>JBBMJY010000015.1:1699041-1717793 GCA_037833715.1 Toxotes lorentzi | reverse complement strand
AAAAAAGAACTCTGGGGGGGGTTTGGGGGGTGTTGGAGGGACAAGGGGGTTCTTAGCAAAGCGTTGCCCCGAAAAGGGCCCCCCCCCCCCCCCCCCCCCCCCCCCCCCCGTTTAGAGAACGTCACACCGTACTCCGCTTATAAAACTGGAAATTTAATAATTTTATGATTACTGGGAAATGGCGCACGGACCATGTTATATAATTTGTGATGTTTCACATATATCATGTAGGTATTTGATATTCGGCATATAAGCTTTTCCTCAAGTATCACGTTATTTTGAGAAAAACTTTTAAAATGTATTTGATCCAACTAACAAGCTGTCATCAACGTAGTGAAAGACAATTGTGGATTAGAGTAAGACTGGTTAGCTGGTTAGCGGGTGTATTTTCAAACTTAGAATGACATCACTTTTGCTTTTTGGCATTTTGGACGTAAATCGAAATGAAGAGTTGGCTATAATGAGTCTTTATAGTGCTTTAAACCTAGGCTGAAAATTCAAGTCTGTGCTGATGGGGAAGGTAACCTTTAATTTGCAGATTTTAAAACGGAGTCTTGCGTGACGGTCTGTGCCTATGGGAGACAGCGGAATGTGTTGGGACTAATCAATACTCAGAAGAACATCTGGAGCCTCAGCTAGTGGGCTGATCCTGTTGAGCGAGTGACACGGCCTCAGTAATGTATTCCAGACTTCTTCCAGTATTAAGTTCCCATACTGGCATTTACAACAGCAGTACACAACCATTATCTTTTATTGATTGTCCTCATCAAGTCTGTCGGTCCTAAGGAAGATAATGGGATGTTAGAGAAGCATCGTAAAGCTCTGATCTCTGATTGCATCTCAACACCAGTTTGATGTCTGTAATAATATAATATTCATAATATTGGACTCGTTTTGTGTACCGAGGTAGAAACAGATGTTTTTTGATGGAAGTATTGATCAGAGGTGCTTAAACCATTACAGCAGCAGACAGATAATGATTGTGCTCCAAAGGGCATTAACAGACACTGACCCCCCCATCTCGTGTGTGGAACTATGAATCTCTGAAAACACTTTGCTGTTGGCCATCTGCTTCACAGCATTTCTGTACATGATGGGAAGGTAATTGCCCATGGTGTCAGTTAATGGATTAGAATAGCCTCCACACTGCACCTTGAGCTCTGAAGCTATAAAACCATTATAGCTACAGCGGCACAGCACTGTTTAGTCTCAGGTTGTTTGATGTTATGGCTAATATAATGCTCCGATCAGTCGCGCATGCAGTTTCAAGGCTGCTTGAACAGTTCACTGTCATGTTTAATTTATTGCACTCACTAGTCGGGAGTTTGGAGGTGCAGTTTTTTGTTTGCTGTTTGCTGTTTTTACAGTTTTGTGTGCACGGTATACAAACACATGAAGACAAGACCTCTGAATCAAAAAAACTCTGTGAAAAGTGAAGCTTAAAAAAACCCCAAAAAACTTGCAGCAAACTGTGGGCTCAGGCTTCCAGTGAGTGAGGAGTGATGTGTCCCAACACTCCCTGATGTTTCTTGTTCAGTTAATGTTTTCGAGGAAACGGCAGCTCTAATGTGTTCTTAAGACAATCGATAGTTCAAAAGCTCTGTGTTCTTTTTTTGAAAAAGCTCCTCAGTAAATCCTTTTTTGATGTTTAGCTGGAAGCCGGGCTATTTCAGCGAGAACTTCAACATGCATGCGCTCACTGTACAATACAAACACTATCTCCTCTGCTGTGAACTGACTGTTTAAAGTTAGCTTTATGTTGAACTGCCTTATGGTTTACGTTATCTTATGACTTGGGCGTGTTGTTTATATCAATATTTCTTGGAGGCTAAAGGAATTTCATAGGTTGCTCATTGATCCAGTAAGATGGCTGAATCACAGAGAGGAAACTTAAAGGCAGGAAAATCAAAAGGGCAATGACCTCTTTTTATTCATGTATTCATATGACATTCACGATCTGGGAGGGTCAGCGGGTTAATTAGATATTTTGGATAAACTGGAACAGCTTGACATGTTTTTCTTTCAGAGTTCAGGGCATCTTGATATTGACTTTCTCTTCCCGCTGTTTGTTTTTTAACTGGACTTTACTCTGACCTGAAGGCTCAGTCTGACCAGATTTGAGAGGATGAAATACACGCATGCGAAAACCAGACTGGACTGGAAATAATGTGTGCGGGGTTGGAAGGAAACTTTCTTCCTCTTACAAATGAAAAGTTTAGTTCATGAGCTATATGTTCGAAGTCATAACTTCCTAAAAAGTAGTTCAGCATTATTCTTTTCTTGTCTCTCGTATCCACTGTGGTCACTGTGCAGTAAAAGTTGCATAGTCTTCCTTGCTTCATTCATCAGCCGTGTATTTTCTTTGAGAAAGGAAAAAAAATCTGAATCAAAGCTTGATCCTTGTGGCCCTTTGAATCTGCTGGAGCTCGCAGCACAAACATCACTGAAGTTTGTCCCTTATCAGGAAAAGCTGTGGCACAATGACTCCACCCAGCACTGAGCCAATGAGATTTTTTTTCAACCTCAGAGGAATGTTTGTGTACAACAACGTCTAATCAGCCAGAGAAAGACAGAAATGTTGTCAGTCTGTGGGATAAACTCTACATTAATGTAGCCTATGGAGTCAGGCGAAGAGAAACCTGTTTGAGTGGAATGCAGCCGGGTGGTTGAGTAACGCTGCTACTGCTAACGCAGATGGCTGTGAAGTGAAAGAGCGCTTCAGAATCAGATTGCATGAATCCAATAATCCTTCAAATAATAAGGAAGTTAGTGCAGAGAAAACGCACAGCACAAAGCTAGTATCCACACAGTGCTGACATGTGACAGTGTACTGGAAATGCTCTGTGGCAGATTTCCTCTTACTTGTTGCACATCTGAGAGAATGTATAATTAAGTTTTGCTTGGAGCAGGGCTGGGTGATAATTCAATATTTGTGTTTATGAAATTTTATCAAGATCATATGATGAAGCGATCTAATTTGTCTGTGAGGCTGTTTCCCCAAACGGAACGATTCTTAGCAAGCAGCAGTGTAACAGTGTAGAAGTTCCCTGTTGCACGTAAAACTCAAAGTGCATTCACTGAGCAGAGGATAAAACATTTTCACAGCTTTTAGAATGAGTCTTTTCGCAGGTCCTGTCTCTGCTGGAACCATATGCTTGGTTTTAGGCCAAATCTACTGTAGCTGTTGTGTTGAAACACAAAAATAAGAATCTTCACTCTGTCAAAAACAACAACAACATCAACATGTCTTAACCTCAAAGCCTGAAATTAAATTAGGTTTCAAGACTTGGCAACAAAACCAAGTGAAGACTAAGAGGAAAAAAAAAAACGCCTGAAAAGTTTCGTCTTCTTTCTCCATGTTGTAGTGATTTAACACAGGAAGGGGCTGCTGGTCCGAGGTCAGAGGTCAGAGAGTCAGGGGTCAGTGGCCGAGAGAGCATGAATGCAGACGCACGTCGACATTCACACACTTTCAGCTACAGATTTATCCAGATGTGTTCGTGTTTGTTTGCTGGGTTTTTAATTAGTGTGCTTACCCATGTGTGTATGTGAGTTTATGTGATTTCATAAAACACTGAGTGTGTGTGTGTGTGTGTGTTTTTCCCATTGTCCTTGGCAGGGGATGTTATTTTCCTCGTATTTACATATTTGTGTGCAGCAGCTCACGCTTTCAGAATGAAGAAGATTGAGAAACGTTAGTTTGTTTTACGTCAGCGTGCAGCGACCAGAGAAGAATGCTAAGTGGAATTTCCCTGATGATACGTGTAGTGAAACAGGGGTAAGGTGATAACACATGCAGTCAGATGACAGATGTGTCACCGGTCAGAGGTTTTTCTGTACTGTTTGTGCTGAGGCGCCTGTCTCTTTAACATCTCTGGTGTGGTGTGTGTGCGGCTGTTGTTGGAAGGTATATATTGAATTTCCAGAATTACAGAGCATTCTGATATTATAATCTAAAAGTACCACTACCATGGCAGAGGATTTCATTCAGCACGTCAGAAACTTATTTTATGTAAAAAAAAAACATATTGCTCTTATCATGTGGAGCCTCTTAAAGGGATTATCCACCAGATTCTTCATCGCTTTCCTTGGTTTTTGTGACACCTTTGATATGTTCTCTTCGCTGGGGTGTTTTTCTTACGCTTCCTTTACCTTATAATGAGGACACTCACTCTTGCAGCCTGGTAATAAATAGAAAACTGAACCACTCCGCATCTTCTCTGTTCCCACATCGGGCCTTTACATCTGGTTGTGTTTTTTTTTGTCTTGGTATTGTGTTAAATAAAACGCTGCTACTTCCATAAACATCAGAAACGTCACTTTTTTGTGCTACAGAGGATTTTTTTTTTTGCAGGTGTTTGTGTGAACAACTGCAGATCTGAAAGCTTTCATGAATGAGATACAGGCATTATTATACAGCATTACACAAGCAAAACAGGCATTTATTTAGACGAAGAAATGCTAATTTAATGCAGCTTTTCCAGCCCATTAGCATACACGAATGTATATCAGTAAAATGATGAGTCCTTAAAGTCCTTAAATCATCAGTCTCCTGGTGTCTGCTTCCTGTCTTGTCCTCTTAAAGTTTTAGAAGGACTTCCAGGCAGCATTAAAAGGTTTTTAAAAGTCTCACATTTTGATTTCTGTGAGCAGAAATAGCTGCATGACAGCCAGACAGGTGTGAAAAGTATCAGAACAGTTTGGTTAAATCACAGAAATCACGTCTACGCCTATCGAGTGGCCTTAAGTGCAATTTAAACCCTGAAAATCACAGGGAGAGTCTGAACAGGGCGGTTTAATGTGTCTGCCTCTGGTCTCGGCCTGTGTGTCTACAGCAGCTGATTGAGGCCAGTTTGTGTGCAGACCGGCTTCGCTGTGTTGTGTTTGTCCAGCTGTTAATGTGTTGGTCTCATTATGCTGCTGTTGTCTGGGAGGCTCAGAGTGGAGAGCAGTGATTTAAGAAGCCTGTCTGACTGATTACTGACCTGTGCTCCTTTCTGCTTGTTCTGTGTGGATTTGCTTTGTAAATGTTGCTCTCTGTGCAGTTTACCATTTTGTAAAGCACCTTTGGCAGCGGTGTGTCGCACACGTTGAGCGTTGACATGTGGTGGGTCCTGTCACCCATCAGTTACAGGACTTTCTTGTCGTATTGTTGTATTGTTCAGATACCTGTTTACAGCAACAATCAGCTTTTCCTCCGTTTAATTTCAGGCACTTTTAGCTTTCAGTTGAGTTGGAGTATAAAATAACTGTTTCTGTTTCCTCGGTGAATCAGAACAAGCACGATTGCTTGTCTCCAAGACATTTGCATAGTTTCTCAACCTTCCCATGTTACACTGCAAAGATCCTGTGAGTTCTGGGTCATGATGAGCACTGACATGTTTTCTGTGATTCAGTTCAGGATCCTGTCACGTCTCCCGTGTTGGACCTCCGATGTGTGAGGGGATGGTCAAGGACCTGGTTCATGGTCTCACAGAACTGGTTCTTAAATCAAATGTGTTCATAGTCATTGAGAACAGCCACAGTGACGGAGGATGAAGAGGTGGCCGTGATAAAGAGGGGGGAGATGAGATATTGTTGAAAAACTGGGACAGCGGAGCATATTTTCAGCCGACCATCCGACATGCAGTTCAGACAGAGTGTAAATCCCACTCATGAGCTGGCTGGAAAACAGCATCACATTTACAAGCTGATGTCCAATTAGGCATCTTTTTTTTTCCCCTTGTTGTGCGGGATTGCATCATTGTGGTATTTTAATCAGTCCAAGCTTTCAAATGTTTTTTAAAGACGACTTCTGAAAGAGAGAAATAACGGAAACACAATCCCTGAAAAATAAAGAAACACAACACAAACAGAAAAGAAAAACCCTGTTAATTGAACTGTAAATGAACCCCCACTGCCCTTGTGCCAATTCACACTGTGAACGGGTGTGAACTCCAAAGTGAGGCTGCAAACAAATGATTATTCTGTCACTCAATCATTTTGACGAGCGCAGAGGTGATAAATTCATTTGTGAGAAGAGGCAGAAACACGTCAGAGCGATTCTGCTTTCTCAGCTGTAACATTAGTGATGCGTGACAGGCGACCCCTTGGTTCACTTTGTGGTCTTTTTTACCTGCTTTGCTTTTCGTAGCAGGTGATGAAGACCTGGCCTTCTAATAATCAGACTTGTACCTGTAAAGCCGTGGGGTCGTTTCCTGCAGCAGGTGCAGATTATTTTCTCACTCCAACACAATGACACATTCTCGGGCTTTTCACTGTGGTTTTTGTGTTAAATGTGCTTTGTTTGCACATTTTAGAGAATGGATTAAAGCGAAGAAATCAAGAATCATACAAAGTGATTCCCGTGAACATGACAATGATGGGAATTAAATGAGACTTGTTATCAAGTGATCAGGAAGCTGTCGCTTTATCTCCGAGTGTTTTAGAGGGAAAGTTTTAATGTTGAGAAACCTTTTATCTCTGAGGTGGTTTTCCTGTGGAGCAGAGACGTGAATGGACAATATTTTCATGCAACATAAGACATTTTGCAAATTGTGCCTGTTGTTTCTCCATTCTGTCTTCCACATTACAAAGGCAGGGAGGGAGCCCTGACAGAGGAAAAAAAAAAACCCACATCACATCAAGTCAGATCACATTGTGTCGTTGATTGAACCGTTTGTGCGTCAGTTTTGTCAGCATCGCACGTTCACAAAACTCCCAAGAGTGCAGTGTCTGCAGACCAGCGAACCATCAGGCATCATTTATTTTACCCCAGATGCCCTTTAACTTCATCATCATGACTGCGGACACATATACACACTCTGTCTTTGTATGTCCCTGTCCTACACACACACACACACCAGTTTATGATGATAGATATGTCTCCGCTGAATGAAGAGTGGGAAGCGTGGAGGGGGCATTTAGCAACCTGGGTATTTCTGGCTGTGTCTGTCTCTCTCCGTTAATTCAGGGTCACGTCAGTCAGTCTGTTCGGAGATGTGAGGCGTCGCTCTCCAAAAAGACAGAGTGATCATTAAACGAATAAAAGCCCGCCGCTTGCTTGGTAAAGAATAGAAAACATGAAAAGAGACGCAAAGACAAATAGGATCGCGGGAGGAGAACTACATTGGCCCTCAGTCTAATGACTCCAGCCAGCATTTTATATTTCCATTTAATCTAGTACAATGCCTTTAATTACTTGCTATTCTAGTTGCTTAAGTCTATTGTGTGGGGTTATTACAGGGGGACTGAAGCTTCATTATACTGAGAGATGGATGCACTTCACTTTTTCTTATTGGTGTTCACAAAGAGGTGAACAAGGTTTACAGTGTTAAAGGCCCGTGCCGTGTTCCCTGCTCGCCTCTGCTGTGGTCAGCGTGTTGTGTTGAGCAGGTCTCTGCGAGTTGATTTTGATGGTGATCTGAGATGAACTGAATTCAGCAGCAGCTCCACCTGCATGAGTGAAATGGTTGTCAGCCCTGAAGCTGCAGACACACTGGATTTACTGGGCTGATTGTGAGAAACCACTGGTCTTTTAAAGCATATTTCCAAGGTTATCCATGTCATAACAAGCCTGTTCGGTGTTTTTCTTGTTAGAAACTTTAGGAGTGGTTCTCATTTAAAAGCAGCAGTGGTATCAGATCACTAAGCTACAACAAAGTCCCTGAATCTAATATAATCAGCTACCGAATCTTACAAAAAAAAGAAAACCTCAAGCCCAGAGCTGCGCCATCAGCCAACAGCCAAAGGAAGAGAGCGCTTTGTATAAAATCATAATAAGCTGAGTTGCTGCTGCTTATGTTGATGTTGCATCACTCCAGCGTTGCTTTGGAATTGTGTCGGCTTTGTTTTGCGACCAGAAGAAGAGTAGATAAAAGAAGAATCTGAGGCAAAAGCAACAAGGTAGATGTTAATTTATCAATGACCGAGGCGCAGGTTCATCCTAGAGCTGCTGCTGGTTGGTTTTTGGAGCATTAAATAGAGTTGAACATTTCAGCGTGTACAACCTGATGGAAAAGTGAAGAAACAGGGTTGATTTATGTCTCATATCATTTATGTGACGGCGTTTTTCGTTTGTCTTTGTCCATTAGCAACAGAGCATGAGTCTAATCTGTGTGTTTTGGGCTACTAGGCTGTGTACACGTGTGTGTGTGTGTGTGTGTGTGTTTATCTTTGACCAGTCTGTTTGCTCAGATATGCCAAATTCTGAATCAAGTTTTTTTTTATTCAAAAGTTTTAGGAACTGATGTACATGTTCCTATGTCCTTGTACAGATTTTCATGCTGTCCAGTGAATGTTGAGATTTTTCGGGCTGGCTCCTGATGTCTGGTTTCTCTTTCCCTGCCATACTGGGAGCGATGCCTTTTACTTTGTTCATTTGTGTGGAGTAAACAGAAGAACTGGTAAACATGACCACCAGGCTGAGTGCCTCCTACTCTCACTTGAAATTCCACAGAAATTCATCGATCACATATCACAGTGAAAAACCTGTCTCCAGTTTCACTTCCTTTTTGTTTCCATTGAATTTAGTGTTTTTATACTTCCTGTCGGCCATGGTATCTCTCTCCCTCATGTTCATATGAGTTGAATAACTTCAGCTTCACCAACTCTTCCTCAGCTCTTTATCCTCCCCGCTGTCGTTCAGGCCGTGGCCACATTGTTTTCTGTCTGGGTTTGTTATTCCTGTCAGAGTCTGACTCATTGGCTTCAGTCCCCCACCCAACCCCAACACCCTCCCCCCCGGCGGCTTCGTGGTTCGTAATCCTTACAGGCGTTCACATACTTTTAACCTGCGTGTCTCATAGTTTCATAGTCATGTCAGTAGTTTGTGTTGACATTACATGTACAGGCTTCATTAGAGAGTTTTTAAAGTGAACACAGAGGGGAAATTTTAACAGGTTGTTTATCACATGGTGAAGACGCCACTGAGTTTACACGAGACGCTCCGTTTACTTGTAACAAGTAGAACTACTCAGTTTGTGAGAACAGTTGTATAATATCCTGTGTGTCTGTGCACGAAGCTTTCTAATGTTTGGAAAATGGAGATGTGGTGTTTGACAGAAGGGGGGATTTAGGAGCCCCGGACTGTGAACTATGCTGCTGAGTTGCCTCATGGGAAATGTAGGATTCTGTGTTTTCGGAGCTCAGCCCGTTTCACTGGGACTTTTAAATGCTTCGGTTTTGACCGTTCTCTTTTTCAGTTCTGCCTCTTGTGAGTTCCACAGCTTTGTGGAATATTTAATCACCACAGTTTCTTTTAAAAGAAGAAAACTTCTGCCAGAAGAGTGAAATAATTGGTCTTTATTCACACTGTCTCTCTTGACTCGTGAAAACTTACTGTCGAGTTTTGCAAGTTTAGATTTTATATTAAATATTAACTAATTTTATAAAAAAATAAACTTTCTTTGTTAAAGGTCACATGAAAAACACGAAATTAGCCGAACAATAGTAATTAGATCAGTGGTTCCCAACCTGAGGGCGAGCTTTCTTCTAATCTTTGCTTTTTCTTATGAATTACTGCGTAATTTTACCTTGACAACCACCTGAAAAGTGTTATCTGAGACAAAAAAATCCCTGTGAACATGTAAAGCTGATGAGACGTTACAGGGCCACACTGCTGCTCTTTTAATAGGCCACAAGCATAAAAGCTTCGAATTAGTCAATGAAAATAATTGACCATGATGCAGATTAATGGCTGCTGAAAATATATAAACAAACTTGCAGTACCTGTTATATTCAGGCCTAGTATCAGACTTATTTCACTCAAATGTGTGTCTTTTCCATACAAGACTTGTGTGTTAAACATATCTGTTTTTAGGATCATACACTAACCTTATCAGTATATATAGTTTCAGTTTTCATTCCCTCGCTGGGGATTTCTGAGTAGATGGAAGACGTGGAGCGTGAGTGTGACGTTCAGCTGGGGGAATACCACTGTTTTATTTCAGTGTGTGTCAGTGGACAGTGGCTGTGAGGCAGAGTCAGTTTAGAAGAAACACAAACAAGGCATGAAGCTTAAAGGATTGTCAGGGTATTCAGAGGTGAGTGGTCTCTCTGTGTGGGCCGTAATTAAAACCACTTTCACACCAGGAGCGTCGCGTCGGCTGTGGTGCAGTTTGTGAGGAGGAAACGCTCCCGGAGCACGAAGGTTTACGGGCTGTTAAGAAGCTGGATGTGGCATCTGACTGCCAGCAGTTCCACGTTCTTTCACCGCGGTTACCGTGTCATTTCGCGATTTGCTCTGACCTCGTATGAGCAGCAAGGACGGCAGCTTACACGTGGAACATCAGTGTTTCCTGAGAAACTTTCTCCTCCGTGTGAGTTTGCCGTTGACAGATTTCTCCAGGCTGGAGCTTCACGCTCAGCTGAGGAAACATCACGTTGAGCTGCGTTTTTCAGATTCATCTGTGTCTTTGTGTACGTGGCCTCGGGAGTGTGATCGCACCCCGAGCCTCTGTCTCGCAGGGATGGAAGCTTTGGCATCACATTGACACTGCTGCTGTTTGCTGAGGTGTGTGTGTGTGTGTGTGTGATTATCTAACAGAAAACACGGTGTGAGTGTGAGATACGCAAATACTCAGAGACACTTTCACACCTTTGAGACCTGCACAGTGGCATGAGTGTGAATGTGTGTGTGTGTGTGTGTGTGTGTGTGTGTGTGTGTGTGTGTGTGTGTGTGTAACCACTTCCCACCTGTCTTTCTACAAGTGCTGGAAAAGGAAAAAAGACATATCACCTCCGACCACATGTGAACACCCTGCCACCCACCTAAACCACACACACACACACACACACACACACACACACACACACACACACACACACACACACACACAGTCTCTTAAATCCAGAACATCTACATTTGACCAAAAAATTAATTCTGTGGGTAGATGTGTATGTTCTCATGGCTGCAGTTTGACCCCTTGTCTCCACCACAGGAAACCCAAAACCACAATCCTCTCCTCCGCTGTCTTTTTCCACCATTTTCTAACTGTCAGAATGTTATTGTTTAATTCCTGGACGTTCCCACACGTCTCTCTGTGCTCACTTGTTTCCACGTCATTTCTTGGTCTTGTTGTAAATGTTTTCTCTCCATCCTGTAGTGTAGAAATATTCTAAACTTAGGAACTCATACGAAAAGGTGTTTTACATTTTTTTTTTTTAACCCACAACCCTCCTATTAAGAATATTCATTATTTGTTGTCTTTATCATGCAATCAACATGCCAGAGTTCATGCAGTGATGGTATTAATGAACACACACACACACACACACACACACACACACACACACACACCGCTGATTACAGATGAGGCGTGCAAATTTTAACGTGGCAATCAGCGAATTACTTGTTATTTCTCTTTGTTTGTGAAACTGGGGTTATTACTGTGGAGTTTCTAGTTTTTCTTAAGTTGGAAGGAAAGAGCTCAAAGACACTGAAGTCTTTTTGGGAACAGAACGGTCAGAAATTAAGACGAAACTGAAGAGAAACAGACTGAAAAACGTTCTTGGTGAAGGTTTAGAACGACTAAGCACTTTTTAACGTAAAGTAATGAACCCTAATGACTTTGGTGAGCGAGGGTTTAGGCTCTAAGTCTGTGAATGTTGTTTTTTTTCTGCAGCTTGCAGTTTGTTTGTTGGATTTTTTTTTTATTTTCTCCACAGAAAATAATTTAACCTGGTTAAATCGACTGTAACTGTGTCAGAAGGGATCTGAGGTAAATCAGGGTGAAGGTAGAACGGTTGCTTCACTGCTGAAGGTCTCAGTAATGTTTGTCAAGTGCTTCCCATTTGGCTGCATGAGGGGAGAGAGGCGGACAACACAAACACACACACACACACACACACACACGCACACACACAATCTAATCAGTGACAGTCAGTACTTTCCACTGGATGTGACACAGCATTGCCCATGAATAAACCAGTTTAACAGAGTTGCTGTAGCTGTTGACACACTGCAAGGTGTGGCTCTCTGTGTGCATGTGTGTGTGTGTGCATGTGTGTGTGTGTCTGTGTGTGTGGTCCTAGACCATTAACCTGCTGGGCGAGCTTCTGTTCAGCTCTGCTGCTGTTGAGTTTTCCTTCTTAAAGCTCTCCTTAGCCTTGTTGTCTTGTTCACTCGTCCTCTTCTGAGCTCTGAGCTCTGGATCCTCATCCCTGTTCAGACCGCGACGCCTCAGCCTCCTCCCTCTGAACGTTCCAGTTTTCTGTCTGCTTGTCTTCCTGTCTTCCTGTGTTTCTTTAATGAGCCGTGCTATAAGTATAAAAAAAGATTGTACAGTTGCCTGACACAGTAAGCTGCATTAAATAAGCACATACCTGTGAAGCTTCCTGCTGCCACTAACATTACTTTTGATGGGCGCTTAAGGAAATCTTGTGTGGTTGATTTTACTGGAACCAGCCGTCGTTCTACTTTGGAGACTTACCTGCAGTGGAACTTGCTCAAACTTAGCTGGGAGTTGATTTCAAACTCTGCAGTCATGAGACTTGTAAATTAAGGAAGTTAGACTTGAGTTTACCAGTGTGGGCTGTTACGCCAACCATTCGTCTATCATCAACAACTAGAATTACCTCCTCGTGTTGTGTGCCTCTGCCAGCTTTAATATGTTTTTATTAAAAATACATCTGACAAATATGAATATTTTAGAATTCTCCCACTACCTCTGTCTGCGTGTCGACCTTTTCGGCTTTAACGCTGAGAAACTCCCACTCAGAAATTTGACCCTGCTGCCCCCGAACGCTTTCTTAACTCGTTGTGCAGCCCCGTCTCTCTTCAGGTCTTCTCACTGTGAAGTTCCTCCGGAGCTGTCTTCGTGTTCCACTTTTGGTTTTGGATGGCGACATCAGAGCCTGATTACTCGCAGAAATCTTGTTCTTGGTTTCTGAGTCATGTTGAATTCATCAGGGTCACATGAACAGCATCAAAGCTGAGTGTGTGTGTGTGCGTGTGTGTGTGTGTTTTGGCCATTGTTTATGTATTTAGTTTGCATGCATGCAGTATAAGTACTACTTACAGTTCGTACTTGTACTGGGTTTTGTGTACAGATGTTTATATTTAGTTTAGTGATGGTTACAGTTGGGTTGCTGTTCTGTAAGAGAGAGAGAAAGAGTGTGTGTGTGTGTGCGTGCGTGCGTGCGTGCGTGCGTGTGTGTGTGCGTGCTCTCATGTGCTTCATTTCCTGTATGTTGGCCTGTTGCCTGCTTGACCCTGCATGATTTGGCTCTCTGCCTTCCCCTCTTTATTTCTTTTCTGCTCCTCGGCCTCTTTCTTGCTTTCTTTTCTTTTCCCTTCCTCCTCGGATTTTCTCATTTCTTTCTAGAAACATCCGCAGAGCAGTTCTCAAAGGATATACTTTCAGAAATCAGCGTTCAAAACAGTTTGTCAGAGTTCATATCTTTGGCCTTGACTTACCTCAGCTGACGGCAGAAACATGAGGCATTTCTTTTGTTTTTTGTTTTATGTTCTGTCATATTTTATTTTGAAGCCTCTCTGTTTTCTTCTGGTCCTGTTTGTGGTTAATTTGCTATTTCTGCTGTTTGTTTTTAACACAACTCAGCACTTCCTGCAGATGTTTCACATTAAAAGCCTCTCATGGTTTAAGGGGTGTAACTCCTACCCTGCCTTTGAAGGCTTTTAATGTGAAACACTTGGCTAAAACAGTGGTTATGTATCGTGTGGCTGTGTTGTTAAGCCTGGGGACATTTACTATGTCATCCATTAGACTAATGGGTAGGTTATTAAGAGAAGTTATAGTTTATTATTTTTATTAGAGCATTTGAGGACCTGCTTCACATTCAGAGCACCACTGAATAACTGGTTCAGAATCTAAATTTCCCATAAGACTCATTATCTATGTGCTTATGTTTTTTTTACAGGTAAATATTCAGCATTAGACAGTCGAGTCATAAAGAAGTGTCAAATCAAATTAAATTCAAATTGATTTCAGCAACTTTAAGCTGATATTTGAGAGCTAAGTCTCAAAGTTTAACTTTTAAATTCTCATTATTCTCTAAAATCTGTGAGGCGCTGAACTTAACAAAGCTGGAGAACTGGATCCAAAATGGCTGCGGCTCTCAGGACCCAGCCCTAGTTTGTGTCCATGTGTGTGTCTGTTGTGGCTGTTTTTCTGTTTATATTGTTTTTTTTTATTTTTGTCTTTTGTTTACCCCTCCCCCCCCCCCCACCCCAAACACACACACACACACTCACACACAGCAGTAGAATAAAAGTGCTGAACCCATTTACAGTCACATTGTTTTTCCTAAATGAAACCAAATGTCAGATTTCTTTCCTGAACACGCACACACACACACACACACACACACACACACACACACACACACACACACACACACACACACACACACCACATAGCTTACACCACACTACATAATGCTTGCTCTGTCTACATTTGACAACTTTCGGGCAAATAGACTTTAATCTTCTACATCAGCAGTTTAGATTCACTGATTGTTTCTTGTTTTGTTTGTATGTATGTGTGTTTATGTATGTATGTGTGTTTCTCTCTCTGTGTCTGCTACTGCTAGAAAAGTGTGTATGGAAGCCAAGGACTTAACAGAACATCCTACAGAAAGGTTTAGTTAAATATCTGCTGCTGATCTACAGTCCAAAGAAAAGCTGCTCAGTTTCTAGAACATGTTTTGTTTATTAGCAGAAGCTGTTGTGTGTTGTGGGTCCATCTGTTATTTGCTGTTGCGTGTTGTTGTGATTCCTCACATCAGTAGGTATTTCCTGAAGTTGTGTTTGTCTGGAATGAATGAATGTGCTCCTACGCTCTCTCCTCTCTTTCACTTTCTCTCCGTGTGTCTGTCTTTTCTCTCTCTTTCTGCCTTTCAGACCTTTATTTTCACCTTCTAGCAGTTTCATATTTTGTGTGTGTGTGTGTGGTAGTAAATTCCTGCTTCAGCTATGAGGTGATTAGTCATATGGTATCAGTTTATTTTGCCAGTAATGGAAACTGCCCTGTGCCAGAAACGCCCCTCTTTCTGCTTCCAAACTTCCCTCTCTCCCAAGCTTTTCCCCTCGTCTTTTTTTCTCTTTAATATTCTCCCTCCTCCTCTTTCATCCTCCCTGTTGCTCTCATTTTATTACCTTTCCTTACTCCTTTCACCTTTCCCTGTTCTTCCTCCTTATTGCATTCTTTTCATTCCATTTCTTAACTTCCCACCCTCTCATCCCTTTTTCCAATCTCTCATTTCTTCTTTTTCTCTTTGCCTCTCGTGCTTTTTCCTTTCTCCCTTCATCTTTTTTTACATTTTCCCTTTCTCTCTATCATGATCACACCTCCTTTTTTTATGTCCGTAGTGGATGACAGAATTGCTCTGCCCCTCCCATCTAATAAAGAAATTCCCAGACTCTTGAAGTCATTTAATATAAATTTATTTTAAATGGTTTTGTTGTAGATTCGGCTCAAAAAACTGGCAAAACATATGTTTCATTAATTGAAACGCACAACCTGATCACTGATCAGTGTTCAGTAGCTGCATTAGAGTAACAGATGACCAGAAAACCCCGTGGTTGTTTGGTTCCAGGTCGACTGACTGTGTCCACTCTAATAAATATCCTACAGGCAGCATAATTACGTCAGTTAGAGGAGAAACACAAGTCACACACAGACAATGGCCACCTGGGTGTTTGTGTACATTTCATGGTTACAGGTCTGATAATGAAGGAATGTGAGGACAAATCAATCAAGTCCTTTGAGGTGGAACTAGAGCTGCAGTGAGTAGCTGATTAATCAGTTAGTCAAACAAGAGAAAATTAATCTGAAACCGTTTTAACAATCTATTCGTTTTTAGTCATTTTTCCGTTATAGAATCGGTTCCAGGTGAATTTTCTGATTTTGTTTGTCTGAGTTTTGAACTGTTGGTTGGTCACATTAGATGAAAAGCATCATCAGACAGGAAGATTGTCTCGTTACTTAGAGGGAGAAAAGACACGAGGTCAGACGTAACGAACAACCTGAATTACTCAGGCTGAGAAAGTCTTTTCCATTAATGACGATACAAATCGTGTGTAATAAAAGACGCCACACAGGTTTTCTTCTGCACTCAGCATCTGGAGTGTTGTGCGGCTCTGTGCTCAGTGCTCCCACTGTTGTCTGGAAGATATATTACAGCAATACTGCTGAGTAAAACTGCAGTCTCCTTTTTATATAGAGTCGGACGGCGCCTGTTATGATGTATTTGTTCTTGAAACACAGACTTTGAAGGAGCTACGAACTGAAGTGAAGCACAACTGTTGTAATCCAACAATAAAAAGAAGTAAGAGCCAATCGCAGCCCTGCTTTAGGTCCAACACAGCACGAGGACAAGGACAGATAATATACTGTGCATTTAACTTTAAAGAGTGGATTCAGTGTAAAGGTTATTAATGAATACGGCCCTGCCCCTTCTCTCCTCCTCCTGTTACATCCAGGTGTGGAGCAGCTGGAATCTCACTTTGATCCAACGACAACATTTATCTGAATTTGTGGGGTGACTGGCATCAAAATAATCAAACGGCAACATTTTCAAAGCCAATCAGGGATTTAGGGTCATGTAAGCGGTTTGAGTTCAAGGTGCTGTGAAAGTTACAGGTTTTGAAATGGAAATGTGTGAGTGATCAGCACCTCTGGAAGAATGTGGATGGGAAATAGCATGTGTGTGACTCCACAGGAGGCGGACATGGCATACTAAAGCCGCATCTCATTAACGTTAAATGTGTGTGTGAGTGTGTGTGTGTGTGTGTGGCAGAGAGCGCTGCCAAACAGGAGGACGTCAATGCCAGCCACAGAGAAGCACTCGCACAGACACACACTCGCTTCAGGGTTATTTCTCAAGGACACAGACGCACAGGCCGCCGATGGCCGTATGCTTGTGGGTGAATCTGTCTCATATCGGCGTGATTTTTGCACCAAGCTCCGCTTTTCTTCCCTTTTCAGCTGCCAGAAATCTCCCAGACAGTCTAAAAAATGCTTCAGGTATTCAGTTAAAAAATGTTGAAATGTTTCTTTAAGGTATTGCCTGCTAAATTCTGCTCCTGTCACGATGGAGAAGCCTCTAAAAGTTCAATTTTAATGGAAACATCAGGAAGCACATTAAATACTTCTGCTTGACTTTTGGATGAGCAGACATGACTTTTTCGAAGGGATTTAACAGGTTAAATTTCTCTATCTGGACAAAATATTGGTATGTGCAGCTTTATTACAGAAACTGATAAAAAATATTGGAATCCACCTTCAAAAACTCATATCTTTCCCGTGGTAGTTTGATTTATCTTTCCAGACACCGACTCTGATAGATCTCCAAACACTCCATGCATTTCCATCAAATATTTGATGTGCATCCAACTGCTGTTAATGCCAAGCTTTGCAGCAAACAGATCAGAGCAGTCATGGAGGGAAGAGTTGTGTCGAGAGAAAAGAAATTTTCAGGAGAGGTTGAAGGCATGACGAAAGTGAAACAGACAGATGAGAGAGGAAGCAGAGGAGGCCAGGGAGCGGCATTAATGTCAGTTAAAGTGGGATTTTTGGTGATGACGATGATGATGATGACAGTTTGTGGATTGAATCTGATGTGTTTTGTTTTGCTGAGATGACTTTAATGAAATCTTATTCTGCTGTTTGGACCACAGTGGAATCAGAAAGCTTTGTCCCGGTTTTCACCCTTAAACCTTCAGCTCAGCTCAGGTCGGAGTGGTCGAACAGGAAACCAGACTTGATGTTGATGAAGGGTGTGGAGCATTTGTTTCCAGACTTTTTCCTCTTTTCCTCTTTGGTTTGGTTTGGTTGGAGAAAGCTCGTGGTTTTGGCTGAAGGTTAATAAACATCACGTGTCTGAAACTTCAGCTGGAAAACAAAACGTCTCAGAACGTTTTACTGGTACAATTAATGTTTACTCTTAAATTGCATGAATAGTAAACACAGTATTGGCTTTTACAAATTAAATGGTTTTTATTTGTTATTTGTGCAGATGAGAGAAGTTTCTGATGCTGGAGGAAAAGAGGCGACTGAAGAGTTGTTTTGTTTGTATTCAGCAGACAAGCTGTGTGTGTGTGTGTGTGTGTGTGTGTATCTCCAGTGATTTGTAGGTGTAGAGGCTTTGCTCAGTCACTTCCATTAAACATGCTGTCCTCATTTTTTCTCTCTCTCTCTCCACCTCCTCTTATCTCTACCTCCCCCTCCGTCTCACTTTTTCTATTTTCCTGTCTCTTCTTCCCAGTGATTCTCATCTCTCGCTTGGTTGCTGTTGCTGAGACTGGGACTCTGGCTTGCCGTGACACACACACACGTTTGTACTTCTATCTGTGTGAGGACTCTTATTGACATAATGCATTCTCTGACCCCTTTACCTGAACCTTAACCGCCACAGCCCAACCCCAACCCTTAAACCTGATTCTAACCTGAACCCTGAAACCTGAGTCTTAACCCTGAAGCGGATCTCTGAAGGTGTGTCAGAAAGTGAGCACTGTCCAGCCCTCACTCCTCAGGTCCAAAACCTGAATGTGTCCTCACAAAGACAGATGAACAAGTATACACTCACTCACACACACACACACCTCAGACAGAGCGCTCCGCTACACTGGTCAGGAAATTGGACCCTCAACAGTCTGTATATTGGAAATGAATTCTTTTGAAAGGCCCAGACATCACACACACACTCACACACACACACACACACACACACACTCACACACACACACACACACACACACACACACACACACACACACACACCCACACACACACACACACACACACACACAC
>JBBMJY010000015.1:1686920-1698941 GCA_037833715.1 Toxotes lorentzi | reverse complement strand
CACACACACACACACACACACACACACACACACACACACACACACACACACACACACACACACACACACACCTCTGCTGAGTTTTGAAGACGGGGGTCTGTTGCCTCTTGCTAGTTTTAACCATTGAGTCTTATCTACAGAACCACTATCAGTAGTTTAAAGATAGAGCTGCTGGAGCTGAGTCACAGCAGCAGCACCCCCCTCTCTCTCTCTCTCCTGCCTTTTGTCTCTCTGACAGTCAGTGTCGCTCGTCCATGTGTGCTGACAGATAAGGCATTGATGTTAATTACAAGACGTGTAGCTTGTCAGACAGAGAAAGAGTCAGGCAGAGAAAAGTAGAGCTTAGTGTGATACTGGATCTTCTCTGTCGATACCAGGACTGATTACTCCGAGTACCTAAACTACAAACGGGTTGTTTGACAGTTTGGTTCATCTGATGTTTGGAAGCATTTTTTTGTGTTGGGAGTTTAAATTACTATGAAATATTTTGTGATTTATTTGATGCACTTCCACATGGAAACAGACTGCGGATGCGAGCTGTTTTCCGCACAAGCACGTGAGCTAATTCGGGCTGAATCACGGAAAGCATTCATTTGGTGAATTGCAGGTACGAAACATGTCTAGACCTTCTAAATATGGGCCTAACTGCAGGTCCACTGAAATGCTGTTGATGCTGTGGTTACATGAAGCCGGGATATCCACACCTGCTAATCACTGAATCACTGTTTACTGGGATGGTTTTATCACTGTGACAAAAAAAAGTAGAAAAACGTTGATTCAAAGCAAAATAAGTGTCAAAAATATGATTTTGGTATCCGTAGGGAAACTTTGTAATTTTGTCAGTTAAAGATTTTAGTGCTGATGTTTGTGTTACTTTGTGTGTCACTCACCTCTCTTCCTGTAGTACGATTCCCACAAGCCCCCAGTTTGTCTCTGCACACGCATAAATACAGGGTTCGTGTGTCTCTGTCTGTCAGGCTGACAGTGGTGATGAGAAACCCCCCCGAGGCGCTTTACGTGCACGTCCATGCATGCACATGTTTTAGTGTGTGTGTCTGTGTGTGTGTTCTGACACTTTCTTTGTTTCTGGTTGTGAGTTTTCATCAGATGACTTAAACTGGGACCAAGAGGAAGCATTTGCCACCGATTAGTGGATTTGTGTGTGTCTGCCGTGTGACGCCTGATGTCGGTGTGTGTTTGTGTGTTGCTGCTTCCCTCCCTCTCGAAGTAGCTTCTTGGTGTTCTGAGAACGTACAACAAATGATCCAAATCGAATCCTTTAATTAAGGATAAACATTCTCTTTCCACTACTCGAATAAAAAGCAGAGATAGCAGAACAAATATTTCCTCTCTGCTTTCATAAACGCAGTAAATATCCCTGAACAATTGTTGTGGCAGTTTAAAATCTGTCATTAGTTATGTTCAGTAAGAAACAGGCTGATGGAGCAACTTTCTTTTCATCATTTCTGTTGTTAAAACGCTCTTAAAATTCATTCCCAGGTGATATTGAAAAAGCCTCGGTTCAGCGCCTTTAGAACTGTAATTTCCTCCGTAGCAAATTTCCCAATTTATCCTCTCAGCTGTTTGCGGCCCTGTACTGGAATCCCCATTAACCTTGAGGCTGAGTCGTTTTGGCAAATTCACATTAACCTCCACAATGAGTTGTTTGGTGAATTCCCATTAACCTCCAGCATCAGTCGTTTATCAGACAACAAAGAAGTGTTCGCGGGAGGGTTCACAACTTATTTCTGGCTCATTCGGAGATAATTTTCCCTCTTTTTCAGGTTGATAGCTAAAATTAGGGTCACGTAGAGTCAACTGAAGGAAACATTAACAGTCAGGTGTATATAGTTTAGGAACTAAATATGGTCACAACACGGTAGAAATATAGGATCATCCAAAGTCACTTTGAAGGGGGGGGAGGGAGGGGGGGGGTCTGCACTGGTCTCCTTTAGTTGTTCCAGATTCCTCCCCCACTCATGCAGGTGAGTTGAACTGAAGACTAAACTGTGACTGTGAGTATAATAGACTGGTGACATGTTGATTGACAGCTGGGATCACCCGTTTAGTTGCGGTGGGCAGCCAATGAGTAACAAGTGACAGTGGACTGAATAAGTCGACTCACTCTTTCTGCTCCTCTTCAAACACATATAGCTTCTCCATCTTGGCCTCTGTCCATTTGAGTGCCATCACACAGCAGCTCATAGCTTATTGAATAAACCAGAAGCCCTAGAGAGTCAGGAGAGATTAGGTTGCACTCAGAGTGTGTGTGCTTGAGTGTGTGCTTTCCCTCCTGTGTCTCATGCTCAGTGGTGTGTGTCCATCCACTCGCACTTTGTAGGACTAATCTAAGCATGTCTGTGCACCCACACACGCAGGCAGACACATGCAGGAACCGTACGAACATCTGAGGGAAGGGGTTTGGTTTACTCGAGGGTCAGCGAGCATGTGAACGGAAACGCAGAGTCATCTTCATACGAACAGACGAGTGTCAGAACCAGGGAAGGCAGAAAATGGAGGCAGCCGATGTGAGAGGGAAGAGATAGGATGTTGAAAAGATGAAAAGATGGATTAAAGAAGGAAATTATTATGAAAGCAGGGGAAATAACCGGGAAGACAGACGTGAGAAAGAAATAATGTTAAACTTCAGGGAGTGTAAGTCGATCGTTCCCAGCCGTCAGCCTGAGGTTGTGAAACTGAGTAAATATGAGTGAAAGAGGTTGGATGGATTGAGACGCAGGCCGCAGCTCGGCAGTTTCTTAATGTTGTCGGTTAGTGACATTTCCACTGTGATTTCCGTGACGTCCGTGGACACAGTTTGCTCCGA
Organism: Toxotes lorentzi; assembly: GCA_037833715.1. Lineage (NCBI taxonomy): Eukaryota > Metazoa > Chordata > Actinopteri > Toxotidae > Toxotes > Toxotes lorentzi. The sequence goes on along the minus strand of JBBMJY010000015.1, from coordinate 1,696,114 downwards.
AGGAAAACGAATACAAAGGCTCCCAGTGGCATCGGTATCACTCTTATGGACTCAGGCTACTTCCTGTCCTCTGTCACTGGCCTGAAGCTCAGGGGAGTGTGTGGCATTAGAACATGCAGTGAACATACTCGGCTCTGATTGGACAGTTATTTTTCTCTTGTTGTGCACAATTAATTAAATAAATAAAATGTTTCCACACATCGTTTTACTTATTCAGTTCCCAGTGGCTCGTTGAAGTCGGGAACAGGGAAGCGTTCAGCACATTTGTTATAAGTGTTTGGTTTTTTAAATTTTTTTGATAAATTTGAGTGGAAAACAGATGTGCTTTCGTTTCCCGAGGGAAGCAAAACAAGCTTGATTGGTTGTCTTCTGCTCCTGTCAGAGAACATTTACATAAAGTTGAGTCTTTCCAGATTCCCCAGGTTGCGCCATTGGGCGACTTTTGAGTCTTGACACCAGGGACAGTGCCAGGACGCCGTTTTGAGATTCCATGCACACCGAATGGCAGCCTGTGGTGCCTCTGCTGTTTGAATTGGTGTGTCTGAATGGGAGGGTTAGGATGGTGATGCTCATCAGTCTGTTGGATCAGAGCAAAATATCTCAACAGCTTTTGTTTTAACGTGAAGTTATGAGAGCTGTCAGACGAATGTAGAGGAGTTGAAAGTTTATTTCCCTCTGAAATGTGAGGAAGTCTAAAAGTACCTGAAACTTGTACTTCAGTTCTTCCTGCTCTAACCTTGTGGGGATTGTTGGCCCCCTCTCTTTGGTGTTGTGAGGTTTAATGAGCATTCTGGCCTCTGTGGTCCACTCGCGGGCTTTAGACTTTCAGTCTTGTTTTTAATATTTTAAAAAGATTACTTACTTATTTAAACACATGAAGTCGAACTACAGGCTTAAACTGGAGCTGCAGGGAGAATTTATTGAAACCTGGTACAGCTGTACGCGTTGGATTCAGCGTGGGATCAGGATGTTGTGAATGACAATGTGGTTTAGTCACTGGTTGAGAAAACCATTTTACCACTTATTGCTGATCACCACCTGCGTGTAATGAAGAAGAAGCAGGAAACTCTGAATACTGCTGATACCTCCACGTGATGGAGGTATCAGCGTTCATAAAACCCCCATCATGTCTTCAGGCGCACTAGTTTGTGATGTTTTGGGCAATGAGAGCGAGCAGTGAGGGTCTTTATCAGGCACATCCTGTTCTTTAGACGACATTGGGCTTGTGATCTCTGGAGCCCGTGAGAACAGGATCTTAAGTGAGTCTGAAGCGTCTTGGCAGTGATTGATACCAGCAGGGAGCTCTGAATGCAGACCACACTGCCGGTCCTTATCACTGACACATCCGGCTCCGACGCAAGATGTCAGCTGTTTGTGCAGGGGGGGGGGGGAGACATGGTCTGACTGTACGAAGTCAGCGTGACGGGGGAACACATGAGACCAAGCTGTGTTTGCAATCTTTTTTCGGAAAACACACTGACATGCTCTGTGAAGGAATCAAATCAGTATTTGTTTTCCTTAATGCTTAAGAAAAGAGCTGGAGGCAAAAGATTGAAAATTGGACACCTCCAGTCACAGATGATTCACTGAATTAGTCCCACAACCCTCCAGAGCAGTCAGCAGCAAACTGCAGAGAGATGGATGAATAGTTAGCCTAATTGTTGTTATGGTTCTTTTGCTAAGGTGCATCTGTCTGTGCGCTGTCTCTCTGCTCTTTTTCTGGTCTAATTGTTTTCAAGCTCCCGAGTTAGAGGTCTCAGAAGAGCAGCATGTTGATTGAAAGCTACACCAGGCAACTGAATTACAGCAGAGGAGCCTCATTTTCTTCTTATGAGCTTATTTCTAAAATAAATAAACAGAAGTGAGCTGGTGTCTGTCCATGGAAAATGGACTTCTGGGTCATAACTCCCTCTTGTTTCTTGTCACTTTCTGACATTGGAAGAACATTAAAATGTGTTTTTAACTTTAAAGAGCTAAATCACTGTAAGCACAGCCTGCTCAGCAGCAACCAGCAGACGCAGTTATCAACTAGATGAGGAGGAAAATTGAACATTTCGCAGCTAAAGAGCCAGACATTTTTCCCAGGAGTTGGTGGAGACCAGCCAACGATGCAGTAGCCAACCCTGAAGAAGCTGAATGTGAAAGATGTCTTATCTCACACAGCAATTGGTGACATTTGACCTCAGACAAACCAGAACCTTTCATTCAAATCTTCAGTTTACTTTCACTGTGTGGAAGAATCTTTTCGGTCGTCTGTAAGTGAATAAACGTTTCACACAGAATAAAGTCATTAAAATGACAGAATACCAGCAGAGTTCTGAGGAACATGAGAGCATAATGCTGCTGCACTGCAATGTTTAGACTAATACCCTGGATATGTTTGTCCACTGGCTCTTACAGCACACTCAGTGCACTCTTATCCTCTGCCTTCCCTAAGACCAAGCTGGACGTGCACAGTCCAGATCTTTTGTGACTAAAGGTGCCAAGTAATTTATGACTTTTAGGAGTTTCTCTAAAGTCCATTGGCTTTTTGTTCCAAAGCCAAAAATCTTATCACAGAGACCGAGTAATGGTCAGCCCACTGGTATTGATCAGAACCACCCTATCAACCTCAACAGATATATTGTGGTAATTTTCCTGCTGTGGAGGTAGCAGTAGAAATCTCTGTTATTGCCCCCTTAAAGATGACAGGCGTTAATGAAATATGATGTGTCCCTGTCCCCCTGTCTGTAAACTGCTCAATTGTAAAATTAACATTTTGCACAAAGCAGAGCTCGACTCAGAGAATTTCAGCACAGCCTGAGCAGAATCCCTCTGTGTTTCTGACTCAGCCCAAACCAAGTGAGAGGAATCGAGGCAAACTAAACTGCAAGATGACTCAATGAATGTTTTTTTTTTTTTTTAAAAGCATAAACGAGTTAACAGAGCAGGAGGGAAAGGGGTCCTGGATTTTGAAGAACTGAAATGATTTGTCCGAGCAATTAAACCGAGGAGGAGGACGAGGAGGAGGAGGAGGAGGAGGAGGAGGAGGAGGAGGAGAGACATGGAAGAAGATAAGATTGACAGCAAACACAGACATAGAGCTGTAAATATTAAACAGTGTCCAGTCATTTATTTGTTGTTCTTGGCAATTAAATTTTAACTGTGGAGCACCTTGTACTTGGTGTAAGAGCTGTGGGTGGTGGTGCTGAACTGGGTGTGGTTACAGGGACTTAACCCTGTCCATAAATCCTGATGGCTGCTCCCAAACTATATATTTTAATAACGTGATTTAATTAACAGCTAAGATTGTGAAAAGTCAGCTCCACCCGTCTCAGCTTAGTAAATGCAGTCGGGTCAAACTGGGATTTAGCAGTTGTTAACTTTGCTAACTTTGGATGAGGCAGAAGAAACAACAGATCTCAAGATGGCAGTCAAGAAGACGGACTTAAAAACTCTCAGTTACACAAGTGGACAGGTAGCACACAAAAGAGAGATTCATAGATATTAATATTTATCCAGCTTTTCCCTCATCAGTGCCAGATTGGATAATTAGCTCCAAGTCAACTCATAACTCATTAACAGCCTTCTCAATACTCCCGATAGATCAGCATTGATTATTTGATATTAAAAATGCCCAGCACCACATTGAGGTACTGTTGAAAAATAAGCTCAGGAGACGTATTGACAACCCAAGAGATGGATTAAATAGAGGGGATATTCCGCTTGTGCGTCCTCCAGCAGTGTAATGAGTTTCTGAGCGGCCAGAGGAAAGAGTGGAGACGGAGAGGATTTAATAAGACCACCAGCAGAGGAGCGAAGAGAGAGAGGAGCGAGCGGAGAGGACTTTGTTTCACCTTCTGAACCTCATTATGGAAATAGGCTACGTTTGTGATTGCTCGGCTGCATATTTATTTGTCCCTCCACACAGGTGTGTGTATGTGTGTGTGGGTCCAGCTGATGACTGAGGCTGGAGGGAGATTCGGTCCTCCACACTGTGCAGACGCCGACCTGTAACTGTGCTACGGTGTTTCTCTGATGTGTGCTTAGTGCCGGGATTTTATAGTTTAACGAAAACAAGGGAGTCATCCACCGACAGACGGAGCAGAAAGGCACCTTTTTAAATTTAATGAAGCTCATTTAGCTTGTTGAAATAGTTTCTGTTTCTGCATGTAAGTGTTATTCAGAATAAAGTGAATTCACGTGCAGCAGTTATCAGCTGTCAGATGTTGCTAAGGATCTTTTTTATTTCTTTATTTAAAATATTTCTTTATTTTCCAACCAGCCAGTTTTGAGCGTCTCATCAGCTGTTGGATGGATTCCATGAAATCTGGTGCATGAACATGTTAAAATCATGGTGAGAATGTTAAGCATGCAGAAATGAATATGCAGCCTCACAGAGCCACTAACCCGGCAGTGAAGTGTCAGTCTTTTGTTTTTGTTGAAGAGTTGTTGTGAGAAATCTTTTAGTCTGAGCCCAGACTGAGGGTAAATTTAGGAGTTATGGATGTTCCCCAGCAGAAACATTCCACTGTTTAACATAACAAACACAGATACTGAACATAATTCTTCAAATGTAGGAAATCTTTTCAACACAAACACTGTTCTTTCCAAACACAGTCTCCCTCCATATCCCAAACTCTCCTGCAGTTGATCTTTGACCTCTGCTTCGGTAGTTGTTCATTTCATTGTTGAGCTGAGGGTCGTGACCCCCGGGCGACCCCGACTGATCCCTGGCGACTTTTCACTGTGTTAGCTTTGTCTCCTGGATAATGCTCAGACATGTGTTCCCTTGTAAACATGTGCCTCGGTGCTGAGTCATAAACTCGGAGGTTAGATGTGTTGACAGCTCTCTGTGGTTTTCTTTGTCCGACAGCACTCAGGATGGAGATAATCACTATTTTGCTGCTGGTTTTTCTACTGGATGGTTTAACAGTGAGCCCAGTGTAACACTGAACATTGTCATTGGTTTTCAAATTTGCTGTTCGTGTTTGTTTGGATGTTAAATTAGTATATTTTGAAGCACATGGAGGAGTTTCAGTGTAAGAAAGCAGTGCATAGGTTTTACATCCTGATCAATCAGTAATGATTTTTCCTGGTATATTTAAATTACTGTTCATTGCATTGATTCATTGCACTTAAACAACACAGTGTCCTTATATAGTCACAACATGATTCTGCTGGCAGATGATAAACCTTAATAATGCAAAACAGATTTATGTTGGAAGGTTAAGCTGTTGTATCAACACTGTGTCAACATCTGCATGTTTGCTGGTTTGCCCAAAGATAAAAATATCATTTACGTCAGGTTTATTTAGGGTTTCTTTCTCCAGCTCATTGTTGTGGTCTGAATGTTTAGAAGTTACACTTTGCTTGCTCGTTTCCCAACTTTATTTCTTCATGTTGGGTGTTTGTGTTCTCTGGATGCTCACTCCTCCAACAGAGCCCTGCCCCTGTGCAGGACATGGGAAAAGGGAAAGCCCCTGTGGTCTCTGAGGAACGCTGCATGGCTGTGGTATGACGTAGTCTGAGTTAATTAAGACCAGACTTGGTTCTCTGTGCGACTGCAAAGGACAAATGACCTCTGTAGGATTCTTCTGTGATCCGTTCCTTCCTCTGTCTGTTTTATCTTATACAGACATATTTATATGTCACAATCTCGTGGTGACCAAAACGTGTTGGAAGTGGCTCCTTATAGAGTCCTTTCATTTCAGAACTGTACAGGTGAGTTTTCCTGACTGGATTCATTCATAAAACACTTTGTTTTTTGTTTTGCTTATAAAATAGAGCTTAAATTTAGTTTCAAGTAGCATTACCACATCTGACCCAGATCCACCAGCCGTACCACTTTCCTCCGCTGAGGATTTGTGCAGGGATATAAGGTGCACAAGGAACAAACACACAACAGATATATTTCTTTCTTTTCCATTTTGTAGCTCGTAACCTTTGCTGACTCATTCCAGCCTTCTGCTCAGACTGTGACTTTGTTTATTGCCTCTCTGTCCCAGGATTATGGGATTTGCTTGTTCTCAGTGGACCTGATGATACATAACACCAGAAACAGCAGAATCAGAACGAGCAGCTTTAAATTCGCGCCATATGATGAAATGCATCGGTGCGGTCGGACATCACGCTTTGATGACACTCCTGCTTATTCCCGCATCAACACTTCTGCTTTCATGTATGGAAGAGAACAGTTTGTTTTTAGAAATCCTCGTTTCCCCCCCTGGCTTATGACTGAGTCCATTTTAATGGCTGCTTCTTTTTTTTTTTTTTGTCTTGCATGAAAGACAAAAAGTCTTTGTTTTCACATTGGCATGCAAGTGTTTGCCAGTGGCTAACACAGAGCAGGAATGTTCAGTGGCATGTTGATTTGCTTTCTTTATCATCAAAGAAAAGGAGCTCTTCCACAAGTTTACCATTGATCTGAAGTGGGTTACCAGTGATCCGCTCTGGGGAAACTAATCACACTGGGCCTCTTATTGATTTGGAAGTCGTTTAAAGAAACACTTTTAAAGAAACCAAAGATCCATGAGTCCCCTGTAGATCCTTGGTTCCAGCGTTCCATGCTGACTATGTAGTAGTCTCATAATCAGTCATGTAAGGTTAATAGATAATAGATGCTTTTTAATGGTTTAGTTTGAACGTGGAGGAGCAGCATTTAGCTGCACCACAGACCCAAAGCAAACATCTTTGTTCCCTGTGTAATAAACCTGTTAAATTTACGCATTTAAATTTAGCAGCCGACATCAGGAAACCTCGTAAAACCTCAACAACATAGAAAGGTGGGAACACAGCACGTTAATGTGTGAAAGATTAAATGCTGAGAGAAGTCACTGAAATCCAGCTTCTGAGTTATCATGTTAAAGACCGAATCTACCCCAACATAAAATCCTGTGATCTAATTCCTGTTCGATTACGATCATAATCATTTGATAATCTGATGTTTCTGTCTAATCTGACTCAATGGAACAGCACGATGAAGATTTTTTTTAAAGCTGGATTTTCCCATACGTTCTGGTTTCAGGTTTGAAAGATGAGATTTTTCCTCTCCTTCCTTCATGTTGAGCCCTGAGTGAGTAATTTACTCCTCACGTCTCAGGTGACTGTTGATCAGTGTTGTTCTAAAGCAGCAGGAAAGAGGCTGTTCTGTTATTACAGTTGTACCTTTACATAACAGATACTCACACAATCACTGATATTTTAAATAACTGTTGTCTACCTTTGTTACCAACTGAACAAAAGTCTGAAGGACTGATTTTTCTTTATTATTGCAAAAAAAACCCCAAAAAACATTGTGCTTCTTAATAAACCAGTCAACTAAAGGGAATTATTTATGAAGAGAATGTGAATATGATCAGCATTCATTTTCCCTGACAAGACAATTTGTTTGTTTGGCTCACTGCAAACGTTCAGCATAAAGCCTCTGAGGAAAGCAGCTCTGTATTTATTAGTCACTCACCTCCAGTTTCAGTCTCTAAAAAATATTAAGTCAATAACTTTTCCAGTTGGAAATGCTTTCTGTGATTCAAACAGTCTGGTTCTAATGTGGTGGTTTCTCCTAAAACTACAAACAAAACATATCCCTCCCTCGGTTGACTGTGACTGTTTCTCCACAGAGAACCAGGGTCATATTAATAATCTCAAACCTAAATGAATGGAATCCATCAGACTGTGTTGTGTCCATCGTATCAGTGCTGACTTCATGTTTGCTGGAGATGATGTAGGATTTGTCTTTCCCTGAGTAAGGCTTCGTTCCTGCACTCGTATATTCCTGCTGCCACTCTTAGTTAGACATTTTCACCACCACAGAAAATCAATAGTACCTTGTGGAAAGTTCTCAGCTGCAGTAATTCCATTTGTGTCCTACCCATACACTCTTCTTGCGCCTCATGTGAACATGAGCCCTTATGCCTGATAAGCCAGTAAAGTGTAGAGTTGTGAGGGTGTATTATGTTCCCTCACCCCTGCACCAGGCGTTTTCCTGCACTACTCATGTGTAAAAGACTTACATTGTTCGTTCCCAGGTGGTGAAGAAGCAGGAAGGAGGCACAAGCACTCATGCATGTGTGTATGACTGAACACATTGTACTGGGAAAAAAGGCGAGGATTGTGTTGACGGACCAAAACAATGAGCTAAAAGACACTAAAACTCCCTGTAAAGTTGAGAAAATCTGCAGTATCGGTGATAAGTCTCTGTAGGTTTGTCACTGCGAGCGACCACATTCACACTGCGCGGGTTCATTTGATCTCTGATGTAAAAATATTGGTTAATGTTGGAGCTTTTTGTTCTCCGGAGCATTGCAGCATAGATTGCACTGATTTAACTGCGGGATGCATCGGTGCCTCAGGCTCAGTCCATGTGGTCCTGATACAATCTGCTCTCTGCGTTGCATATCATCTCTCTCCTCCTTCCATGTTTCTCTGTGCTCCCCGCCCCCAACTATCAGGAAGATCATAATAAGAAAACACAAGCTGCAGTTAACAAAAGCATCATGTTACAGTACATCACTGCCACATGTCCAGGCTCTGTTTTAATCGACTTGTTATTTTGGAGACCTATGGAGCTGCTGTATCTGAGTGTGAGGATATGTGTTTCTGTGTGTGTGCATGTGCACGCTCACACAGCGGTTTGCTGAACCTGGTTGAGCCGCCTCGGTCAGAGCTCTTCAAAGGCCTGCCATAAAACCTCGGGATCTTACTCGGATGCTGTTCAGACTACACATTGTAATTATGTCCCAACAAATTCCTGTCTGCTCTTACAGAAGAAGATGTGTGTGTGTGTGCGTGTGTGTGTGTGTGTATTTATTGGTGGGTGAAGAGTGGTTGTTTCTGTGTACAGTTGATGTCTCTTTGGGGGGTTTATAAGCTGCATGTTATATCACGTTAACATTGTGTTTGGGCTATTGATGTTTGTGTGCGATGCTGGTACAATATTTACACAGATGTTTATGTGAGAGTGTGTGTATGTCTGAGTGTGTGTGTGTGTGTGTGTGTGTGTGTGTGTGTGTGTGTGTGTGTGTGTGTGTGTGTGTGTGTGTTTGCAGCTTATCTTTTCCATGCTCTTCTCACCAAGTTTCTTTGGTCTCAATTGGATGTGAAAGGAAATCCCATGTCTGCAAGGCTTCCACTACAAGCACAGACCTGTGTGTGTGTGTGTGTGTGTGTGTGTGTGTGTGTGTGTGTGTGTGTGTGTGTGTGTGTGTGTGTGTGTG
>JBBMJY010000015.1:1659488-1675185 GCA_037833715.1 Toxotes lorentzi | reverse complement strand
GTGTGTGTGTGTGTGTGTGTGTGTGTGTGTGTGTGTGTGTGTGTGTGTGTGTGTGTGTGTGTGTGTGTGTGATGTCTCACAGCTGAGACCGTGTTGTCGGTCATTGTGGGAATTTGCTGTGTGTGTGTGTGTGTGTGTGTGTGCGTGCGCGTTGACGGTGCATAACTTAATTCCACAGGGAAGCCAAAGCAACAGCGCCTCTGTTTCCTGTCCTAATTGCTTAAAATCCTACACAAATAAGCCTACACACACACACACACACACACACACACACACACACATACACACACATCTACAGTCATTTACACATCCTGTGTTTAAAAAGGACTTATGCAGATAGTTTTAGCATTTGCATAGTTTTAGCATTCATTATCTGTTTTGACAGAATAGCTAATTTATCTTTTTCATATTTTCTTTCTTCTTCTATCCCTTGATTTTTCCTCCTCCTCTCTTCTTGGCGCCTCCTTCCCTCAGTTTCTGAATTCTTGTCACGGCCGTATCGAGATGTTGTAGCTCATGTGTTAACAAGTAGCTGCCTGCTTACACATCCAGCGGACATAGAGCAGCATTAGCATTCATTAGCAGACGTGTTTGTGTCCCCCTGAATATTAACTCATTTTAGCTGCTTTAGCTTGGTTTCCTTTTAATCGCACTTTGAAGGACACGTTTCAGTCAAAAGAATGACATCGTCAGCAAACAGGAGTAGATATCACCTTGATCCTAATGAGCAGGAGGCACAACAAAGCCTGAGTCAAAGACTTTAACTGTCACTAAATGTCACAGTTCCATGTTTTGGTTTGGTTTGGTTTATGGCTCATACTGTTCCTGCAACTAGTCCATTAATTCATAAGCTACTAGCTAGAAAATCAGCTGGCAACAAACTGTGAAACTTCTCATAGTGAAGCAAACGTTCCAAAAACATGGTGATTTTAGTTTCTCTAATGTGCAGACATCTGCTTCTGAAAGTGCATGTCAGAGAGCCCGTTATCATTATTTGAACTTGTCAGGTCTCTGTCATGGACAAACTGCATCATGGTGACACTGTTTCTAAATGTCCTCAGTCCTAACCTAGCACATCTCCACAGCAGTTTCCTATAACTTGTCAGGCTCGGCTGATTTGTCAGTCCAGTTCTAATTTACATTCACCAGCGTCATGGATCTTGAGCGGAATTGTAAATGCAGCCAAGAAGCTTTGGGGATGGACTGAAATCTGGTGCTTAAACAATGTCAGCTGCAATTAGATTTGTGGTCTGGCCGAAGTTTAACACATATGCATAAACAATACACAAAAAGTGTATTAAATTGCATCAGGAAACTTGTTGAGTTTCCACTCACTTTAGTGCATTAGAATTTAAATGCACTAAAATAACGCATTAAGCATGAAGTTCAGCTGTGTGTGCATGGTATAGGAGAAAGTGTGTTTGGGGTCTTTGTCTTTGGATGTGGCTGCCATTGTTCGACTGCCTCTCTTGGCACATGATCCATGGTGTGTGTGACAGACAGAGACTGTGTGTGTGTGTGTGTGTGTGTGTGTGTGTGTGAGAGTGATGTTTTCTTGGCGTAGGGGTCAGACAGAGAGCACAGGGCGCCCCTGCCTGCAATCTGGACCCGCTGTGTGTGTCTGTCCTCCGTCTGCCTCATATTTATAGACGTTCACTTTTAATTCACATTTTCCATCTCACTATTTCTCTAAAAAAAAGAAAAATCTGAAGTAAACTTTAAATCGAAATAATATGCAACACCGGCCTTCTGCCTTTTCCTGCCATTTACTGATGCACAGCAGAGCCAGCCGTTGAATCATATTGAGGAGGAGATTGGAAATGAAAGAGGCGGAGGAGAGGTCAGGGGAGGGTGAGCTGGAGAACAGAATGCACAATAGCCTTCTGAAAATTTAATAAAACTCATGGAAATATTTCAGATATTTTAAGATTCAGATGTTTCTGTGTGTCTCTCTGTGTCTCAGGCTTCAGATGAGGAAAAGAAACGACCCTCTCACTTCTCAAACATGTCATTCTGTGGATTTCTATCAGATCTGATTCAGAGGTAGTTTTCTTCAGCAGCAGAAAAACTTTATTATGATTTAGATTATAGATTTAGAAACTATAATATTATTATGTTATTTTAATTTCACAATTATAAAAAAAATCATTAAAATAGATAATGTTTCTTATTTATTTACAAGAAAATAGTCTTTAGTCATCAACATACTGGGACCTGGAAATTGTTTATCTGGAGTTGCTTTGCCTGGGTTTGAGTTTAATTCCTGGCAGGTTTGGAAAACAAACGTTTCACATTTGTGATGTTTATTTTAGAATCCATGAAACGACGGTAACAATGGAGGAAAGGAATCTAAACTGCGATGGTAACAGTTCTCTTTCAGAGCTGTGATATCAACATTAACAGCACAGTAGGGGTTACTGGATTGTTAATGAGCGCCATGTTCAGTGATGCTTACGTGTCGGAAATTTGGGAGGATTTTATTCTGGTATTGTCCGGGGGGATGATTCGACCTGACCTGCCCTCCAGGTAGATATACTTTTTAACTTTCCAGGTACACACAGAGTATCCACAGGCTGCACATCGGTCTGTTTACAGATCCTCGAGTGTGCCTCTTAGCTGCTACTAGCTTAACACACCCAAATCTGTGACTGAACTGTGGGTGAAGTTGCATTGTGGGTAATGTAGGCACCGGGTTTTGACAAGGGCGAAGAATGCATGGTAGAAAAAGATAAGGTTTCTGACTCTGCTACGTCGATCTCTACATCGTGAGTTTGACAGTGTTACAGAAGTGCAGTGTTAAATTGGTGGAGTCCTCTTAGCTGCTTCACTACTGACTGGTTAGAGCATTATAACCCCCCTCCCACACACACACACAGCTAACATGAACACAGTGTCAGACTGAATAATGAAGTGAAAACCAAATGCAGCACTTCAGTCTGATTATCAGGATAAGTGAACCCAGTGCTTCTATAGTTAGGGGATTAATTGAAAGTCTGAAATGTTTTATTTCTCCTTTAAACCTGAGAAATAAGAATAAGAGCAGCCATTTGGAGTAAGAAATCACAGCTTTGACTGGTTCCTTTTGGAATCATTTCTGTTGGGCTGATGTGGGTTTTACCATCAGTCTGAGGACATAAATCCAGCTGATTAAAGCTTCAGAAAATAGATGAGAACGTCTGGATTTGTTTCCTTGAAAATTTAATCCATTCCTGTAGGTTATTCAGACCGGAAGCTTTTCTCGTTCTGAACATCATCCTCAGCCTGTTTGCGTTTTAGAAACAAAAATAGTTTTTTTTTTTATACTTATCATAGTACGATAACTGCTGTAATTGTGAAGTGAGCGGTGTGGTCGGCCCCTAAAGCCCTGATGATGAATATTTATTGTCTTTACGGTTTTCAAGCTACATCCTGATGATGGAAGGAAACATTGTGTCGACTGATGCTTCACCATCTGGATGTTTAGATGTTGAATGTTAGATGCTAGAACATATGGACACACACTCACACTCACAAACAAATGAGTACACACACACACACACACACACACACACACAAGTCGGCTCTGCTATTTAGAAGCATATGGTTCTTTGAGATAGAGTGGAGACAGACTGGGCCATTCTGTTGGATAGCACCAAGGGCCTCCACATTGTTAGAAGTGCTGCCAGACAAACTTCACCCCACACACACACACACACACACACACACACACACACACACACACACACACACACACACACTCAGAGTCTCGGCTCTTTGGCTGCTTTGCTACGTGTTTCACTGCGAAGTGAAAGGCAGCATGGACGAGATTCATTTCTGTTTGTGCAGCGTCTGAGTTTAACGGTGTGAAATGAAAATCAAGATACCTGTGAACTGAATTACTGGAGGCTTGTGTAGCAACATTTGGGCCTCGGCCGGTCTCTGTTCATTAGACGCTCGCCCTGTCGGCAGCTTTTTGTCTGTTTGGTTGTCTCATTATGAAGATTACTCTCCAAATTGATTTTACCTTTATCTTCTCAGTGAAAAAGTCCCTTTATTTTAGAGCCTGCTGTGCCTATAAGCGTTAATGTTATCGTATGAGAGGAAAACTGAAGCTTGCTTCTTGTATTATCACAAATTAAAATGCCTTTAGTTTAATTCATGCCCTGATGAAGGGCTCTGTTTAAACTCAGGCAGAGCTCCAGCTTTTTGTTATTATTCCAGGCAGTAATATGCTTTTCTCTCTGATAGATAATACCAGATTTCTGGCAGTTTCTGTGAATTAATTATGTTTAATTAACATTGCCATCACTGTGCTGTGAATTTAAGCCTGGTTTTCACTTTGATCCACAGGCTTTTCTATAGCAGTTTCTGTTGCAGCCGTCGAGTCAGATTTAATTTTGGAGCAATGGAGTTTCTACCAATTTTCACAGCATCAGATTAAATGCATTGTGTGGGTTAAGCTCATTTGAAAGCACTACCTTCCACATATACAGGAAAGTGTAACTGTGCCTCCATTGTGTTACATAATGGAGGCTTGACCAATAAATAAATTACCTTTGTGTAATGCTTACAGTTATTAGGCAGCTGTGCATGAGTCTACAGCCATGGTAGCAGCTAATATACTGTGTCTGAAGTCACTGTGAGCTTTTTCTGTGTTAAACCAGAGTTTAACCTGGTGCTGGCGCTGCTGAGTCTAAACACAACCATGACAAGCTGTGCAACGCTGTAGTCACTGCAAGTGGGTTTGATGGGTTTTTTTTGTTTTTCTTTCAGGAGACTGAGGTGGTTCATGTCATCAGAGATCAACAGGCCCGAACACTGAACAGGTAAGAAAGCTTCTTTCTCTTTCTTCTCACAAAATATATTTTTTTCTTTTCCAAACCATTTTTTCTTTCACTCACTGACGTTCTGTAATTTTATCAACTATTATCTTTGCTAATAGTCAGCATTAGAAACCTGTGTGGATTCCCATGAATACCACTGGCTGTTTATTTTGGTGGTTTCAGCTGCCTGTGTGTGTGTGTGTGTGTGTGTGTGTGTGTGTGTGTGTGTGTGCGCGTGTGCGCGTGTGCGCGGTGGGGCAGTGGGTGGGTTGAGGGGTTAATTGGAGGCTTCAGGCAGTTTTTAAGAAATGAATTCTTGCTGCGATTCTGCTGCCCCCTCATACAAACACTCTTCTCACATATCAGCCACTTGCTGACACCACACACACACACACCTATGTCTCCTATTATATTGCTTTTCTCCTTCTAACTTTAATACACAAACATCACAACATTCTTGTAATAGCACAGCAAAAAAAAAATCTCTCCTGTTGCAGACTTAGCTGTAAAACTGAGAGATAAATACAAGTTTCAGTCCAAAGGGACAGAGGAGCCACATCAACCCTAACCTTCCTCGACAGGAGGATCTCAACTGAAGCGCAACATATTCAGAAGAAGAGCCTAACTTTCCAATCGACAGCTGTTTCCACTGGTAGACATTATTAAATAAAGTGGCTCCTCCACCTCTTTTCCTAACTACTTTAGTTTGGAGGAGCTGATTCAATAAGAGCTGCTTCACTATTTGTCCTCTGGCATACACCACAGAGACTTTAAATCGTGTAGGGTGCAGAGTTAGGAGGTAAAGCTTCATGATATGTAGATGTTATCCTCAAGTGGATAAGGGATTATCTTATGTCCACATTTTCTCGTCCATCTCCAGGTCTCTTATTTCAGATTTAACCCAACAGGACCTGAGATGATTTGGTTTGAGGGATGTTATAACGGCGTTGCCTTTTGACCGGGAGGTAGTGGTGTCGAATGTCTCCCTGATAAATGCGGCCCCCACTCAGCTTCACTGCACAGAGGCTACAGTATTTTTGCTGTAGTTAATCCTGGAGAGGTGCCTCTTTCCCTCTTTTAGGGATTTTTGGATCCAGATGTTTCCAAGCAGCTGTATCCTGGAAGAAGTCATTTGGCATGCTTTTGCATCATCAGCCTTTCTTTACATAATCAGGTGCTCTTAACGTGGAGAGACATTAAACGGCTGTAATGCTGAATGTCACATTTGATTCCTTTTGGGTTTTGATCTGTAGTTCTGACATGGACTCGTCCATATTTGGTTTGCGTCCTTTCTTTTGTCTGCTGCAGATTTGTTCCACACACACAGGAAGATTCTCGACCACAGTAACGGTTGTTGTACCTCATCTCTGCTGCTGCCTGCAGACTGGCTGCGGGGTTATTTTAGCCATTTAAGGCTTCTTTCTCAGTTCATAACCTGAAATGAGTAAACCTTGTGTACTGTTTATATTAAATGTACAGTTTATATTAAAATTGACAAGTTTGTGAAATATTGAAATAGTTAATTGGCAGTTTCAGTCCAATCATTCAGAAAGCCGTACTGATCTAAAATGAAACCTTCCAGTGTGACTGGTTGATTTGAATCGGAGTGACTGGTTTCTATGATCAGCTTCTGTCCACTCACAGTCTGCCAGCTCACATTAGAGTGTGTCCCTACAGTGCATGTGTCCTCCACTCCCCCTTCTGTCTTCCATCCATCACTGTTCCCCTCTTGCCTCCTTGTTCTCAATCTCTCATTCCTCTGTTTTTTTTTTTTTTTTTAATCGTTCATGTTCCCATAAACAGCTTCATTTTCTCAGCCCTCCATGGGAGCTTGTAGCTTGTCACTTTCTCAAATCTTGTGAAAGCAAATACAAGGGTCTGTGTGTGTTTGTGTGAGTGTGTGTTAGTGTGTGTGTGGGGTGAGTTTTAAGGTGTCTCTTTCTCAGGGTCAATCATTCATCCCTCCCTGGTGTCTGAGTGCAGTTGATACATTTATTCTTTTTGCCCAGCTGACTTTGATTGTGATTAGAAATCTGAAATCTAAATAGAAAACTAAACCCAAATATCTAAGTGCATTTGAAACTTGAAACTTCTCTGTCTTTGACGAGATTTATTTGATGTTTGATTTGGACTTGTCTCCATCAGCTGGAGACTTGCTTTAACGAGACTTAACATCAGCCATGTGGTCGTATCTGATGCTTAATGGCAATAATGCACAAGTCCTGTAAGTTTTATATTGCAGTAAATCTGTTCTGCTTGTTGATTTGCAGCATTATCTGCAATGATCATATACAAACAGATATTGTATCTAGCACAGGTCCAGGTCTTCCTCTTTAGTTTCTCTCAGGGATGATCATTGAATCCTCATAAGTATTTAACAGCTTCTTTAAATAGAAATGACTGCACGGACTCCCAGTGAGCAACACTGTAAATATTGAACATCGGTACAAAACATGAGCTCTCAGCAGATTCAGTCCAGAAAATATCAATACTGACCTTCTCAAAGCCACATCAGTCAGACTGCAGTGAATGATTTATATCACCACAGGTTCAGTAAGCACAGGTTTTTTTTTTGCATGAAACAAAACTAGAAGACGTATGACTATTAGAGAGCAGTGTTTTCCCACAGGCTGAGAATTCACTCGTGGGGGCAGAAGGCACGGCGTGTGGCCGATGTGCGTGCAGAGACTCGTGCATTTTAGTTTGGGGAGAGTGTAACCCCGGTTATTTTCTGTAACTCTAAGTTACAGATCTCCCCTTAATGCCTCACTTGTAGTCTATTAGTAGATGCTGGAATTTACGGATGTTCCCTAAACACCTCACATGCAGGCAGATCGGTAGATGCTCCCTTGGTGGCTGCTCACAGAGAAACCTCTGGTCCCCACTCAATTACTGCAGCACACACAACTCAGACAGGTGTGTGTGGCCAAACGGGTGTTAGTTAGAAAGGAATGAAATAAGGCAAAATAAAGTAAGATTACCACCCGAGGGGGTCAGAGTCGACGGGGGGGGGCAAACACAACCTATGTATGGGAAACGCTGGAGAGAGCTTTCATCAAGTCGTCTCTTTTTCACTTCTATTTATCTTCTTCAACACCTCATCACTTACCTCACCATGTCTGCTGCCACGGCTGGAGTTTTTACACATGATTCAGACACAAACTGTGTGTGTGAGTGTGAGTGTGTGTGTGTGTGTGTGTCTGACGGACTGGCTGACTGGCTGTTGTGTTTGGGTTTAGTCCCAGAATTTTATCACTGCGTGAAATTTGAGGTGTGTGGGTCTGACTGGATCCATTTTTGTCTTTCAACTCACAGAGATATGCACACACACACACACACACACACACACACACTCTCTCTCTCACACACACACACACACACACACTCTCTCTCTCTCTCTCTCACACACACTCTCTCACACACACTCTCTCACACACACACACTCACACACTCTCTCTCTCTCTCTCTCTCTCTCTCTCTCTCTCACACACACACACTCACAGATGGCAAACATCTTCTCAGACCTGCCAAAACTCAGTGTGTGTCCATCTTTTTCATTATAGCCCTTAATCAGCTCATTAATTTATAGCCACAGTGATATAGGAAGGAAGGACAGAAGGAGGGAGGGAAGGAGGACACCAGGATTATGACAAATGGATTGTGAAGGAACAAAAAAATGAAAATGATGGAAGGACCGAGAAAAGATTTAAAAATGATGGAAGGAAGCCAAGATGGATGAAAGCTGCACAAAAAGGAAAAAAAGAGAAAAACACAACAAGAGTGGAAAGAAGAAAAAAATGATGATGATGATGAAGGAGTAAAAAGTGAACGGAGTGAGTGGGACGGAGAAAGAGACTTAGAAGTTGATGACTCGGATCAGACTTTTATCAGCTGCCAACTGGTACTGTGGTGTGTTTATGTGTGTGTGGTGTGATTGAATAGTTTCAGGATCATTGCCTGTACTTCAGTGTGTTCAGTACGTGTGTGTGTGTGTGTGTGTGTGTGGAGGGCGTGGGTGACTGGATGCTTGTGTGTGGTTTTCAGTATTTTCTTTTCTGTGTTAGCCAGCGGAGTGTGGCTTCTGTCTCTTCACTGTGGTGGAAAGAAGAAGAAGAAGAAGAAAGGTTGCCCTGCTGTTTGCCTCGTTATTTCACTGAACTTCCACACATGCACGTTATTTCTTGAATTTACTCTGCAGCCATGTTTCCTTCTTTTTTCCTGTTATTTACATTATGCAGGTTGGTAGCAGACAGCAAGGAGACAAATGGACAGTGGAAAAACATGTTTTACGTGTTTGTCTCTCACAGTTCCTGAGTTTGCTGAAAGATATCTACGTATTTATAATCTTAAAATGTGCCAGTGAAAAAAATCTGAACGATGCTGATGCTTCAGGCAGGCTCTGAATTTCTCTCTAACTGCTTCTTTTTGCAACAGGCCTCTGCATTGAGACCCTGTTGTGCCAGCTGAGTGGTCTCATTCAGATAATTGAGGGAGGTTGCGTTTGCTGCAGCTTGTTTTTTTCAGGAATACTGAACCCTGCTGGCTTCACTTCAGTGGTCTTCAGTCTTTCATTTGGAGCTCTGTGTCACAGTTTTCCTCCCATGATAAGATGATAAGCAACATGATAAGCAACACGTGATGTGAAATACTGAAACCAGGCAGTGTGTTCTCACTCTGTGCAGTTTTCAGTGTTCAGGAAATAAAACGGTTAACTATCATGTGAATAAAGTTAATGTAGCAGAAACGATCGTCCGTCACGACGAGTTTCTTCTGGTCTCACACAGCTTCTTCCAGAGGAACTTGAACTAAGAAAGTCATGGCTTCCTGTGAGCATTTCAGTTTCTATAAGTTTTCATACAGTGGCTGAATCATCTGCTGTGACTCACAGATACAAACAAAGAACAGCTGTGTTGACGCTTTGTGACAGTGTCCTTCACTCTTACTTAGCTCATACTTGACCCGCGGGTCAGATATTTCCATTATGAGAAATTAAAGAGGATAAGTTATGAGTCCATAATTAGTTAAATATTAATTATTAATTATCTTAGTCTGTTTTCTCTGGTCCGTGGTCGGCCTGTCCACCCTTAGATCTCGATTTTGGGATCATTGAATATGCTTATTGTCGACTTGCGGTCCACAGCAGCGCGTTGTTGTTCCCCCGGATAAGTCGACTGATTCATTCCTTTGATTCCTTTTTGATCACAGAAGTAGCTGAATCAGGAATACCTGCAGCTCCTTTTTATTATACGGGAACTTTGAAATGCTGCAGACTGAGCGAAGTGAGGAGGAGGAGGAGGAGGAGGAGGAGGAGGAGGAGGAGGAGGAGGGAAAGTACTGAAGCAGACTCTCTGAGCTGTCTGCTACATTTAAGCTTTTATGGACAACAGCAGGGACCCTCCCTGCCTCTGATGGCTTTAACAGCTTACTTCACTGCTCTCCACAGCCTCTTTCTCTATTATTCTCTTCATTTCTTACTTCCAAAATGCACTCTCTCTCTCTATATATATATATATATGTGTGTGTGAATGAGAGTGTGCGCGTCTGCTCCATAGCAACAGGTTCAGGTTTAATGTCTTCCACACATGGAGATCTCTCTGGAGCTTTCCTGACTCACAGATACAGTAAAGGACAAGTGTCCTGTCGGTTCCTGCCTCCCTCACACAGAAGCATGTTTTTCTGATTGTGTGTGTTTGTCTTTAATCTTTGGTGGGTGTGTCTTTTTTTTTCTGTTTTTAGATTTTACCGACAAAACTGATGATTCGTTATAAAACCAAGACCAAGTTCATGACTGACCTGTTTTTGTCAACAGTGCGTAACTTGGCCGTGCATTTGTCACAGACTCCTGCACAGATGTTCAGATTTATTAAGTCCTTCATATTTTGCTTCCTTGCAAATGTTTTCTTGAGTTTGCTTTGGTTGGTGCAGCGGCGTGGCATGTGTCTCCAGGTTGTAAATTTTGTTCGAATTTAGTTTTTCTTCTTCCAAACACATTAGAGTAAAAAGGCAGTGGGAGAGATTCACCTCCAGCAGTTTTTCTTTCTTCAGTCCCAGGTGTCATGTTTTTCATCCAAACGCAGCTCAAATTTTAATAGAACTTCCAGAAAATCTGCAAAAGAAAATGCAAATGAATGTACGTCTCCAACCACTGCTCTTATTCAAATGGTATTAGCTGGTTCATTGAGATAAACAGCTGGCGGTGTTAATTCTCCAGGTGTCATGAAGCCACTGCTGAAGGAGAAAGCTGCAGTCAAACCTGTCAAACAGTGGAAAATCCTGTAGATTCACTAAATCTGTTTCCATTGCTCACTGTCTTTTGTCACATCTTGACTCATCAGTTCAACAACTTTTCCACTTCAGCCAAGCATAAAAACTTTTTTTGTGATATTTAGACTTTTTTTTTTTTGTTTTTTGGAAAATGAGCATGAAACAGATGGATGCAGACGCTCTTAGTGACCAATTAGGTTTGATGTGTTTTGATAAAATACCACTGTGAGTATAAAGGAAGCTGAAGAGTCTGTTGTTTATCCACCCTCTGCAGTTTTGCCACAGTCTTCTCTTTTTGTGTGAGCACTTCATTTCACAAAGCTTTGTTAGAACAAGGTCGACTCCCAGTTGTGACAACAACCGAACCACTTGCTGGACAGTTTAACCTTTAGTTTGTGTCGACTCAAAAGTTGAACTTGAATGTTAATTGTTGTTGTGAGTTCTGAACTAAACCACTTCAATGATGAGAGAGCAAGTTCATCCACTAATGAAGGCCACAAGGTGTGACTGAAAGGTTGAGGATATTTCCAGTAAGTAGACCTTTTATTTAGGTGGGTAACCTTAACTACATCACAGTGTGCTTACCTGTGAACGCCGGGTAGTTCAGGTGTCCTGGGAGGTTGGAGTATTCAGACAACTCACGGCTGACACCAACTCTCCAGTCCAGTCTTCTTTCCTTCAGGGTTCATCATATTGAGTTTGTGCACCTCTTGTTCGTGTTCATGTAGTTTGGACTCCATCTCTCCCCTGTGTGCCGCCTTTCATATTTGATTGACAGGTCATTACTCAGCTCGTTAGCCCTCAGAGACTGGCTGACCTTTGAATCTTGGATGGTGTGAGGAGTATTAGAGGAAATGCTTGTCATCTCGCTGGGCTTTGTTATGTGATGTGACTTAAAGGTGAAGTAGTGAAGACGAGATGACGAACTGTTTGTTGACAGACGGGACTGTTTACGGTCATTAAACGTGGAGACTTTAGCATCTCCTCTCAGACATGATGAGGATCTGCTGCTCTTCTCTGTGTTTAACTGTGTGAACTAAATATATTGAGTTTTGAACTGTGTCAGACAAAATAAACAGGTTTGGGTCTGAGAAACTTCTGATGACGTTTTACAGAATAAACAAAGTCAGATGATTGGAAAAGGATTGACGGATTGATTGATGATGTTAATAATCATTTTTAGGTGATTCTTTGTGCATTTTTAGGTGATTCTATGTTTGTATATGAGCTGTATGATCGCGGTCACACCTTCATACACGAACACACTGTTTGATCTGCGTGTGGAGCCACACAGGAGCTGTGTGGAGTTTAAAGTTTATACAGCACCGTCAAAATTAATGAAGCGGGATGTCACAGCACGGAGATGGTGTGGGAGTATGCACACACACACACACACACACACACACACACACACACACACACACACACACACACACACACACACGGAGACCCGTGTAATGAAAGAGCATAGACAAATCAAGTGAAGTGACATGAAAAGCATCAGGATAATTGCAAACACTCACGTCTGTCTGTCTGTCAGTGCTGTATTTGTCCTTTCAGAATGCTTCCTAACTCCTGCAGTGTCCGTGCATGTGTGTGTGTGTGTGTTCATGATTTCAGCTCGTGTGTACGGTGTGTACGACTCGGCTGCCGCTCGTGACAAATGAGCGTCTCGTTCTTCATCAGGAAGCGTGAATGCTGCCACTGTGTGGTGTGTTTTTTCTTTCCCATTCAGATATTCTTCGGAAGCATCTGGGAGGATTTAATGGGAGAATAAAATTATTCTCTGAAGATTATCTTCCCTTAGAGCTACATTTCTCAGTGTGTGTCTGCATGTGTGTGCGTCTGCATGTGAACAAGAGTGTACTTCCTCTATTCAACTATTCAAACATTTTCCAAAAGCTTCAGGAAGGCTTGAGTAAGATAATGAAAGTATTTTCTAAAGATTTCTTCCACCCTATCTCTCCTCCTCAGCCCCCATATTTGCTACAGGCTGGATTTTTAATCTCCTGGATCATTTTGATCTACTGAATCATTCACTGTCATCGTTTTGAATTAAACCCTTTTGCCGTCTTCTGCTTTGACTGCGTTCCTTGTCAGAGTTTGCGTTTTTTTTTTTCTGACCCTCTTTTATTTTCTGGCGTTGTGCAACTAGAGACAATGATTTCCTGACTAAAAGCGCTTTTTCCTGCTCTTCCCTTTGTGTTTTCTTCATTAGGCTGTTTGTGGAGAGTCTTGAGATGTCTTTGACAAGGAACTCAAAGCTGTTAAAGCTCTTCGACACAGTTAAATTAGACTTGTTTTAGGTTGTAAATTCTGTTTTGTTTTCCTTTGAAAAATCTTGATCTATATAACAGTGTTTCCAACCTTTTTAGCTTGTTCCCCCTTTAAAAGTACCGTGAAATGCTCTCATTACTTCCTTGATGTTATGTAATTTCCGTTCAGACGGGTTTCTGAGGTGGGTTATTAGACAGTGACGAATCAATCGGAAGTGTAAACCCAACTGAATATCAGTTAAGGAGAAAAAGACATCGGTTCCAGACGTCAGAATCGCCAGTTGTTCTGGTGTGATGCTCATCGACGTCTGTTCCTCCGGCTGTGGAAGAAACTCCACCAATCAGAGCTTTAGAGGTGGGATTAAGAACCGGGACATCATCTTTCAGCCTTTATGAGATGGCACCCCGTTCGTTCCAGTGGAAGTCGCTCATCAGGCAGTCACATTTTTTTTTTAGGCTTTTTAGGAGCGAGCTCACCAGAGTCCTTCTTTGGCTGGGAAAATACATTTCAAAATAAATTCTGAAGCAGCTCTGGGAGAGTTTTTAAACTTTGCCAGACCAAATGGATCAAATACAAAGAGCGATTTCAAAGGGCCACTGTGCTAAAATCACCTCAGAGCGTCTCGGTGCTTGTCTCAGTGTGAGACGTCAGTCTTAAAATCACAGTTTGCTTGCAGAGCTCTGGTGCCTGGAGGTGACTGCTCGGCTGTGTCGAAAACAAACCAACAGCACTCTGTCCACAGGCAGCAGACAACGAAATCAGGAGAAAATGTAATGTAAATAGTTTTAGTCGCCTGAGACGCTTTGCTGCCTTTAAATCATGTCGTGATTGGACTGAGAGAGGAAGCGCTAACAGACTCTTATTATCAGCAACCGAGTGGGTGACTCTTTGTGTGCCTGTGTGTCCTGAAGCCACCTGATAGCTGTGCTCTGATGGGTTTTTGTCTGCCGCCAAACACCCATCCACTTTCCCCCCGAAATAAATTGCAGTGAAGTAGGTGGACTTCATTCTCCGTCTCCTCGACGACTCGCTGCTCAAAGACTCTCTCAGGCTCCTCTGATGTAAACCAAAGCTCACAGAGAGGAAGAGGAGCCTTTGTTCTTGTCACACCACTTCTGTCTGAATCACAGCTCATCAGCAGTTTCTTCTCTCTGGGCAGGACCTCCACTGAAGATGAACAGTGCGTCACTGGTTGCATAAGAGATCGTTGTGGAGTTCACAGCTCAGGAAGGAAGCTTCACTTTTTTTATTCTTTTCCTTGTGGCTACAGGTGGTTGCGAATCCCAAAAAAACACCAGTGATCATTTTGATAAAACTTGAGGGAGCGACACATCTGACTGCTCTGCTCCAACATGATGAAACTCTGGCTATTTCTCGTCAACCTTCCATCACCTCAACCTTCTGGACATTTCCACAAATCTGACTGGGTGGCCTGTAATGCAACATGCAGTGTAGAGGCCTAAACTTCAGGTCCAGCTCTGATTCAGAACCATTTGGAGCCTGTAAAAAACCAGGAAACTGGTTCACTAACTGATTTTTGAAGCGAAGTTTGGATCCACTGCAGGAGACAGTAACACTGTCAGTGCACCTCAGTGTGTTCACAGTGTGGTTGACCGAAGCTGGTGCTTTAAAGTGTGGCTTGAACTTTCGAAACACCACAAAACCTCATGGCGGGAGTGTGTCCCCATACATCAGGAACAGAAAAAGTGTAACATGGTGCCAGATATCGATAAGTCCAAACAGATTAGCAGAATTCATAAATGTTGAATCAAACAGTAGCTGTCATCCTGTTTACAGTCGTTATTTCAAGCCCTCTGGTGTTTAAATGCTAAATACTAGCAGTGATACGTCTTTCTGTTTCGCTTTCGTCCTCTTCACATTACTCTCATTCATTTTCCCTTCATCCTCTCTCTTCCTCTTCAGAATCGGTCTCGTGCTTGTGTCTCTTTCCTTCCCCTCCGGACAGGCCGGGATCATGAGGATTACAAGGGTTTTGTGTTTCAGCAGGGAGAGAGTTGAGGAGGAGGACGAGAGATAAAGAGGGCAGTTGGAAAGGGGGGAGGGCAGATCGGGATGAAGGGGGGAGGAGAGTGGGAACATGTTTGTACAGGCGAGAGGAGGAAGAAAGGGGAGAAAGGGGGGAGGAGGGGGGAGGAACTCCAGGGATTCTTGTTCCTCTTTCAGCATTCTTGAGTTTTTCTTACTTTTATCTTTTTTCTTCAGTCTTTCTTTCACCCCTCCCTTTGCACCCATAATGCTCTTGGTTCAGTCTATTTACACACACACACACACACACACACACACACACACACACACACACACACACGACAGGTGGTTCTGGGCCAGACAGTATA
>JBBMJY010000015.1:1597993-1646960 GCA_037833715.1 Toxotes lorentzi | reverse complement strand
TGTGTGTGTGTGTGTGTGTGTGTGTGTGTGTGTGTGTGTGTGTGTGTGTGTGTGTGTGTGTGTGTGTCTGTGTCTGTATTTACACAAGGGAATGAAAACGTCTATTGAGGGACACTTCTCTTTTTCACAATAAAATGCTCGAGGAGAAAAGTAACGGATTAAACCACACAAACAGCAAAATATAGAGAAAAATACTGAAGAGGGACGTGAACTGAGAAAGCACAAGGATGGAGACAGCTCTGCCAGGATGTAATTCACTATTATTATGATTATTATTACAAATTAACTGATTCTCCTCTCAGTTGTTTTGTGAAAATGTCTTCGAATGTCCAAAGCCTGAACATATTCTCTTAAAACTGATATAAAACAGAAAAGCAGAGAATATTCACATTGAGAAGCAAATACAAGTGAAAAGAAACTCAAATGATCAATCAGTTATAAAAGATTAAGGCGTTAGAGGAAGCACAGAACACATCGTGAAATGATTTGCTCTCGTGAAAGTTCGGTTTTCAAAATTCAGTCGGAGTTTAAGAGTGTGTATAGATATCTGAAGAACGACGAAAGCAAATGGTTTGAGTTTGATAAGAGAAAAATACAAATAAAACAGTGTCATCGGCATAAAAACACTAAATGTCAAAACTGGACTGTTCCCAGTTTCTGAAATGTGAATATTTGCTGATCTTATAAACTAGAGGAAGTTGTTGTTCAATAATAGCAGTTGTTCGTCAATAGCAGCACGAGTCGGCGTCTGTGTGTGTCACCTATTCATGTCCATGTTCCCCGTCCAGGCCTCTGCTTCCTCCAGCTCACAGGCCTGTTATTCTTACACACTCAGGGCATCATAGCCCCGGCCAAGCAAAACAGGACAGTGCAGAGGCAGGTGCTATTCATAACATCCGGACTGTAAACACTCTGCTGTTAGCTCTGCCTGTGTGTGTGTGTGCGTGTGTGTGTTTCACATACCCCAGAATAACCTCACCTCACCTCTGTAGCACACACACACACACACACACACACACACACACACACACACACACACTCCAGTCCTCATCTTGTCGTCTTATCTCCCCTTTTATATTCTCTATCACACACACACGCACACACACCGCCGTTCCCACCGAGTGCAGTGGTGTAATCAGCGCTTCATATTGTAACAAGAGATTAGCACTGCTCAGCTAAAAATCACAATCTGCCCTGTCAGATAGCACAGCTAGCACAGGTTTGATGAAACACACACACACACACACACACACACACACACACACACACTCTCATGGCTATAATATAGAAAAGTGCTACCTCCAGTGCAACGAACCTCTCCATAATTGGTGTCTTCTCCTGTATTATCAGACTTTACAGCAGCTCTTTTATAATTACCGGGAGAGTCTAATAACTGCAGAGCTTCACTTTAAGGAGACATAACGTTACTCTGCTGAGTCGGCGGCCGTGGCCTCCCCGTGCTCCCCGTGCAGCCCCTCAGGTGATCCTCTGCTGAACCTGCCTCCCTGTCAATCACAGCCCTGTCATCACACACAGACATGAAACACAAATCAGAAATCTGCTTCAGAGCATCGTCACACTTGACCTTTTCTTCAGTATCTCAGGAAGCCAGTGATAGTCGTCTGTACGTCCATCAGTGCACTGTAAACAGGAGCTGCTAACAGCTGACTCAGCTGCTTTTGATGGCGCCAGTTTACCAAAACAAACGAATATAGGCTAAAATAAACACGGGGCTCAAAATGGAGTAACAGCCTGTAGCTGACATTACAGCAGTCCATCTGATGGTGTCACATACATACACATTCCAGTGATCAGACCGATGGGCCAGTCAGGTGTGACACCAAACAGTAAAACTTTATTGAGTTTTGAAAATTTACATCACACATACAACACAAAGTTTCCTGGACTAAGTGATTGACTGGATCGACTAGGTTGTTTTCTGTATGTATGTGTGTGTGTGTGTGTGTGTGTGTGTATGTGTTTGTGTGTGTGTGTGTGTGTGTGTATGTGTATGTGTTTGTGTCTGTCTGTCTGTGCGTGTTTGTTAATAGTGAATGGGAGGAGGAAACAATTATACAGGCACAGAACAATAGCCAGAACATTCATTGTCTACACGAAAGCGCACACACACACACACACACACACACACACACACACACACACACACACACACACACACACACAGCCATACAGACACACACACACTCAGGGCTGAGCGAGAGAGATGTAAACTAAAAGTCTCTCTATCGCTCTCCAGCAGCTGGCTGTCACTGGCTGATACCACAACAGCTACTGCTGCTTCACACACAGAAACAACAGTACTGTACACACACACAGACATACACACAGTATCACTACACACACACACACACACACACACACACACACACAGCAGTACACACTGTCTTACACAACCTCAAGGCTCTAACGCTTTGTTTACTTGTATTTTGCTCAGAGGCTGATGGAAGTTTTGTAAAATTTAAAACACACAAACTCTTTCTGTGCTGTTTCAGCTACAAATGTGGAAGACACCTCAATACAAGGCTGAGGAAAATCACTACGCACGCACACACACACACACACCCGCGCTCACACACACGCGCACACACAAAGTCTGGTAGAGTACCATTTAGCTGGTAATAGCCTCTAAATTCACATTGCATATTAATAATGTGGATTTCCCTGCTGACACCCTCACATAATGAACTGGGTCAGACACACTCTTTGTGTGTGTGTGTGTGTGTTTGTTCTTGCCGAAGTGTTTGTGCACTCTTCAGATGACTGTACAGGTGTGTGAATGTGTGTGTGTGAGAGAGAGTGTAACTTTTAATACCTGCTAATCCTCTCGGTTTCCTTGGCTCTAAACCTGGGTCACACTTTTTCTGTGCCACTCTTTGTGTTTGTGTACGTGTGTGTGTGTAGGTGTGTGTGTGTGTGTGTGTGTGTGTGCGTGTTTGGCTTTCTTCCTTTAGTTCCTGTTGCTCAGCCAACTCCCCACTGACCCCAAAAAAACCGTCCTATCGTCCTGTCATGTAGATATCAAAGCCTTGTTGGTTTGGCTCATTACAAAGGAATGCTTTTGTATGTGTGTGTGTGTGTGTGTGTGTGTGTGTGTGTGTGTTATCACACCTTGGTTTACTTCTACTATCAGGAAACTGGTATCATTTCCGAGGAGCTCATGCCAGACGTTTTGGAAAAGTTTAACCATGGAAGTCAGTTTTGCTAAGAAGTAAAACAGCTGGAGGTTTTGTTCTCGGTTAAACATCAAACTAAAGTGAACATGACGTGGGGATGTCAGAGCTGCTGGGATTAAACCATAATGACCAGCAGATCGAGGTGTTGCTTCTCAGTGGGATTGACAGTAATACGAACCTTCTCATTACAGTTTGTTAGTTTCCGTGTTTATCAGGACGATAATTAACGATTTGTTAATGGAGCTTTGAAAGGACGAGTCACGAGGGAGCGAGGACTCCGAGGAGTCTAATGAGTGATCGCGCTTCAGTTCGTCCTCGTACGTAGCTCTGATTAGAAAGAATGAGTCTGTCTTTCCAGGCTAGGTTTGATTAGGGCTTAGTTTCTGGCGTGTCCCAGAATGCACCTCTCAGTTCTTTAATACAGTGACTTAGCAACACTGTCTCTTCATTTCTTCTCCTTTCATCTCTCACCAGCTCATAAATACACATCGGTTTTCTTTACGTCTTTGTTGTCGTCTTCGTTCCGTCTCTTTCTGTCGCCTTCTTCTCACACACACACACACACTGAATAAGGTGTGTGTAGACGCTGCAGTTCATTATGTATAGTTTTTATGATGAAGCACTGGAGGGTTCGTCCGTTTAATGCCGTATAATGTCGGAGGAGCATCTCTTCACTGTTTCTCTTCATCTCAGTCTGAGCTCAGACGGACGGATTCCAGTTACATGTTACATGAATAACACAGTTTGTGAGAAATGCGTCAATTCACGAACGTTTTAGGCTGAAGGAGCCACAAACTGAGGATTCATTAGAAATATACTTAAATACATATGCTCACCCTTTGACTTGACAGAGTTTAGTTTGGTAACCCAGCAGTGAAGCTGTGTTTCCCAGCAGACTGTGTGTCGTGTGTGTTTGTATGGATGGACAGCCAGACAGTAGAGAAGCAGAACAGCACTATTCTGGCTCATTCGGTCGAGCCTGAGCTGCCATGAAGTTCCACAACCTTCTCTGCCAAGTGCTGCAGCAGTCACAAACATTCAGACACAACCAGCTGTGCACTGAGTGGACTGAGCATCAGCAGCATCTGCTTCACACTGAGTTGTGTTTCCTGCTCCATAATTCGTGCCTCTGTTGTTTGTTGTTGTTGTTGTGCAGTCTGTCTGCGCCACATCCTCTCCATTTGAACTTCATAATTAAAAAGAGCATTTAATGGCAGAAGCTGAAGTGAAACTCCACCCATAATCTATCTTTGCTGTAGCCTTAAAATGTGGCTTTAAGACGTTTGTAGTTTCCTAATCAGCAGCAAGTGGCAGCTGTGGTCAGCTTGAGTTCACTCTGTTAAGAGTCGATGCCAAGTGAAACAAGTTGCAGAGGAATTTTTTTTTTTTTTTTAACCATCTCTGGAAAATTTTCAGGCCGCTCCTGCAGCACGATCCTCGTCTCCGCGGTCACATGCACGATTTCTCGCTTTAAAAACAGAGCTCAGGAAGACTTGATTCGAATTCGGAGAGACACCTCAGTTCAGCCACAACTCACTAAGTACAAACTGTAACCAGGATGAGCCGAAAACAAATGTGAATGTGACGTCTTTTCTTGTTACTGTGCCTGACACCTCTGTCGGTTCATGTAGGTGTTGGATATGGATTACGGCCTAAAATAGATATGAACAGTCACCCAGAAAAAAAATTAGGTATGATCAGCACTTTGGAATCGAGCGTAAAGGCTGCAGTGTGTCGGCAAAGCTGCTTTGAAAGCCTCAAAGTTTTCCAAGCTTCACTTTTGAATAAGTTGAACAACAGCAAATCTTCTCTTAAAGGAAATACAGCAGCACTCCAAATACTCACCAGAGCACCAAATATGGATTAATCCACCGCTGAAAGTAGTCCCCGGCAAACGCACAGTTTCCTCCTCGGCCTTATCCTTTAACTGGAGATGGAAGTGAGGAAGATTTATGAGGATCTGACGTTAAAGGTTCACCACCAACATGAATAATACTCTGCTGCAGGTGAGTCCTGCATTTAAAATGTCGCTTAAACATGCGGTAACCATTTCCTTTATATTAACAGTAGATCACATGATTGTGTCATCTGAACAAAGTCCACCCTGTTCTGAGGAGCAGGAGGCAGCTGCTAGCTGTTGAATCAAATGGCAGACAAAGTTAGCATGGTGAATGTTGTGAAGGAGCTAAAGAGCTAAAGAGTTGATAGAGACCGAAAATTGAGCCAAAAGAGTGAGTATAGCACTAAGCATTTTACAGATGGATTTGGGAACAGATGTCCTGCAGTCCCTTTTCCAGAGGATAAACGACCATCAGTCCACTGGAGAGGATTAAAACACAAAGAGTCGTGCTAGAGGAGGATTTTCCACAACCTGGCAACCCAAGAGTTGCTCCTATTAATGGTTTATGACTGATCTTTAAAGCGTTAATCACAGCTTATAAACCCTTTTACTGGAACTTGTACTTTCCTTCTCCTGTTTAAAACTGTACCCATTTCAGATCCCGGCTTCTAAAAAGAGAAATGAAGGTAAAGAAGACGACGTGAAAATGCATAGAAAGTGAAAAGACCGGTCCTTTATTCTTTTACTTCTTTTAGCACCTACGGTTTCACACTTGGTTAGGCACATTAAATCATATAAAGACATTTGTTACTGCTGTGTTTTTCATTCTCATTTTGAAGAAATGGGAAAACTTTAACACACACAGACACACACTGCGGGGGGTTCTTTCAACACTGATAACAGAGAGAGGTTGAGCATAGTGCGTGAGGAGGTTGGTCGACCAACAGGTCAAAATCCTTCG
This sequence comes from Toxotes lorentzi, assembly GCA_037833715.1. Classification (NCBI taxonomy): domain Eukaryota; kingdom Metazoa; phylum Chordata; class Actinopteri; family Toxotidae; genus Toxotes; species Toxotes lorentzi. The sequence continues at coordinate 1,640,965 of JBBMJY010000015.1, read as the reverse complement.
AAGCTCAGAGAGACCATTGTTATGTCGGGATTTTAATGAGTCAGAGTGTGTGTGTGGAGTTGGCTTCCAGCAGCTTTCAGCCTGGGAGGGAGAGTTATCTGTGTTTTAATCAGCCCAGAACAGAGGGAGAAGGAGGGAAAGCTCCCTCGTTCTCTTTCTTTGGGTCTGTAATAAGGCTTCTTGCTCTAAATCCTTTAATCTGAGTAGGAATGAAGGCTATATCTCTGTCTTCTGGCTGCAAAGAACAATCTCTCCTTCTCTCTCTCTGTCTTTTTCTCTCATACACATATTTTCACACACACACACACACACACACACACACACACACACACACACACACACCAAACCGCTGCTGAAACAGAGCCTGCCTTGTTAATTGAGAGCTGGTAGAGCTGCCTTTCCTCTGTCTTGCTCTTTCTTCCTGCTTTATGTAGATGTGTGTCTGTAAAGGTTAGCAGGAGCTGTCGAGCACGAGTTCAAAGGACTGGAAAGTTACAAAAAAAAAAAAAAAAACGAAAACTTTTCAGAAATACAAGACGAGAAGGAGAAGATTCAAACATTTGGACACGACGCGAGCTCATGATCAGAAACACACACACACAAATTTCTGAGGTTTTGGCAGAGCTCCATGTGCACAGTCAGTGCTAATTGTTTTTTGATACGACTTTAGAGAGACAAGCAGTTTTTAATAAAGTGCTTTTAAATCCAGTTCTCGCTCGATTCCTCCCTCACACTTTCTATAGACGAGGGAGGTTTAATTTTCAGTGTGTGAAGAGAAGCAGTAAATCTGCTGGATTCGGTCCAGACGTAATGACTCGACAGCAGGAGCTGCAGTCGTGAAGCTGCCCACCTCTGTGTTCAGGTGCAGATGCAGCAGCAGAGACCATCGTGCTTCGTCTCAACAAATCTCAACAGCTCTTCAAAAGTTCTTCCAGCCAACACACAAGACTTTTTCACTTCACTTAATCTCGGTTTTTTAATTTCTCCACACATAAGCTGCCCTTCAGACTGTAGCTAATTAGTCTGATTACAAGGTTATTTATAATCCAATTCTCCAAATACCTCCTGGTTTTATGGAAACGATTATATCTGATGATTTTAATTTCCATTCAGGATGTTAGGCTATTAATGAAATCATTTCATCACACGGTAAATTAAGAGCACAGTGTCAGTCACATACTTCACACCTTGTTCTAAATAACCGACCTGTCCTCCAATTTTTTTTATTTTTTTTAAATTTTCTATCAGCTCCTGCTATATGAAAATGGAGGCCTGTTTGGGAACCAATAAAACAACAGAAAAAGTCTGAAGGTGTTGAGAGACACGTGGCTGGTTTTGGTCTTTTTGTGGGATTTGTTGACAAAGAGAATAAATTAGAATAATGCCTGGCTTATCCTTTAGGTGACATTACGGTACCTGAATCCTCATGTCACTGGGGAGTCATTTCATTTTAGGTAAAACCAACAGGAACTGTTTAAAAACCGTGGAGGAACACCTGCCACATTCTTGATCTGTAGTTGATCTTTTCATGTTCAGTTTGCCTTTAAAACAACATCATCAGGATCTGGAGCAAGTGAAGTGTAGAGAAAACTTCAATGGTGACATCTTAAGGACTAAAAAATGAGTTGCTGTGAGCTGTCAGGATGCTCTGACAGTTATTCCCATGTGAGCTGAATGCTCTGTCACACCAAACAGGATGAGGTGCACCGAACGTGTCCTCGGCTCTGTACAACATGAACATCCTTTAATTGCCTCGGTAGAAACTCTGCCAGGGCAAAGCGGTGTGTTGATTCTAAAAGTTGCTGGAAACACTGCTTAGGTCTGAGGGATAATTAATGCATGGAAACATATACACACAAGGACACACACGGTCTCATCAGCGTGCGTCATTGTCAGGTTAATGGGAGGTGCACCGGTAAAGAAAGTGGTTGTTAATCGCTCATTCCAAGGCAGAGGACACCGCCACTAAATTACATTTGCATAACACAGAATTAATCTGTGCGTGAGTTTAGCGCCATGAAATGGGATCATGTTTTTTCCTCTCTTTATCTCTCATCCCTCTCTTTACTTCTGTCTTTAGCTCAGGAGAAAACTTTTGACGCACTGATGTAAAATCATATTTATGTTAGAAGATTGATTTCCGACTTTACAGGCAGTCAGAGGATTTCAGTTCATTTCAGTTTGCTGTGGAAATAAATTTGCACTGTCTTGAAACTTGTTTTAGATTGGTGATACATCACAGGGAACATTTCCATGCAATTTGTTTTTTGTGGTATATCACAGGTGCAACCACAGTGATGCCTTCAGGTGCACAGTGTAAAAATGACCAACAGGACACAAACTGAAAGCAAATTTGGATAAATATGTTGTTTCTGTAACAACTTATTTTACACGTCCTGTTTTTTTCATTTATTTTTTTTGGAAACTTTCCTCAGAACTTCCTAAAACATTCGCTGTACATTCTGAGAATATTTCCGGGGTTAAGGGCCTTGCTGCTTTTTCCCTTTTCCGACCCAGATTTAATGCTGCTGGTCCGGGGATTGAACTGGTGACCTTCCGGTCACAGGCTCACTTCTCCTGTGGGCCACCACTGCCGGCTTAACAACTGCAGCATCGAGCACTTTGTGAAAAACAGTGTGACGATTTAAAACTGCCACCTCACAGTGGCACACCTCTCAGGAAGCAAACGAGGTCACGTCAGAAAGAGCCCTCAGTCCTCACAGTTCAGGACGAGGTGATTTGGACCAAGTCTAATTATCCTCTGGTCTGTGTGGGTCTGGTCTGGCTGTGCCCCCCTCTGATTGGCTCTCTCTCCTTTTTAAATGAATTCATGCACTTTGAGTCGGAGTGGCTTTACTAAGAGTCACTTCTGTTCTTTGGCCTCGGGCCGACCTTCAGTTGAGTGTGTTCATTTGTAGTTAACTGGTTACTGACACGTGGTTGTTTATGCGTCTTGTTTCCCGTGTTTACCGCTCATTGTATCATCGGCCTGAGTGTCCTCACAGTCCGTCCTCTGTGTCTCTGTCAGTCTTTGTCTTCACGCTGCCCTGACTCTGTCTGTGTCTGCTCGCTGTGTCACTGCCCTGCTGAGATGTTACCAAGTGGTACTATACAGAAGAGTGTGTGTGTGTGTGTGTGTGTGTGTGTGTGTGTGTGTGTGTGTGTTTATAGCTCTCAGTCTGCTTAATAACTGCTGACCCCTTAGACCTTCTATCATAAGACTAATCCTCTTCTCAAAGGTCAAGTTATTAGAGGCTCTTATTTTGTCACTGTGTAATAACGTCCACTTTCAGATTAATACAGAACAGGGTTCGTGGTGTAAAATGGATCCTCTGCTCGTGTCGCTTAACAGATGATGTCCTCGTGTCCTTTTCTTTATTCCTACCCAATTAGAGTCGTCCCCCGTCGGTCTGTCCGTCTGTCCGTCGCTCACAGTATCTCTGAATGTCATTTCTGTCTCTATTTCAGTTCTTAATTTGATATTGAATTAAGTTACAGAAAACTTTAAGGATCAGGATAACGCACATCAACAGACTGATAAAGGAAGAATTGAATACTGATAAATATAATGATATGAACCAGAAACAGCTGAAAACATCTGAGCGTCTGTGTGTGTGTAATGCTGCTGTGGCCTGGTAGAAGAGCTTGTGTGTGCTGGTGATAGATGAGGTATAGCAGCTGTGTGTGTGTTCCATTCTCTTCAGTGTTTTAGTTTTATGCTTACTCTGTCTAAGCCATGCTCTCCTTCAGGCCTCTTCATTACCACCAATAAGAACTCAATTTCCCCCGGGCTCCGCCAATCATAGCACTCATATCCCCTCCAGGCCTGGCCAATCAGCTTCAATGTTCCTCTAGCCCGCTGTCATGAATGGCTAATGACGCCCGGTGGTGGGCATGAATGTAAATGAGACCACATCAGAGCTTTTTCCACTCACAGAAAATTTTCAGCCATAAATAAGAAACCTTTCTGCTGGTTTGTTTGGAGCAAGAAAATAAAGAGAGCCTGGAGAGAAAAGACGAGAATGAACAATGAGTTAATTGGAAAAAAGACCGTGAAGAGCAGAGAAAGATAATAAACAGAGCACGAGTTAAGGTTATTTTGTCAAAGCTGCTATCTCCAAGCTGTAGAATGAACTTTTGGTGAAAACAGTGACCCCTAATTATCCTTTCCTTACAAGTTTCCCATCGTTCATTCAAATTCAGCACTTTCACATTATTTTAGTTTTGTTCCCGGCAGAAAAAGATAAGAAGCACGAAGCAGAGTTTTTGCACGCAGGTATCAAATCTGCTCGTATCACAGCTGCAGTGGAAACCAGAAGTTAAAAGAGCTGTCATGTTTCTTTGGATGAAAATTAGTGTCAGACACAGACTCACATCTGGACACACAGGTTAACAGACAGACAGACAGTGAGACAAGCAGACAGACAGAGCCAAAGATGGGGTTTCTGATCTGGTTTGTCCTCGGGGATTTCATGTGTCAGAAAACAGGTTTTGTTTGAACTCGTTTCGGTGGGTGAGGATATAAAGACAGAGGAAAGGAGAGAAAAGGGCAAGAGACATAAAGGCAGAGGGAGAGAGAGGGAGAGGAATTACAAAGAGACGTTAGAAAGAGAAAAGCCTAGAGAGGTTAGACAGAGAGAGAAAATCAGTCAGGCTTTATTCCCCTGGCTGGAGCTTCTGCAGACATTCCTGGATTTAGTTTCACTCAGAACTTTTTAGCAGGAGGGTCAGAGCTCAAGACTTTTTACAAAGTATGCACTCAGGATTTTAATGAATCACAGATTGCTGTTCTCTCTCCTGAATGTGTGTGTGTGTGGGTCCCTGTGTGTTTAGGCTGGTCTCACTTTTCCATTGCAACATTTGCATTTTATCCCCATTGTTAGGTAGCTACAGTTTCCTACCAAATATGTCTGTAATCTCACACACATGGACCCAGAGACTCTCCGGTGAATACGTTCACTCCAAAGTTCTGTCAGCTCTCGCCATGACGTGCCACAACTTTAAATTTGTCTCCTGCCAGATAAATGCAGACGGATTACAGATGGAAAAACCCGAATAACTGAGTGGAGAAACGTAACGAGTGCTGACGCTTTTCATGCAGGTCCACCATGTTCCCAGACCTCAAGGTGACGTCTCCACTTTGTATGATTCTGTCTGATCAACAGTCCAACCCACAGCGGGTTATTACCTGGCTTTGCAGCTCTATGGAGCGTTGTAGTATCTTTCAGCTCATTGTTTTGGTTCTATGGCTCGAGGAAGCGTCCACTACCTGCTTAGCACCAAACAGCGGACAGACACAGTTAGAGACAGCTGGTGAACATAGTTGAGTGTTTAGCAGCCAGATATTTCCCTCAGGAGTTAATGGAGCGCTCAGCAGAGCCGATATTGGACCTATAATCATCAACTGGCCAGAAACACAACCTCTAATCAATTAGAACATTGCTCCATGTCTGCCGGAGTTTTAAACAGACAACTGTTTGCTAACACATCAGCCAGTTTATCATGAAAGGTGTTAGTGTTTGTTTTAGCATCAGTCATTTCACTGAACGTGTCCCAAACACTCAGACCAACAAAAAAAAAAAGATGGCTGCACCTGGATTAGCAAAGAGTAAGGATAATTTTGTTTGTCCATTCACTCCTTCCATCGTTTACTGCTGCTGAAAAAGCGAAGATCTAAAAGTCAAATTGTTGCTCACAACGATGGAAGAACAAGAACAGACGCACACGCAGAAATACACACACCTTTCACACCTTTGACACCCAGTTTATTCTTGGGCTGACACCAGTCAGGCTTAAAAAAAACACAAAGCAGGAGGTTGAAAGAACGAAAATAATGCAGAGAGAAAAGAAAGCGGTGCGATGGCTGGCAGAGCACTGAGATAGATCCTGTGTGGAAGAACCAAAGATGATTTTCCTTTGATGTGGCAGATGCACACATCCATAACAGGCCCTCTGAGACAGGAAGAGACGAGGAGAAGGTGAATGTACCCACCATCTTTATCCCTTTTTTATGTTGTTGTACGGGGACGAGAGATATGCAGTTTAATGAGAGGAGACACCTGACAGGGACACAGAGACTGGGTTAACATGGAGGTGAAGCACAGCCATATTCCTCCTCTAACAGTGTAACCACACTCAATAACAAGCACCTTTTGCAGAGGAACCTGGTTTATAGTCCACTTTAAGATTTAACCCTTTGACTGTGGTAGAGCTGCTGCAGCACCAGATGATAGAGCGGGAAGATAAACCAGATGTTTATGTGAAAATGGAAGGTCATCAGACTCCAGGTGAAATCATTCAGAAATCTGCGTTAAGATACAGGTGAAAGTGAAAACTGAATGAAGAAGGTTCCCAGAATGATAAGTGAAAAATATATTTCATAAACCGTCAGATGTGCACAGCTGCTGTTCTGTCACTTACAAAGTGTCTGATTCCAAAAATATTCAGACACAAAAATAATTGTCAGCCTTTGGGAAACACTGGGGTTCCTATTGAACTGTGCGTTCAATACTCTGTATGTGTTTTTGACTATTCTCCAGTTCATTACTTTCTAGAGCTCTGCATTGCAGCCATTAAGACCACCTGACTGTTGGTATCTGTGGATGGGTAATTTAGGTGAGCAGGTGGGAAGAGAGATAAGTCTTTTCACACTAATAAATCCCTTTGCAATGAAGCACAGTGAAGTGAATTCAATTTGGAGAGAGTAAAAGCATAGAGGAAGAGCCAGGTAATTGACCAGCAATCAGAACTATCTGATAGCTTCTGTAAAACCAGCAATTGGCCAGAAAGATGCCTGATCACGAAAGCGTTAATAAATGAACATGATGTGACTTGAAGTGGTTTGATTTATTGGACAGAAGGCAAAGAAGATGCTTCTGTAATGAGAAACACTTTTATCATTCGCTCACTAAGATTGAAGGGGGGAAAAAAACCCAGCACATTCTGCTCTGAGTTTATGTGAATCACCTGAGAGGAACCTGGAAGTTGCATCACTTGTAAACTGCGTGAGATTGGAGCCGAGTGGTGTTTGTGCAGGAAGACGTTGGTATAGTCAGCGTGATGTTAGCGAGCACAAGAGCCTTGTTTTACAGCCACAGGCCACAGCTATAATGAAACACACCCATCCGGACTAATGGAAGGAGAAACTCAGTATGTCAGACAACTAATTGCTACACTCAGTCTCTCTCTTTCACACACATACACACACTTTCTTCTTTTGTCTTTGTTAATCTAATCTGGCTCAGCAACTCTCACTTTGAGGCAGTTTACCTCCACCTCCTCCTCCTCCTCCTCCTCTTCCTCTTTCTCCTCCTCCTCTCTCTCTCATTCCTCCAGTAAAGGATGTTCAGGGTTTAATGAGAAGCTCCTCATTATTGCTTCTCCTTTCTCTTTGCTCTCAGCGTTCATTCTTTTCTCCTTGAGTTTCTGCTGCTGTTGGTGCTGAGTCCTACAACATCAGAGTTAAAATTCTGCTTTGTTTAGAGGACACGCACCACGTCAACTGTCTTTGTCTCTGAATTCGGCTTCAGTGGGTTTATTGTCAGGACCGTTTGTCTGTTTTCGTTATTTTTCTCGACGTCCTCAGATGTCATGTTTTGTCTAAGAGTCCAAAAGTCACAAAACGTAAAACAGTAAAGCGTTAATGACTTAAATAATCCATTGAATCAGTAGGAAAATCAATTTGAAACAATAAAAACATTCACAGTGAAAACAATCAGAGACAAAAATTTCAGCTTTTCTTTCTTTCCTCTGTTTTTCCACCAGACATGATGGAGCGGTGGTGGGTGTGGCGGTTTGTCCTGGTTGCCCTGGCAACAGTTCACCTCAGCCCTTCCCACGGCAAAAACGCAGAGTTCCTCTCTGACACTCTGATCAACAACGTGGTGGCCAATCCTCGTACAGGCAGGCTGTACGTTGGCGCCGTCAACGCCCTCTACCAGCTGACCCCCAACCTCGAAATCGACTCCCGCACCGAGACGGGGCCCAAACGGGACAACAGGCAGTGCACGCCGCCCGTCACTGATGCCTGCGAGGAGGCCGTGGACACCGACAACCACAACAAGCTGCTGCTGGTCCACGAGGCCAAAGACGTGCTGGTGGTCTGCGGCAGCGTCTTCAGGGGCATCTGCTCACTGAGGAACCTGAGCAACGTGGAGCATCTGCTGTACTTCAGCGACACCAAAGGAGAGAAGTCGTACGTGGCCAGCGCCGAGGAGAGCGTGTCTGTGGTGGGAGTGATGTCCTACTTCACCAAGGATAAAGACAACTTCACCGTGTTCCTGGTGAGGAGGAAAACACACACACACACACAGAGTTCAGTTTGCTTCATGTCGTTTCCTGAGGTAAATAAAAAATGAATATAAACAATCACCTCCATCTGTGATATCGTGTGAACAAACACAATAAAACTGCAATTTGTTGAGAACGGAGAAATTAAATTTACAGCCGTATGGAAAATGAGCACTCCTGTTAGTTATCTTGAATTTTTTTCTTATTTATTTTATTTCTTCACACGGGATCAGTGAATTGGTCTTTACACAATGTTTTATCTCTTCCACATACAGATCATTTTACTGTCATATTAGAAAAATGTTTAAGGCAGCAAATTAGAGAATAGTGTGGATGCCTGATACTGTGATAGGTGAAGATTTACCCTCCTGCAGCCTCAGTTTTGGGGCGGACCATGTAATGTACCATGTAATGCTCATATACTTTTTGTGTTGTCCTATGAGCCTGAGCCTAAATGCTAAAATGAACATTTCCACTGTCCTGTTACATATTTGAGTTCCTCGTCTCTTCGTCTCTGTAGGTCGGGAAGGGGTACGGCAGCCATGACAGCACCAAGCTGATTTCCACCCGCATCCTCCAGGACTACGGCGATTGGGTGGTTTTCGACAGCATCATCGAGGCCTCGGCGGTCCAGGCCAACCCTTTCGTTCTCCGTTACCTCCACGACTTCCGCTTCGCCTTCAAAGATGGCGGCTTCGTGTACTTCCTGTTCTCGCGGACGCTCGGGGTGCAGGACACCAAGAACTTCACGTTCATCTCCAGGATGTGCGAGGACGATCAGGGTTATTACTCCTACACCGAGCTGCAGCTCAACTGTAGCGCCACCAACAAGTACAACAAGGCTCAGGTAATGATGATGCTCCCGCCACTGGAAACGCACTTGGATGTTTTATGTTTGGATGAGCTGTGAACCTGGAGAAAGCCTCGGTCCTTACCCCTGAAAAACATGAAAAATTGGATTTAACATGCTCTTGAACTTGAAATAGCTTCAATTCATGAGGTCTCCACTCTCACTATGCTGCTGTTACATCAGCTAAAATTTAGTGTGAATTTCTGATATTCAGCATTTTTCTATCTTCCTCGTCTCCCAGGCTGCCTATGTAGCAGAACCAGGTGGAGTTCTGGCTCAGGAAATGACCAAATCAGGCCAGTATGGACCAGTTTCGGCCTATGACAAGGTTTTGTTTGTCACCTTCACTTCTGATGAAGACCCGTCTACTTCAGCCATGTGTAGGTGTCATCTTTATGCTTACAGACAGATGTTCCTCACTTCTGTCCAAAACCTTATCACAAGGAAAAGAGGTTCATATTTAAACATACGAGTGATGCCTTCAGCACAAATCTGTATAGAAATCTGAGGTTTGAGGTTTTGTTGTTTTGTTTTTTTTTTACCTTGGAAACAGCAGCTGAGAAAACAAACTCACCACAGTGTTTATTAAGTAGCTCTTCTGGAGCTTTTGATCATATCAAATGATCCTATTCTAAGTGCATTCTTGATCTTAAACCTCTGATTTTAAGCCAACACGGAAGAGAATTCCTCAAAAAGCTCAGAAAAAAAAAAAGGAAATTTGATCATCTGCATTTCATCATGTGAAAACGCCACCAGGGCCATGAAGATCATGTGATATCACTGAAAGCTCCAGAACGGCAACAGATGTCTGTTTTCTTAACTGTGCAGACATTATTCTGTTCAGCCGGAGGAATCTGTCAATACAAAGTGTGTTCTGAGAATTTGAAAAGAATCTAAACAAGTCAGTGAGTTTTTAATTTCATTTCTCCGACGGTAAACGTAGTTCTGTGGCAGTGTGGTCAATTTAAACCATTCATTCTAATGCAGATCCCTAATATTCCCACAAATCGACACAAGTGTGTTGCACATTTCACATTCGTAAAATGAAAATGAAAATAATGAGCTTTTCGCAGACTCTGTGAGTGCTTCGTGATTTTTGAGTTTCTATTGTTTGGCTTGCCAGAAAACACGGACTCAGATGTCTCACTCTTCATGTGCATGTGTCTTAAATAGAACAGAGCAAACTGTAGGAAACAGGCACAGACGGTGTTGTTGCTCCTGTTTGTAGGTATGTACCCTCTGCGCTCTATTAATAAGAGGCTGGTGGAGATAATAGGAGCCTGTTACAGCGACAACGGCATCATTAATGAGAAGGCTGCTGTCTACTCGCCTTACTCCTCCAAGTCTGAAGAGCTGTGCAGCAGCACTAATCAGGTGAGAAAATCTGTGTGTCAGAGACGAAGCGAGAGAGGAACATTGACGAGTCAGTAAATTAATTTATTATTTCATATTGATATTAATGTTTTACCGCTGGTGTTCCGTTTTGATTTCTGTTCCGCTCCATCAGAACAACATGGCCATCAAGTACAAATGTGGAGCCGAGTTCCTGCCCTCCCCACTGGCCAGCAAGGCTGAGTTCGCCTTGACATCAGAGCCCTCGTTGGTCCGTAAGGGTCACATGACGGCTGTGGCTGTGGCTGTGGAAATGTGGCACGCTGTGGCGTTCCTGGGCACGGCCACAGGAGAGGTAACAAGTCCCCACCTGAGTCTGTTCTTTAAGTCTTGTCACTTTTTTCTTTCTCTCTTGAGAACAGACGTGAAAACAGGCTCATGTTTAATGTGGCAGACGTTTGAACTAAAATCAAATCATGTGATTTTTCTGGGAAATTATTTCGAAGTTTTGGCCTCATGAAAGAAGCTGTACTGAGATTATAAGATGTAGACACTGAGATGAAGCATTTTGTTTCCTAATTTAAAGCTGCGTTATGGAAGGTTTTTATGCAAATATACATTTGTCTCAGCACATCCCATTACCCATTGACAAACCATGGATTTATCCAGTTTTCTAATTAATTTTGTGTCTAGCAGGAAAAAGAATGTGAAATTTGTCCCCACATCTGTTGCCATCTGTTGTAGGGAATAATAAACAAAACTTGAAATTAAACCAAAACTGTGTCCTAAGCAGCTGAGAGCGAACCGTGTACAGAGAAAGCTGTTTTTTCTTTCTTACCTGCTCCCTGCCGTCTGGCTGTGTTGTCATGTTTAGTCCTGAAGAGGCATCATTCATTGAGTATAAAGGAGGGAACCCAGGACGCAGGGTGCAGCGTGAATTTAAATGTGTGCTAATGCAGTTTTTGTGTCTCTGTAGGTGCTGAAGGTGCATCTGTCAGCCCATCCTGAGGTGTACGGACGAGTGCCGGGCGAAGTCGCGGGAGACAAGGTCAACAAGAACCTGCTGTTCGATTCCAGCCTCCAACACCTGTACATCACCACCGAGAAAAAGGTCAGACTCACCTGGACGCCCACTGATTGATTATTCTTTTTACTAAATCCATTTCTTTCCCCTTTCATCCATCCAACACCTCGGTGTCGCCACGTGAAGAAGGTCAGGGTCTCAGTCATGTGCCGACTTCTACTTTCTCATTTCATCCATCAGGTCAGGGATTTAATGAGTGTTTAATTTATTGGGCTCGTCTCATTTGATCATTCATTCATTCATTCGTTTGACTAACACCAATACATCTGTCTACATTACCACACAGAAGTCACTCATTGATTTATTCGCTCATTCTCTTTCTCTCTGGCCCTCTTTGTTTCCCTCTCTGCTTCCTCCCCTCATCTGTCTTTCTTTCCTTTGTCCTTTCATCTTTCGGTGGCCATCGTTCTCTGCCGCCACGCCGGGGTGAGATTGATGTTATTGATTTAGAAATGAATTAATTAGAGTGCACTTCAAGAGGGCAATTCACTTTGATCAAGTCAAGTGACGATACTGGAGCTTGTTCCATCTGCTCATTTAAATTTATTAGACCAGCCTCTTCTTGTCAGAGAGGAAAATTATTTACACAGCTGGTTGGAAGACGTTCTCAGCTGAACACTGTTCATCCAGGAGCTGGAATTATGCAGGTGGAAAATCACAACTACTATTAAGTGATATACAAGTGATTTATTAATGTTTCTTGTCACAGTATCCGAATCAGACCAGCTGAGAAATCATAAACTGTATAAAAGTCCTACAGCCTGTGATGACTCGTAAGTCATCTCTGTCCTGAGTCCATTTCAAACTGAGCTTGTCAGGCTCAGCTCTGCACCGTCAGTGTCAGTGTTAAGCCCCAAAGAGACGGGGTCAATATTACAGGGAGAGGTGTGGAATGAAATATTCACTGTGCTCCTCTGTAATTTAACTCATCATTCCAGATGGCATTTGACCCAGCAGGAAATTACAGGATATGGTCTGTAATAGATAAAGACATCCAGCAGCACAAAGCCAAAGAGAAAGACAAAAGCCACAGGAGGTGTTTGAGCTCTGTGGGGGAGTTGAAACTGAGGCAGGTGAAGTTGAAACAAAAACCGTTCTCCTACTCTGATTCATAACTCAGATCTGAACACACAGACATGAAACACATATTGATATCTCAGTGTGAATTACACTTCCCGAGGACATCTTTGTCTCTGATGTCCATCGCAAATAAACCGCCATAACATCGTAGAAAAAAGAGGCTTCAGAACGAGAATCATCACACTTTTAGCTTTTCTTCAGTATCAGATTGATTCAGTGATAGTTCTCTGTACATCCATGGATGCACTGCAAACAGGAAGTGATGATAGATAATTCTGCTATGTTTAACGGTCCCAGTTTGCCAAAATGTAAACAAATGTAGGCTAAAAGCAGGGCTCAGAAGAGAACACTGGTGCCAGCCTGTAGGGGTCTTTATTCCCTGTCGTCACATTGGTTCCCAACAGTCAAAGTGTAACCTTTCACCCTCAAGCTCATGCATGTTGTTCACAGTAGCGGCTCCTTCATAATAAAAGCCTGTCCCATGTATGCAGATCACCAAGGTTCCAGTCCAGGCCTGCCACCTGAAGACAGACTGCCACTCCTGCGTCTCTATGAAGGATCCGTACTGTGGCTGGTGTGTCCTGGAGGGAAAGTGAGTCGCCCTGTTTGTCTCGGTGTCCACACCGAGGGTCTTTTAATTTCCTCGTCTACTCTTTTTCTGCAGCAGGGAATTAGCGCCACGAATCTCCTCCAGTTATTTAATGAAACACATGTGTGACTGAATCACAGGTGCACCAGGAAGCAGGACTGCAGTCGGTCGATGGAGGAAAACACCTGGCTGTGGTCACCCAATCAGCAGTGTGTTCAGATCCAGGCCTTCACTCCGCCAAACCTCAGCTGCAAGAAGACACAGCAGGTACGGGAGAGAAGCGGAGGATGTGAGAGAACATGGTTATTTCTCTGAGTCTTTCCCTCTGTGGGCTGGACTCCCCCCTGAGCTCAGTTCAGTTCTTGCTGAGCTCTGCTTAATGTAAACCAGTCAAACCTCCCGAAACCCTCACAGAGTCCGAGGTCTCTGTGTTGTCAGCAGCATTTCAAACAGCTTCTTAACCTCTGGTATGTGGACCTCCAGGGGCCCTCAGGGGAGTTGGAAAGAAGGAAAGACATTTCTGATGCACAATGACGTTATAATTTACGATCAAATGTGCTGACAGCTCCTTTGAAAAACTGATTCAGCTCATAAAGGGAAATGTTGCTTCTTTGGAAATGTTGTCTCATATAAACAGAACCCAGACGTTGCGCTTTCACTGCGGCTCTCTACAGGTGTAGCTGTGAGGTCATGTCGCCTGAAGAGCGAACGCCCTTTTTCTTGCTGAAAATGCAGTTTTTAAAGGCTCAGAATAAAAATCTGATCATCTCTATGAGGCAAAAATGATGCCAGTTAACATCATGGAAGTGATGTTGAGCAACCGAATATCTGTAACGCTATAGAGTGTAAAACCAAACTGCTGCAGCAGCCGGTTTACAGACTGAATGCCAGCAGACTGTGGTGCTTTGTTCTGAGTCTGATGCCTCAACTTTCTCAGTGAATGAGAAATTGATCAAAGGGCTGATTTTCCAGAACGACACGTCGTTCATCAAGACGTACGACACCGGGCTGTCGACTGCTTTTTCCTCCCATCATGCCTTTCTACTCTTCGAATGAGGAGGACTTTACTGCTCCCAGACTATGCTCGGATTTAGTCCGGCACACACGGTCAGCTGTGAACAAAGTGAAGATGCACTGAACGCACTTGTTCATGACGTAGATTAACCAGAGTTCCAGCTTTAAAAGATGCTGATCAGTCACGATTGGATGGAATAAAAGATGAGGCTGATCTGAGGACAGAGATCTGTTCAGTATGTAGATTAAAACACTGATTGGTGACTTTTATAACAGATCTCAGTTGTCTTCATCAGACACAGTGAGGACAACAAAACATAATTACAATCAGGTCAGGTTATAATAAACATTATGCAAATAGAAGCAGGTAGGTTGAATCCTTTTATAGTGTAATTGTAAAGACAAAGACACAAGTTCTATTAAAGTAAAGTATAAAGTGGAACATGGTCTTTGAACACACTTTAAAGCTGCACTAATCAATATTTTCACATGAATAATGAGTCAAATTACTCTGTAATGTGAAAAGTGCTGCTTGTCGTGACAAACCCTCAGAGAATGAACCACAGAGTTTGCTTTTCCCCTCGGCTCAGAGAAGACTTTACCGTTTGTGGTTTGGTTTCACAGCTGACTGGTAACTGGTTGGTCGAAACCAAAAACATGACTTAATGAATAATAATGCTGTTCTGTAACTGTTGGATGTGGAAATGGGTGAGACACATCTCTGCCGCTGCACGGGCCTAATGATTAAATATGCATGTTGAATGGTGACGCACAGCTGCATGTGCCCACGTTATGAGGCTTAAGCTACTGAAATACTTTGTAAGGTGAAGTTAGGGAAAGATTGTTTTACTTTACCAACTGAAAAAAATCAAGTCTTTGTTCTCCAGTCGTCAGTTTGTGACTTAAGTCTGGTTCAAGTCTGCAGCTCTGCTTATTTCTGGTTTTAATTTGGACTTCGTTACCTCTAAATACTTTGAGGTGACTCCAGTTTCTGGTGTGGAGAAGGAGAGTCCAGATTCCTCTGGACAAAAGGTTTTTTACGTTTGACCTGAGTTAACACCAGAACTTCTTTTGGAGCCTGACAGAGGAATCTGCTGCATCTTAATTAGGGAGTTTGGGACCGTCGTCTCTTGTTGCAGACCCAGGTTTTGATTTTAATCTAATAAGACAGTTGGAGTTTAGCTTTAAAAATTTTGCCTCATGCAGCTTTACATTCTTAAAAAGAGGAAAAGGTCTTCGGTGAATTCATTCAGGGGCTTCTCTGGTCGGAGACTTTCCCAAGATCAAAAAGTTTGAAATGAAAACTTCAGCAGTGAAATTATAAACGGTTGAGGTCAGCGAGGACTAATGAGAAGCTGATGTTTGAACAGCACAGTTGAATAGTAATTATTACTGCACTACACACACACACACACACACACACACCTATGAACAAATGACACACACTCCTGCATGTGCACGCAGGCAGATGGATGTATGCACAATTTATCAAGGTCGGGCAGCTGCACTTAGATTCTTACTTATTCTCTCACATCTTGTTGTTGCTCATTAACACACACACACACACACACACACACACACACACTGTTAACCAGGTGTTTTATCATTTATAACAAGGTATTGTGATTGTATCAGGCCATTGTGTGTATGGTAATATCGATTTTATAGAACATTTTCATCAGGAAGACAAAGCACCTTGTGTTTAATTCACTGACCAAAACTAAAGTCTAGATATTTGTGTTGTACAGACACTTGAATTTACAGAAAATGTGTAATATCAGAGCTGCCCTGTGAAGTTAGTCGAGATTTTTTCGAGAATTTCAGGGTTCACAATAACTGATAATTATCTGAAAGAGGAAAATAAAGGCGATATTTCAGGTTGACACATGAATTTTTCTAATGCAGCACCAAAGTTTGAAGAACATTCATCAAAAAAAAACCAAAACATCTGCTTATTGTAGTAACTTTAGTTTAATATTTTAGTAGGTAGACAGACCTTATCTCCTAACTGACAGACAGGTGTGGCCATATATTGCAAAATACATTAGAAAAGGTTTGGAATACACCCCCCGTCCCCATAACTTAGTATGGAGACAAAAGATACATGTGTTAACAGGATGAATCCCAGCCCCATCCTTTAATATTGCACATTCACACTTCTGTATTCAGATGTTCCTTCTCTCGTGCGTCTCTCGCTCTGTGCGACACTTCCCTCGACGTTTCGCCTTTCCATTTCCTTTAATTCCACTTCCTCTGTTTTTACACTCCGTCTGCAGGTCGACATCAACATACCCACCCTGCCCAGACTGAGGCCGTCTGATTCCCTGCAGTGTGTTTTCGGCTCTTTCATCACTGGAGCCGTGATGAGCAAGGACGGTCAGGGGCAGGTCA
Organism: Toxotes lorentzi; assembly: GCA_037833715.1. NCBI lineage: Eukaryota > Metazoa > Chordata > Actinopteri > Toxotidae > Toxotes > Toxotes lorentzi. The sequence continues at coordinate 1,624,336 of JBBMJY010000015.1, read as the reverse complement.
CCTGTTCGCTGCCCAGCCCCGAGGAAATCCCTCCCACTCCCGACCAGCAGGGTAGGTGACACATGAAGGGTTTACAGGACACACACAGGTGTTTCCCCCTGTTCCCAGGCTTTATGCTAAGCTAAGCTAACTTGCTTCTAGCTGTAGCTTCATATTTAACTTAAAAATATAAGAGCAGCATTGATCTTGGCAAGAAAGCGAACACTCATATTTCCCAAATGTGGAACTGTTCCTTTTAATTATCTGTAACGCTGACCTGAGATGAAGCACAGCCTGTGAGACTGAACTCAGGGAACAAAGATCTTCTCAGGGAAATGTCACAGATGCTCCTTAGTTCTCTTCAAATTTCAGTTTTATTGTATTTCTTTGTTTGGTCTCTCACTTTATTCTTGTATCTGTGTGTGTGTGTGTGTGTGTGTGTGTGTGTGTGTGTGTGTGTGTGTGTGTGTGTGTGTGTTTAGACTATGTGTCTGTCCCAGTCAAGGTTCTGGTAAACAACAAAATTGAGGTGACATCAGGAGAGTATCACTTCTACAACTGTGCCGCTACAGTCAGGAAGAACCAAAACACACCGTAAGATAGATAACACAAACACACACACATACATATATACACACTTGTGTCACGCGCTGCATGAGTGTTGTTGTGTTTTCAGGTGTATAGCGTGTGTGACCAGTGAGTGGGGGTGTCAGTGGAACGCTCAGGATCACAGCTGCAGTGACAGCGATGATTCTGCAGATGGAAATCACATCGTCAAACCACAGCAGGTATGTGCGTGTGTGTGCGTGCGTGCGTGTGTGTGTGTGTGCGTGTGCGTGCGTGCGTGCGTGCGTGTGTGTGTGTGTGTGTGTGTGCACTGCTCCCCTCTGTTATTGCTGTAAACTGCCAATCTTTGTCTTTTCTAATCTGAAACTGATCCAAAGCTGAATTTAAAAGGTTTTAAGCTCGTTTTTAAAAGAAGATCCTTCGTCTCATTGACCATGTTTCTGCTTCTGTTTCGGTTTCTGCGATAAAGCCTGACAGCTGCCCTCAGTTTGAGTCTCCAGAGCCGCAGTTGATCCCCGTGGGTTTTAAGATTCCTATCAGCTTCCAGGGAAGAAACCTGAACATCTACACGGTGAGATGAGTCAGACCTGCGATGAAGCGATTGTTAAACATGTCAGCATCATGGTCGTCTGCGGGCTGCTGTTTTTCATTCGAGTCAGCACCGTCTCCCTTTGTGTCCGTCCACAGGATCGGACGTTAGCCATCGGGACCGAGCTGATGAAGCATGTGGAGGAGGAGGTCATACAGGAGCCGGGGTCAAAGTTCAAATTCACAGGTTATGAGGTCGGTCATAAAGGAGAGCACACACCTTAGTTTATATATAGACTCTTGAACTGATTATTACAGTGTCCTTAAGTTTGCTAAAAGATTTTAATCCAGATTCACTTTGTTATTAGTCGGGTTTCTTTATGCTTTTACTAAACTGTTCTTATGCTACTTAGTTCACTGCCTAATTACATATTGCAGTAGATACCTGCTTATGTAATTAATTCTATATGTACAAATTTAGAGTTAAGAAGCAGGCTAATGTAGTCAGTCTCTAAACTTAGCTTTAGAAAGTCTTTCATAAGAAAAACTTAACCATTAAGTTCAATAAGTCCCAAAAGCAACATGTCGTTATTTAACAATAATTGTTATAAGATGAGAATAATGGGCAGAATTTAGAACATAAAAGTGTCAAATTAACACCACAGCAGATATTAAAAGCCTTTAAAGACGCTGCATGAGGACGATTAGCAGAGAACACAGATGTTGTTTAGCAGAATACAAAAAACTGTAAAGAAACAAAGTGCTGAGCAGGAAGGGATTAAAATAATGAAGCAGATAAAAGCAGACGTCTCTGTGTTTGTCTGTAAGGTGACACATCAGTTATTTTTCTACATCTTCACCAAAGCACTGAAATGAAATCCATTTAGTGCACTTAATAACACACTCGCCGAGTCTTGTATCGCGTCCATTAGCTGTCCACAGAATGCATAAATTTACTGCGAGCTCTCTGTTTGTGTTTTGAAGCTAAACTGTGAACATTACTGAGCAGCATAACAAAATCAGAGAGTGTATCATTAATGATAATTAGGGAATTAGTGAATCATTAGTGCTTAATCTGTGAGTAAATTGTGAGTCAGAAAAGGTTTGTTTTATTCCTTTTTGTGTAGTTGATTTTGACATGTTGTATTTATATTTATAATTAATCATTTTTAGGTTTAGAATTTATTTTTCAGGTTTTTTTTAATCCTTGAGCTCCTACTGTTAAACAGGAGACCATGGATGTGATGGCTCCCCCTCATGGGTTACACAGCAACATAAATATTTTCTCTGAGTCACTGAATGGTGTGTGTGTGTGTGTGTGTGTGTGTGTGTGTGTGTGTGAGTGTGAGTGACTTTTTACTTCCGTCTTCTTTCTTACACACCCCTCGGTTTTTCCTCTTTCCTGCCTCCATTGATCCTCAACTCATGCTGAGTCTAAGACTGCCAATATGCAGTTAAAGAGAATGAGTGTGTGTGTGTGTGTATGTGTGAGGTGTTTGTGTGTGTGTTTGTGTGCGTGCGCGCTGCTGATACTTCTCTCATTATCTCCTGTGTATGTCTCTACATTTACATTTATTTTCTTATGCTCGTTCTCTTTCACTCTTTCTCCTCTCTCTCTCACACTCACACACACCTCCCTTGATTTATGGCTACAGGAATGTGTATGTGTGTGTGTGGGTGTATGTGTGTCTGTGTTTCACAGTTAGGTAGATGGTAGGTAATTCCAAATAGGTAGGAATGTTTTGGTCTCTGTGTTAATGCAAACCTGATGGGAATTGTGTGTGTGTGTGTGTGTGTGTGGGTGTGGGTGTGTGTGGGTTTGTGTGTGCGTGCGTGCGTGCATGTGGGTGTGTGTGTGGGTGTGGGTGTGTGTGTGTGTGTGTGTGTGCGTGTGCGTGCGTGCATGTGGGTGTGTGTGTGTGTGTGGGTGTGTGTGTGCGTGTGTGTGTGGGTGTGTGTGTGTGCGTGCGTGCGTGCATGTGGGTGTGTGTGTGTGCAGTTTGCCTATGACAAGCAGCAGGAGGTGAACGTATCCTTCCACATCAAAGACAGAGACACTGAGAGGAAGATTGACAGCACCCTGACAGGTTGGTGTGTCTCTCACACTCACACACACACACAGGTTCACACAAATCAAGATAAAGTGTGAGAGTGCAGTTAGCGCGCTGTTTGAGCTTCTCTCTCTCTTATTTCCAATTCAATTCCCACTGAATTATGCTAATTAGCCCTCTCCTCTCTTCCTCTTCCTCTCCTCCTCCTCCTCCCTCCGTCTCTGTGACAGTCGTGCTGTATAACTGCTCAGTGGGAAGAGAAGACTGCAGCCTGTGTAAACACGCCGACGCCAAGTACCAGTGTGTCTGGTGCGCCACCTCACGCACCTGTGTTTACCAGGGACTGTGCCTGTCGCCGCAGCCTGAGCAGTGCCCCAACCCGGAGATCACTGATGTGAGTCAGGAACACCAAGTCACACCCTGTTACGTATCCGCGAGAAAACCTCCATGTTATCGTGAGAAATGTGCCCGGTAGTGTTCAGTGTTCTCCAGCTGAAACTCGATTATTTGAAGTTGGTGTGTTTGCGTAGGTAAATCAGGTTATGAGTTTTTCTCAGAGCAGTTTAATATCTGCACGACATACAACACACGCTTTACAAACTCCATAGAAAAGAGTTACATCATGTGAGAAGATTCGCAAATGTTGGAGTCAGGAGATTTAATTGCAGCGTGTTCCATTTATTATCTGTGTTGTAGCAGAACGTGGCCTCACAGAGTCTCAGACTTTAGAGCTGAGCGCTGTGATCTGGTCATGTCACTTAAAAGCCCACGAGATGTACAGTGATACGGAGGGAGATCCACTACATTGCATTTTCCCTCCTCATTGTTACAGAAGACCAGACAGCCTTTTGACATGAATCACAGCGGCTCGTCTCAAACGTTTCGTCTGTAGTAAAAAAGCACAGCGGCAAACTTCATCCAGTGATTTCAAAGGAATAACTGAAGAGGAGCTGTCACTCTGCTGACGGCACCTTCCGAAATGTGCTGCAGTCACAGGAAATAATACAAGGAGGCAATGATATGGATGACCGAGGGCGAGAATGAGAATCAGACGGCACAAATCAAACAAACAGACAATAACCTACAGTAATCTACTGTAGATGGGTGGTTTTCCCTGCCTCGTAGCCTGGAGTCTAACACTCTGATTTAGAGCCACATAAAACAGATAAACCACTCGGATAAATCCTTATGTTTTCTCTTTCCTCATCTGCCTCATTCACACACACACACAGCCTCAAAAACATTTAAACTCACTCTAAAATGATAACGCACACATTTACTCTCTGTATTCAACTTTGGCTACTTCATGAAACAGTTTCCCAGTGCGATGTTTGTCAGAATCCCTCCTTCTGTTCGGATAATTGTGAAATCGGCTCCGTTAGCTCTCTCTCTCACAGATCGGATCATTTCTAACTTTCCAGATTCATTTTAACGTTCATCTTCATGTCTGGATCGAGTTTTAACAAACAGACATTTTCTCTCTCAGTGACTTCTTCTTTTCAGTTTAACGTTTTCAAGCATATTTTTACTTTCTCATATTCTGTTCACAGTTTGTCTCCTTCGGCTGCACAACTTCAATAAACTTCAATATGTTTCCCATTTTCTCTGGAACATCAGTCATTTGTTTCAAGCCGCGTCTCGATTTCCTTTGAGCAGCAGCCGATTAGGTCAAGAGTTGCTAGTTGTTTGTTTGCGCACCAACATTTGAGCTCGTTGTGCAGAACTTTCGACCGGTAAGGACAAGACGCAAATACCAAACTGCAACTAAACACTTTGTCCTAACAAGTCCGCTCCACCTGTGACGGCAGCCGGTGTCTCTGATGGATGTGGTTTGGTCAGACTTTAGAAAACCTGATCCCTTGACACTTCAGCTTCATTTATAAATGTTCACTTTAATCTTCTGCGTCGCACAAGCTGGATGTCTCACTTTTACTGTCTTTTCTCTCCTTCCGCAGATCATCCCTCGCTTCGGTCCTCTCAACGGTCGGATCTCAGTGACCATCAAAGGCTCCAACATGGGAATAAAGAAGGAAGACATCAAGAAGATCACGGTGGCCGGAGTGGACTGTCTTCACCAGGAGGACAGATACTCCGTCTCCACCAGGTAAACTAACCGGATGACAGCAGAGGCATGCACAGGTGGTGGTGATGGTGCAGGCTGCACAGGTTCCAGGTTTAATGCTGTTTCCTTTATGTGCTCTGTATTTAATGTGAGTTAAGTAGACGATTTTGGATTTACCGAGGCTGTTTTATGGAACAGAAATTGCTCCTAACATTGGTGGAAGATGAGTTGCAACAGTTCGTCATGTTGATATTTAATCCTGTCCACAGCGTGGTGTGTGAGATCGGCCCGGCGAGGCGACTTCCACCGTCCGACCTCCCGGTTGAACCGTCCAACAGCGGACCAGTGGAGATAGAAGTAGAGGGAGGGAGACGTGGGACCTCTCAGGTCATGTTCATCTATCGGGTACGTCTGAACCCAAACACGATACCAGAGGAAAAAAACCTGATCCGGACCCTCATTTTTACACACACACATCACAAAATCCGTCCTAACTGGGTGATGATGCCTGTTCACTCTTTTATTCAAGGCACAGAGTGGAGTTCTTTTATTATACAGCAGTGATTTTACAGGTGCTTTTCTGTTTTGTTTGTCTGGTGCACGTCAACATGATGATGATTCACGTCCTCACTGCATGTTTCATGCAGTGAGGACGTGAATCACGTGATGATCACGGATTTAGAAGCGAAGCAATTTACCATCCAAAGCAATGTGAAATGCTCAACATGCATCCTACCTGCTTTACTGAACACAGAATTCACTTCTCAACATGTAATTTCCAGGTCTGCTTGTGTCCTGTTTGTACAGTCACGTGAAAACATTCACTGCCTCTCTCTCGTCAGAAATACAGTAGCTTTCTTTCTTGATTTCATTGCTGAAAACATCTCGGTTCGGCTGCAGGAAGCTTTTAAAAACTGTTAAATCTTGCATCCCGACACCTGGAGACACTGTGTTCACACCTCAACAAAGTTTCTGTGGCAATACAGAGCACTGTGTGACACAACTACTTCAAACCCCCGAGATCAAAACCCACAAACATTAAAAGGTTTCTAACTAAGCGAAAGCACTCGGCCTTTCTCTGGTGTGGCGCAGGGAAATCTGCTCCCTAAAGAGGCAGCAATGCGTAAAAATATCCCTCGCATACAAATCCACCGCTGCACAAACCTGGATTCCACCTCCAGCAGTTTGTTCCTGCTCAACACAAACAGAGAAACAAATATGATCAACGTGAGTAAGCTTCACCTGCTGTTCTGTTTTGTTTCTCTTAACAAGACTCACTCGCTTAATTGAAGTAGTGTTGTTCACTTCACACATATTCCCTCTTTTTTCTATTGAGCTGAAAAAAAAAAGCCAATTAAAACAAACTGCTGAGACCAAAATGACTCATTTAGTGCAGCAGCGGCGTCTCTGTCTGTAAACTCTCCAGTTCAGCTCGGGGTTTAAACTTTGTTTTACTGCTCTCACTCACCGAGCCTTGATGTGTTCGTCATCACACACGTGTGTTCAGCAGAAATACCAAAGGCTCTCTGACTTTAGCTCCTCTGATGTGAGGATACGTTGCTTTTCTTTTTTCTCTGTCCTCAGAATAGATGGATTTACTCACATTTCCATACAGTGTTTATCTGCCAGTGAATCTCAGGGTTTGAATTTCTACTTTTCTTTTTTTTTTTTTTTCTCGCTTTAGCCAAAATATAGAACTGTCTGTTTTTTCTTTGACTCACAGACCAAATATATCTCAGTAACTGCTACCTCCTGTGCCACTGTATTGTTTGTGTAGAACTTCCAGCCAGGCAGAGTTGTTATGAGTTTGTCTCTCTTTGGGGATATTTATTCTTGTGTTTGTGGCTCGCTCTGCCAGAACAGCAAGAACAAATCTGAAACGCCAACAAACCCAACGCTTTAGCACATCTCAGCAGCTGCACCACACACTCGTGCTTCGCTGATGCAGAAAACACTGTTGTACTTCATCTCTTTGTTTCATATTTACACCTATTTATTGCATTTTGTTTTCTCTTTGCTTCCAAACAACCACAAATAAGTTCCTTCACATACTGTGCTCGACTGCTGTGTCTTAATTCTCCAGACAGATTGACTTCTTAAATCTTGAAGCTGCTTTATCCTCCAGCGTAGCTGAGAATTAATATCCCCTCTTGTTTTCTTTGTCATGCTGTCAGCACAGTACAAAACCTTCCAGTACAAACAGGAATCCAACCAGCTGGTGCATTTCAGCAGCTGCAGTCTGTTTTATCAATATTCTTCAAACACACAAGTTGATAAAACTCCCCTATGGTGAAGTTCTGCAGCGACACCGGCTGCTTTTTTTAATGTTTTGTTTTTAGGTGTAGCTTGCTGCCTAAAGACCACGGAGCTGAGTTATTTAGCTTTAAAATTAAAAAAATAAGTTTTGGTTTTGATGTGATCAAAGCGCTCGTGCTTTCAGGACGGCAGTTGGAACATAATGAACTCTGCTCGTTTAAAGTTTAATGTTTACCTCTCATTTCATTTTTCTCTTTGTTTTTGTTTGTCTGTCTCTGCCACTTGCTTTGACTGATCGGAGTTGTCGTTTATGCGTGATTATTTTCATGTCAGAGCCTTCGCAGCGTGTTCAGTGTTTCGCTGCGGAAACAACCGGTTTCAAATTGATCAGCATCATAGGCTTTAACGGGTGGAGTAAAATCTAATTAGGTGTTTGCCTGGTGGACGTCATGGAGTGGACGTCATGGAGTGGACGTCATGGAGTGGATGTCCAGGAGTGGTCGTCCAGGCACCATATTCAAGATGTTTTGTTTTTCCTCCAGGATCCCAAACCAGTGGGCGTCCACCCACTGAAGGGTCCAGCAGCTGGAGGAACCGTGATCACCATCGAAGGAAAAGACCTCAACACGGCGACTAAAGACGACATCGCCGTCACTGTGGGGGGAGTTCCCTGTGAAGTGTAAGCAGTACACAGTGTTTACGTACATAATGTTCAAAGTGTGACACACTGTATTAACCTTGTCGTCTTCAGAGACAGTTGGACATTAAAAGTAAAACTGAGTTCATGCTCTTCCTCCCTCCTCCTCCTCCTCAGCCTGTCATTCAGCACAGAGATCACCTGTGAGACCGGCAGGTATCGGGGGCAGAAGGTGCCCTCTGACCCGTTAACAGTGACGGTGAAATATGGAAAAAACACCACCAAAGACATCCCAGCAGCATACCAGTACTCTGAAAACCCCAAGGTCTCAGACTATTACCCCAAAGCCAGCTTCGTATGGTGAGTGTGTTTCGAAACGCTGGTTTACGTAAGGAGGTGGAGATGCTGCGGTAAAGAACCATGTTTTAGGACAGATACAATAACGATAAGTGGAAAGAATCTTACAGGATCATATCAATCAGAGGACAGTAAATAAGAAACCTCAGTGCAGAAACAGCAAAGATAAATCTATTTAAAAACCAAATGAACTCACAACTGAAGAAAGTTATGTCAGAACACTTCGTCAGTAAATGTAGTGTTTAAATTAATTTCCACCTCTCTCTCTCTCTGTGTGTGTGTGTGTGTGTGTGTGTGGTGTGTGTGTGTGTGTGTGTGTGTGTGTGTGTGTGGTGTGTGTGTGTGTGTGTTTGTGTGTGTGTGTAGTGGTGGTCGAAGGATTGTGGTGGTGGGAAATGGTTTTGACCTGATCCAGAAAGCCACAATGAAAGTTCTGCCGTCTGCTGACGAATTTTCACAGGACACCGCTCCTGTAGAGGTAAGTGTGTGCGTGCGTGCGTGTGCGTGCGTGCGTGGTGTTGCTGCTTTGTTTTAAATTGCTGCTTCATTTCCTCTCTGTTCCTCACACACACTCTTGTTTCCCAGCTTCAGATCTCTGCACAAAGTTTGTTTTTCCTCCACTTCTGTATTTATTGCTCCGACAAATCTATTTTTCTCTCTCACTTCTCAGCTCAGGTTTTTCTTTTCTCTACTTTCTGTCTCTTTCACCCTTGTTTTTTCAGATTTAAACTGGTGTGTGTGGGTTGGATCATCGAGCCTGCAGAGTGAGAATACGCTCGATTTTTGTAAATATCAAGACATAACAAAATTATTGGTTACCACTCAGATAACTGTGTGATATTAAACTTTATGGTGTAAAAGAAAAACACTGATCAGCTATAAACTCCATTCAAGAATCTGCCCCATCTCCAAAAATCAGATTATCTCATTATATTACATGTTGTTAATTAAGAAGTTTAGCCTTGAATGGACATAAGTTCATAGGAATCTCAATTTTCCGTGCTCTAAAATAACTGATGAGTGAAACATTTTCCTTGTTTTTGTTCTGTCAAAGTGTCTTTGCTTAAATTTCAGACAATAACACACAAAAATCTTCATCATCAGTCCAGGTTCAGTTTCCTGTCGGATAAAAAAGTCGAAAGATCGATTCGACAAACCTGAAATCATTCGAACTACGTAATATCAGAGTCGGACGCACTGACAGGACCGAGTCAGGTTTTTAATAAAAGCAGAATATGGGGTCAGTGTGCATGAGTCTGCAGCCACAACTGACACTTGTTCTTTCCGAGGAAAAAACCTGAGACAGAGACAGAGAAAGGGACGACGCTTCTATTTCACAGCTGAATAGCTCTGAGTGACAGAGTCTCTTAGGAAAGATTCACTGCAGGGGAGAGGAGGTGAAGTCGTTTTATCATGGCTTCATCAAAAGCTGCCGTCTGAACTGGGAAGAGAGAGGGGGGGAGAGACGCAGTGGGGAGGAGACAGGGGAGACGTAAACAGAGGGACGGAGAAATCTGAAGCAAAAGTTACATCTGCTCTGAAAATCTGGAATCACTTGACTTCAAATCCAGAGCGACTCACCACACTTTTCTTTTTAAACCTGCACTCACCCATTTTTTTTTTCTTGGCCACAGGGGGGCAGCAAAAAGATGAATGCACAACACTGACACCTTCTAGTTGGTGTGGTGAACTTGTTAGCAAACAGCTGCTTAAACGTGGCTCTGCACATACTAGATTCTCCACTGTGTTCACCAGCTGGTCTCTGACTGCGTCTGTACTGTCGTTTTTAGACGTTTTTATTTTTCTGTGGCCGAAAACGACACTAAGAGAGCAGTGAGAGTGAACCGGAGCAGGAAAGTTGTGTCTGGACAGATAATTAATTGGCAGGTTAATCAATAAGGAAAAGAATCCCTTGTTCCAGTCAACGAAAACACTGACAGCCTCCTCAGCTTCTCTCAGGTTAAACTCTGTCCTCTTCACGTCTCCCTCAGTTTGTGCAGGACACTCTGAGTAAGAACGACACTGTCCTGCAGTTCTACTCTCCGTCGGTGAACAGCTCCCTTGACGTCCAGTCTCTCAGGACCGTTCTGCAGCTGGACAACGTGATGGAGGAGCTGAAGAACTTCGACTATCACCCCGACCCCAGCTTCAACGAGCTCGCCAAGAACGTCATCACCGAGACCAGCATCATCATCGTGACTGTGAGGGCAGGCGGTTTAAAGTCACACCGGATGTCACTCCTCATGTCTGAGTCTGTTGAGCTCACTCTCTTTTTCTCGCTTTCGTCAGGGTCGAGGTTTCTCCAAGGCGATGACCGCCAAAGAGGCTCAGGCGTTTGTTGGCGACGCTTCCTGTCACGTTAACATACTGCAGGTAGACACACACTGAAAGGCCCAAGAAATAAAGTTTGAAATGGTTTTAGAATGAATTTCCACTGTAAAGATGGAGCTGATTAAATTTTCAGCTGAACCTCAAAGTAAATTGTCTCCATGTTCATCCACTGACAGCTCACTGACACATGCAGCATGAGATATGTGGTCTTCAGTACACAGTGTTTGACTTTATAGCGACACAACTGTTTTATATCACAGTTGGTGGATGAGTAGGAAAGCTAACGTAATGCACTGTCACTAATGAAGTTAGAATAAAGTTTAGCGTGTTTAGTTCAGCTTTTCATTCCCTCTGTGCAGGATGATAAGCTGATCCTGGAGGCTCCTTCATCACAGCCCAGAGCCAGGTCCAAACGCCACCGCAGAGACACAACCAACGACCTGCTGGAGCTAGTGGTAAACTCACAAGTTAAAATACAATTTAACATCGCAGCATTCACACACTGAGCTGAGAAAACTCAGGGATCCACTTTAAAATACGGGGACACGTCGCTCTGGACAGGATTTAAATTACAGGGGGAGCAGAGAGTTCACAGAAAAACAGTAAGTGATTGCGGCTCTGACTATCACCGGGGTGGGGGTGAAAAATTACCCACACAGTCGCTCTGGACGGGATTAAAATCACCGAGCAGTGCAGGGAAATAAATCTATAATAAATTTATAAGTTTAACCTCTTCAGTCCCACAAACCCTTTGTTTGGTTTTTATAAAATACAACATGATCTCCTCCTCTGTGCAGGTGAAGTTTGGTCATGGCGAGTGGTTAGTGGGTTCCGTCTACTACGCCAGAAAAGACGACATTCCTCTGGCTATAATCATCCCTGCGGTTATCATACCGATGCTGCTCTTCATCGCCGTGTCCATCTACTGCTACAGGTTTGACAAAGAAAAGACAAGCACAAAGAGACGCATTTGTTTTACTGTGCTGACATGTTTAAATGACTTCCTGTGTGTGTGTGTGTGTGTGTGTGTGTACCAACAGGAGGAAGAGTCAGCAGGCAGAACGAGAATACGAGAAGGTCAAACACCAGCTGGAGAATCTGGAGGAAAGCGTCCGAGATCGCTGCAAGAAAGAGTTCACAGGTACGCACACCTGAAATCTGTGAGGTCATGTGACTCATGTTATCTAGACGTCGATGAGCGAGAGAGAGGCTGGAATAAAACAGCAAAAAGATTTGGGGTTGTTGAAGAAACTGCCTGAGAAAGATCACAAGAAAGAACTCAGTGAGTTCGCCAACAACGCCAACGCTAAATGTCGGCGTCCTCACCAGCGGATTATCCTCGTAAAAGTTAGAAAGACAGTGAGTAAATATAAATGAGTGGATATTTTATGATTCCTGTGTGTCTGTCAGATCTGATGATTGAAATGGAGGACCACACCAGTGACCTGAGCGAGGCCCGGATCCCCTTCCTGGACTACAAAACCTACACCGACCGAAACTTCTTCCTGCCCTCCAAGGACGGCGCCAACGACACCATGATCACAGGAAAAATACAGATCCCAGAAGCCCGCAGGGCCATCGTGGCTCAGGCGCTCAACCAGTTCTCCAACCTGCTGAACAGTAAAACCTTTCTCATCAACGTGAGTTTAAAGGTTTTAGAGGGTTTTTGTTATTCTTTCTGTTCCTCGTTTCCATCAGGTCAAACGTTTCACTTTGACGCAGCCTGATTTTAGCTCCACATCCGTCGACCCAGACCTGATTTTATCTCTGAATTTCTGCAGGATGCTTTGTTGTTCATTGTGCAGTTTGAGGGGGCCACACTGATTTATTACTGTTGATATTATCACGACCATGCTCCGTTTCAGCCGTGGTTATTAAAATTTAATGTCCACCCTGCTCTTTGCCTGTAGTTCATCCACACGTTGGAGAGTCGTCCGGACTTCAACGCCCGGGCTCGGGGTTATTTTGCCTCCCTGCTGACGGTGGCGCTGCATGGAAAACTGGAGTATTACACAGACATCATGAGGACGCTGCTGCTGGAGCTGATGGACGAACACGTGCAGAACAAAAACCCCAAACTCATGCTGAGGAGGTGAAGAGCACAGCCTCGAATAACCACACTCACACCCACTGAGTGGATTTTATTTTTATTATTATTACAAATGTAAATAATATTCATGCATATTATGCATCTTTTCAATCTGCTGTCTTGTGTGTGTGTGTGTGTGTAGGTCGGAGACGGTGGTGGAGAGGATGCTTTGTAATTGGATGTCCATCTGTCTCTATCAGTTCCTCAGGGTAACAGCGATTCTTTCGTTTATTCTATGTTGTTTTCTCCTTTTTCTTCGATTTGTTTTCATTTCCTTTCTCTCTTCGATCTGTTTCTCCTGTCCTCCTTTCTCCTTCTTCTTCTTCTCTTTCTTTTCCTGTCCCTTCACTTATAATTGACTCTAAGAAACTTTGAATCCTGTTCAGTTCACCTGCTGTTTTTGTTCTTTTTGTGTGTGTGCATTTTTTTTCTGGCCGATTTCGGCTTTTCGGAAAGTTGATTCTGACGGCAGCAGCTGATATGTTGTGCTGATGTTCGGTGTTTCTCTGATCTAACATTCTCATTCCAAACATTGTTCACACTCCAGCTCCAGTTTTCACACCGTGGACATTTTCTTTTTTTGTGGTGATTTGGATCAGCAGCATCCAAACTAAGTCCTGACAGTGTCCAAAAAGTTTAAAGCCTCTTAAACAACATGTAGACTGTAGGACACTAAAACTCCCTGAAACTCTGACACTGGATCCATGGTGTGATTGAAGAACATTAGATTTTATCTCAGCATTAGAAATCCGGCTTTCTGCCCTCAGTTCTCAGCTCTGTATTTAACCGACAGGAGACAGAGCAGTTCAGCAGAGACCTGAGAACAACGAGCGGTAGATTTGTTTTGGTTTCAGGGATTACAGTGATTATTAAAGAGGTGCAGCAGGTGAAAACACGTTTTGTGATCAGTGTTTAAGGAAAGGCTGATATCAGGACCTGGATCTGACGCCTTGATGTGTCTGTTAACGTCCTGGTTTTAGGACACAGCTGGAGAACCTTTATACAAACTGTTCAAGGCCTTGAAGCACCAGGTGGAGAAGGGGCCAGTGGACGCCAAGATGAAGAAAGCCAAATACACACTGAACGATACGGGACTGCTGGGGGACGATGTCGAGTACTCTGTACTGGTTAGTACATACACACAGACTGTGGTGATTTAATGTGGATTTTGAAGACCAGATTTTTAGATCAAAAATATTAGTTATATTCAGTGTTTATGCAGGAAAAAATATATATATATTTAATATTTTCTCTCGACTTTACTTTTGTCAGAACAGAAAATCTCTGAATCTCTTTCCATGGTTACCTGGTTTCCATGGTATTATCCCATGGTGGTTAGCCCTGGTGCTAACCTCGTAGCATCAGGCCAATCAGAGATATTGTCAGGAATGTCTGAGCTCTCCATCTTGAAATGACCAGTCGGAGGCTGAGGTGAAAGGTTTTTACCAATTGGCTGCTCACAGCTACATTTCAAACGATGTGACGTGAACACGCCATCGTTATGTGATGTGTTGTTGTTGTGATTGTGGCTGTGACACATTAAATTATAATGGCTGCAACACAAACTGCAGGCAGGGGCTGTGTGTGTGCAGTGAACTGACATGGCTGTGCCGGCTGAGCGTCGTGTCGAAGCACACACTGTGGTGCGTCGGTGGCACATCTGTCACATCTGATCCTGAGAGGTTTCACGATGCTTTCGTGTCTCATGTAAAGAGTCACAGTGCAGCTTCTGTGGACAGATTCATAGCATCAGAGCTTCAGCCACAGCAGCAGCTGCAGTCTGAGCAGTAACCAGATCCACTGCCACAGCCTCACCCACCACAGCCAGGCAGAGCGGTGGCAGCTGTGAGCACAGCTGGGCGCTGTAGACTGTCAGAGCTCAGGCTTTCAGGAGTAATGAGCAATAAATGCATAATGTGACTTTGCAGTCGTGTCTGCAGAGCTTTTCCCTGAAGTGTTCTCTATAACAGACCAGCTCTAACTGTTGTTATAGATCAGGGAAGTAATTCAGAAAAATCCCCCTGTGATCCTTCTTTAGGTTCCAGTCTTTCTGTTTTATATCATTGTAAATTGAACATCTTGGGGTTTTGGACAGTTTGTTGGACAAAACAAGACACGTGAAGATGTCACCTTGGACAGCAGACGTTCTTAAGAAATAAATGAATAATGAAAACAGTCATTAGCTGCAGCCCTACTTTTATTTTGCTCATAGAGGTAAATGTGCTTTCACCTCAGAGTGTGCAGGATTCACCTGGAGCCCACGCTGCACTCTTCATGTCTGTCCCATCAGGATCCGTGTTTGACTGACAGGTGTGTTTGTGATGTCAGACTCTGCAGGTGCTGGTGCACGGGGAGGGACCAGATGTGACTCCAGTCAAGGTGTTGAACTGTGACACCATCTCCCAGGTGGGTTTCTTTTCTTTTTTCAGTTCTCAGTCTGTTTTTTACTTTTGTTTTTCTCGTGTGTCTCAACCTGCCGCCCTTTAATTTTGGCTTAACCGTGATTCATCAAACACCCATCCAGTTTTTTTTGTTCGCAAACATTTTGTCAGTTAAAATCTGAATTTTCTGCTCTCCAGGTGAAAGAGAAGATCATCGATCAGGTCTACAGGAATCTGCCGTACTCACAGAGACCGAAGGTGGAGAGTGTCGCCCTGGGTGAGACACAGACACCGATCTAGATTGAACGATTTACGATTGTTAGACTGATGTTTAATACAAATAAATACTTTTGCTGTCACAAACCAGACGTTTGGGAGAAGCTCTGTAGAGTGTGAATGTGCACATATAATGTGATGAAATGTCATAATAATAATAATAATAATAATAATAATAATAATAATCTGCCCGAGCAGATTTAAAAATCTGCATATTGATGTAAATTAAAATGGAAAAACCACCAACAATAAAAAGAAGAATCTTACTGATGGATGATGAAAGTTGCTTTTTGCTTCCTTTATTAATCAGACCTACAGGTAGCACAGGTACACACAGGTACACACAGGTACACACAGGTACACACAGGTACACACCCCTCAGCCGACCTGCTGTATTATAAAAAATACATGTTAAAGTTCAGGTGCTCCTCTGTCTGCAGAGTGGCGTCCTGGCTCCACGGGTCAGATCCTGTCTGACCTTGACCTGACCTCCCAGAAAGAGGGACGCTGGAAGAGACTCAACACGCTGGCTCATTACAATGTGAGTTCATTCTGATGCACATTTGTCTGCAGGGCTTTCATGCAAATAATAAATCAAATATACCAAATATAATTTACTTTATTGATCGCAGTCCGAAGTTTTGCTTGGAAATGTTTTGACTCCAGTTCACACTGGATCTTTGCGTCCCCTGCAGCTCTCCGGGCCTACACGGATTAGAGTTCAGGTTCTCGCTCCACATTCTGGATGTTTTTAATCGCTTCTGCTTCCATGGGCTGAGTTCAGACCTTTTCTTCCAAACCAAAAACTGAAGTGCAGAGAAATGTTGAGTCGCATGAGACTCATCCTCATGCTGCATGAAAACCAACAGAAACTAAAACCTCGAGCCGCCTCTCCTCTCCTGACATTTAAAGGAAATCATTTCTTGAGAAAGCTGCTGAGACGGAGTCGCCTTAATGACTGTTCGCGTCTTTGAACAGTTATTAACGGGGTTTCATTGGTGTTGGACTGATTTCAGTGATTTCTGGTCTTTCAGGTTCGGGATAACGCAACGTTGGTTCTGTCCAGAGTTTTGCACACACAGTCTTTCCACCAGCACCAAGACAGCCATGAAGAGAGTATGTATACACACACACACACACACACACACACACACACCCTGAGGCAAACCTTCTGGCAAAGGTGGAATATATCTCTGGTCCTGTACTGAAACACACTTCTGAGCTTTGTGTTTTCATCCAAATACTCACATTTTTAAAAGGATTTGTGTTTAAAACTGATTTACTGTTTTTGTCTAAATGATGAAGTGTAACATCTGCCATGTCTTTGTCTCTCTCACTTACAGAAAACGCCCTGCTGGAGGACGACAACACCTTCCACCTGGTGAGACCGGCAGATGAAATCGACGAAGTGAAGTCAAAGAGAGGCAGCATGAAGGACAAGGCCATGACCAAAGCCATCACTGAGATCTACCTGACCAGGCTGCTCTCTGTCAAGGTACAGCTGTTTGAGCACGTCTGTGAGTTCAGGACATTTAATCAAACATTGTACTTAAATGCAGTTGTGATTTTCTTGATCAAACAGTGATTGAAATTACTGTATGTTTGTATCAACAGTCTGCACTTTCCTGCAAAGATGTTGTTGAACTAATGTTCAGCTCTCTGTTGTTAAGAAGCAAATACAACATTTATCTGTCATTTTTTTTATTCATAAGACCACTCTTACTTTGGAAAGCCTTATAACCAATTTCCCAATAATGTGTTATTTGATAGAAACTAGAAAAATCTAAATGCAGGACAGAGTGTTCTTAGGTTTACAGTTTCATCTTTTGTGTTACAGGGCACTTTGCAGCAGTTTGTGGATGACTTCTTCCGCAGCGTGTTGTGCTCGAGCTCCGTCGTCCCTCCTGCCGTCAAATACTTCTTCGACTTCCTGGACGAACAGGCGCTGAGACACGACAACGTAGACGAGGAGACGCTGCACATCTGGAAGACCAACAGGTACAGAATGCACACGCACAGAAAAGCACACAGTCATGCCGTCGTCAGATCTCAGCCAGAGGCAGCGTGTGAGGTCTAAACAGCTTTCAGAACATCTGGACAGTTGTCAGCTGGTGCACAACCAAACGTTTTGTCGTCAAAAGCAATTTTAAAACGTCACAGTGGAGTTTGTTGTTTCTCATTAGTTTTTCCATCATTTAAATCCTCATCCTGTTTTTGTGACTTAAAAGATTGATTAATTGACTGATATCGTGTGAGTGATTTTTACTTTGAGAACACTTGAGTATAGAGACGACAGCAAAGCATCTGTAAGTGAGTGAAACGTGTGATCAGTGTCCAGATAAGCACCAGGTTTAAGACTAAAACTCAGTGAAACACTCTGACTGGTTGACGTGTGACCCCTTAACTGATTCAACGTCTGCCAGCTTCTCTGCAAAGCCTCTCTGAATCTCAGCTGGAGATACGACCTGCAAAGAAAACTTGCTTAGAGAAATAATTATACTGCTTCTCAAGCTGTGTGTGTGTGTGTGTTTTATACCTCATCAGCTAAACTAGAGTGTAATTATGTCCTCGTTACTGCTAAACCAGGCAGTCGACCACATGAAAGCCCGATTTAATTGGCAGGCTGTTATCAGGAGGGATAAATGATGGCAGAGTGGAGACAGAGGAGAAGAGGAAGACAGGAAATGGAGACAGATAGAGAGACAAAGAGATTGCTTTTTCCTTAACTCCTCTGCTTTCAAACTGGCCTTGAGCTCCGCCTGTCAATCATCGGGAAGATACTCGCACACAAACAAGTTGGACAATGAAATATTCATCAGCTGTTGTGAATTATTGACGAGGGTTATGGTCTGTGGAGGTAGCGGGAAGGAAGAGACGGCAGGAAGAGATGAAAGGATGGAGGGAGGAGGAGGAAAGGGAAGGGAAACGGTGTGTCAGCAGGTCCTTACAAAGTCTGAAACTGACCAAAATACTTCACTGTTTTATTCGAGAGCAGATGTTACTTTTCCCATTAGCTACTGATCCATTGATTCATCATTGATTAAGACCAACAGCGGGTTTGTGAAGAATTCTGCAAACTACGAGAGGCAAAATATAAAGTTATATAAAATGAAGAGAAAAAATGTTTTGGCAGTTCCAGATATTTTAAAAGCCTTGATTTTGGGAGGAGGCATCCTGACCTGAGTCTTTCTGTGTCCTCAGCTTGCCTCTGCGGTTTTGGGTGAACATCCTGAGGAACCCCCACTTCATCTTCGACGTCCACGTGACGGAGGTGGTGGACGCTTCGCTGCATGTCATCTCTCAGACCTTCATGGACGCCTGCACCAAGACGGAGCACAAACTCAGCAGAGTCAGTTCACACACACTGTTTGAGTCTTCAGCCCCGTTCACACCAGATTTATGTTTCTAGGAGAGGTGGTGTGATTTCAGCTGCACCTGCGCTCGTCAGTGATTTTAACCTTGTGTGGAGGACATATGAGGGCAGTGTTCACAACCGGTTTACTGGTGGAAAGGGCTCCATATCTCTCATTTTTAGGATTTATTTGTTTATTTTATTATTTATTCCTTTATTTGATAGCCAGCAGTGGAGAGTAAACAGGAAATGAGGGGTGGGAGAGACGGGGAATCCCCAGACCGGACGCTGCCTATAAGGATGTTGTGGTTGGTGGTCAGCGCCTTAGATCAGTTACATGTTTTAATTTTCATCACTAACTGATCTGTTGTGACATTTAGGTTTTCACCACTCCATTAAACTGCCTGCATAAGAGTTAATCACAGCACTTAATCTAGCTCTCTCTCTCTCTCTCTCTCTCTGCAGGAGTCTCCCAGCAACAAGCTGCTCTATGCAAAAGAGATTTCCACGTACAAGAAGATGGTGGACGAGTGAGTTTATCAGACTAAATACACAGAAAGTGAACAGATGTGTGAATTTCTCTGTGCGACATGTGGGTCCATCAGCTGGAACAGGTTCCTCCTGACAGGAGCTCAGAAGACTGAAAAGGTTTCAGTCGTATCAGCAGCTGAATATTAACAATGCAGAGTGATGAACAGCTGGGAAGAGAGAGTGAATTTACACGAATGAAAATCCGAGTTCCAGTTTTTCATCAAGAGAAAAATAGGTCTTGAAGATATTTAATACTTCACTGACCAGTTGTCGTATATTGATGATTAATGTGATTTGATGCTGCTCTAAAGTCTCTGTACAAATTATCTGAGTAAAACCAGCACCATTATGAGGGTGAATAAATCATTTTCTGATGATCTTCAGATTATAAATTTCCACAAAAACAGAAATTATCGCAGCATTTTATGAAGTTTCTGATTCACTGCTGTTTGATGACTTGATTTAATGAGTGACTGGATCTGGTGTTGTTTGACTGATTGTGTTTCCTCAGTTACAACAAAGGCATCAGACAGATGGTTCCAGTCAGTGACCAGGACATGAATACACACCTCGCTGAGGTGTCCAGGGTATGAACCACCCTCTGTGTGTGTGTATTGTGATTTTTAACATTGTGACTGTTGATGCAGTGGAGACAAATTATCCAACAGTTAAAATCTGCTCCACCTCGACCATCTACAACAAGAAATTCCTACTGACCTGAGTGATAATACAATAATAATGTTATATAACAGGAATAATTTAAATTTGGGATTTTTTTTTTTACCTTTTTTAACACATTTCTATAAAATAATGTACTTGACATTTACATGGAAACAGACTGGTGCCTGCTTCAGAGGTGTTTAACTGTTTTAATATGGAACCTTTGTTTCCACTTTGCAGCAACACACAGACAAGCTGAACACCCAGGTGGCCTTACATCAGCTGTACCAGTACGCCAGCAAGTACTATGATGTGGTGAGAAATGACTTTCACTCTGAAAACTTCACTGTGCACAGTTAAATCTCTGCCTGTGCTTGTGGTGAGGAATCTGTGAGACAAAAGAGGAAAATAAATCCAGGCTTCTTGTGGATTGAGTACTTCTGTCACCGCTGGTCAAAGTTCAGTTTAAAGAAACAAAGATGGAAATTTTAAAGTTTGTGCTAATGTCTTCCTCAGATCATCCAGTCGCTGGACGAGGACCCAGCTGCCCAGAGTAAACAGCTCACCCTACGCCTCCAACAGATCGCTGCCGCCCTGGAGAACAAAGTCACTGACCTTTGACCTCTGACCTCTTGGAGGGGTCAGGGTGTCAGGAGTTAATGGCTACTAAAACACAGGATTTTGTTTTCCATTTAAGGACTCACAAGAGGAGGAGCTGCAGACTCTACCAAATGTTTGACCATTTAAGGACTTAAGTGGGAGGGGCTAACGGAGCCACAGGAAGCTGTTGACCGTATAAGTACTGAAGGGGAGGAGTTATGGGACTCCAGGAAGGGTGAGGAGTGGAGATTATCGACAAATGGAGTGTTAAAATATGCGCAGAGTGGTGGAAACTGCAGAGCTGATGTCTACTGCAGCGTACTTCTATGTGGCGTCCCACAACAAACACCACGGAGGGATGCAAAATGGCGACCCGAATATGGCTGCAGATGGAAGCTCTGTGAAATCAAAGGGTTATTTTTATAATGGTAGCTACTGCGTTCGGTTTGTGTAATCCTCGGACCTGGCTGGACAATGTTTCTGTGTTTTGCTTCTGTACGCCACAAATTTTTAATTTTACCATATAAGGACTAAAGAAAAAAAAGTGCCAGAAAAGGAATGAAGATTGAAGATTTTTGGATAACTGAAGAATATAAGCAAAGTAAAGAAACATCATTACCAAGTATTTACCTTTTGCCACTTAGCCCTTTTGGAATTGGGATTGCAATTGCACAGTTTCAGGACACTTTGTGACCACTTTTCCGTCTATAAACTGTAGACGTGAGTTTAATTTGCCTCTTAACTGCTGATCTGAGGTCAGTTTGTCTGTCTCCATATTAAATGGTAACTGGGAAATCTGATTTCTTGTCAGCAACAGAGAACGATTTTCATCCTAAAGCTTGAAAATGCTTGGATGAACTTTTACCTTCCAGCGAGCTCCAATAAAAATAATCAACCAATGAAAACCCACTACGGTACGTACCACTGACCAACCACGGGTCTTGGTTTGGTCTTGATGGCACAAATAAGGAGAGTGAATTCAGGGTACGATGAGTGAATTTAAACCCAAAAATCAAACCACAGCATAGGCTTTTCTTGTATCATGGCCAAATTATATCAGAGTAGTTGCAGTATGTGTTTCTATGCTGATGACAGTGTGCTGCTGACTCGAATCACAGCTGAATTATTTCATGCTGTTTAGTTTTAGTATTAGACTATGTGTGCAGGCTTTAAGCAGAGGCTTTGCATTTCCATATCCAACATGAAACTTATCTTTTCTATGGACTGATACAGTTCCACTTAGTCTTTGCTTTTCTTAAGTGTTAATCAGGGTGGTCCACAATGTCATA
The DNA here is from genome assembly GCA_037833715.1 of Toxotes lorentzi. NCBI lineage: Eukaryota > Metazoa > Chordata > Actinopteri > Toxotidae > Toxotes > Toxotes lorentzi. The sequence goes on along the minus strand of JBBMJY010000015.1, from coordinate 1,602,390 downwards.
TATTGTGTGGTAAGTGAGGACCAGCTTGTTTTTAACGGTATGTGAAAAATCATGACTGCTTAATCATGTGGTCTAAACAGCCAAACACTTTAAATGAGATTTGTTTTGGTTTTTATACTTCTGTGTGATTTGACTTCTTTTGTAATACTCCCTTCATAGATATTAGCATTTTTTTCTGTTTTATCTGCACACATAAGATCAAATTACTTAAGTGTCTTTTGAAGACAGGGTATACATGGATTTCTCAAATATGCGGAAAATAAATCAAGAATTAAGGCGTTAAAGTGTTAAAATGTATTCAGTCCAGTTATTACAGGCCCTATTCCTCCATCATTCATTGCCAGGGTTGTTAGCAAGAAGATAAAAAAAAAATGCATTCAGTCTGTTGTACTAGACAGTTTGACATCATTTTACTTGATTTCACCAGGGTAATGCAGTCAGTACATACTGACAAAAAATATGACTGTCTCCAAACAAGTAATTGTTCCTGTCCTTATGTCATGGAAGAGTTTAAATGCATAAAACCAAGTCAAACAAAAAAATGAAATACAGTATTTTCATGTGGTATGGAATTTATTGTTTGCACACCTGCAAAGACTGTGTGGATATGTATGTGCCTCCTGATAACTGCCTTCTCCTTCTCCTTATTCTGTCCATTAAATGTTTCAGAATGTTCATGGGGTTTATTAAATCACAAATAGGCTGCTTTAGTTTTGTTCCTGGCTTTATGAACCTTGCTCCAAATCTTGTTTAGTCTTTTGTCAAGAATCATTTTTAAAAATCCATTGAGCAGAATGAGGAAAAATATGTGTGTGTCAACTGATAATCAGAGAATTCTGGGAGAGAAAAACTAGATGTTTAATACATAAACCATATGATCATTTATAATACTGACCACGCTGTAGAAATTGTGGACCAAGTCCTAAGAAGATTTGTCTTTGGGTTTAAGTGCCGTTACACCGCTGAAGTGTAAATGAACTCATTTACCTTCTCCTATGCTATATATTAATCATCATCACCATAGAGTCATCATATATCTGCATTATTCTTTGCCTTCTGAGCCCAGAGTATGTGCTTTATGGAGTGCTTGAGTTAATATCAAAGATTAAACATGCAGTTTGTATGTTGGCTGATTAACCCCATGCCTTCTGGGAAAGGAGAATTTCTTTTACCACAGAAGTGCTTTGTGTTTTTGTTTTGGGGTTTTTTCAGAGGAAGCTGGACTTATTGATTCCTCTGAGCTTTCAGATCTTATAAACTGCATCTTTAAATTCAGAAGCAATACGATCTTAAAGCTGGTGCTTTATCTTTGTACTCATGTCTTGAATTCTTTAAACTATGGATGGACACACTACAAGGTTTTGACCAGAATTTGGCACCATATGACCTCCAGACACACACACTGAAACAAACACATCTTAGTCTTTTTTTTCTAGCTTTCTTCTGGGCATTTCTCACTCAGAAATGTGTTTATGAAAGCCAATTTGGTGCCAAATAACTTCAAAAAACTGTTGTGTGTGTTGGAGTGTGTAATTTCCGAGCCTGGGACTGTCATTTGAGTTGTACTTTTGATGATGAGGAGAACAAACAATTGTGTATTAAATAATCTGGTGGTACTTTTATAAAAACTGTGTAAATGTGAAACTTTTCGGAGATTATATCAGTGCCGGTTCTGACGTTCAGATCGCAAAGTTTCACCAGCTTTTCAAAGCAAACTTTGGTCTTTAAATTCCTTGTTGTTTCACATTGCGCTGCTGACCTGAGAGCGCAATCTCTACTCACCCTACAAATATAGTTTATTAAATGTAAAATATGAGACATCAGATTCATGTTGAGAACAATATTTTACACAATTTATCTCTTAAAAACATCTCTGTCTCTATTCCTCCACCAACACTTGCTTCTTTCTGTCTTCTTTTTGCCACCAGCGAGTGCCTTAGAGTAGGACTGAAAGTAGATTTGGAAGAAAAGCCAAAAAAAAAGGTGTATAGAAGCACATATAGTAGATTTCGTGCACGTTTGTGGTTCTTAACTCAAAGACCACAGTGGAAAATAGGGGTTGTAGAGAGGGCAAAGTTGGTACTGTCAAATGTTTTTAAAGCTTGTACAAATACAAATTTAGGCTGTCACACCATCACAAGGATCAGCCATGTTGTTCTGAAATGTAATTGATGAAATGAAAATCCAAACAAACTTGTCAGAAACCATTCAGTAAATTTCCCTTTAGTGTCAGGTATGCATGACCAACACAGGTAAAGAGAAAGTAAAACCTGTTATTCTGAAGAGAGGGCAGGAGCTGGTTGCATCAGCTGTTCATAAGTTCGAACTTACATATTTGTTCTAAAGTTTTTATTGAGTTTTGCACATCACTAAATGAACAACTGTGAATCTCCAGCTCGTCCTAAAGTTAATTCTATTAACTCTGAAACAAACACATACCTACATTTACATACTTTACCCTTTATGGCTCAAAACTGTAGTTTTTTCCTGGAATGCTGCAGTGGACAGCACTGTAGATGTTTCCTAACAAGAGGTACACGTTACTAAAGTGAATTGGTAACAATCTGATTTATTGAATCGCAAGTTTAATACTAGCTATAGTTTTTAGACCTTAGGATAGATTTGTGAATAGCTGGTGCAGCCCACGCCGTGCTGGCCCACTTGCCTAGCTAACCTCTGTAAGGCTAGCTTCTTGTTTCTGTCTTTTCTGTGAGCTGAAATGTGTTTATGAGACATGTTTTCTGTCCATACTCGCTGCCGTAATGCGTTATGTCATTCACCTCACACCAGAGTTACCCTGTAGTTTCCCACTTGTGGAGTTTACTCTCTGACTTAAGTCGTAACAACTGGGAAAAACTGAGTGCCAACATTTCTGACATCGCACTAAAAAGTCAGGAAGTGGCAGTAAAGTCGTGAAAATGTAATAGATTTTATATTGAACAAGAACGTATGATGTGTAGCATCATTAGCCATTAGCTAACATAAGTTTTTTACCCTCCGTTTAGAATATGGAAAGAAAACGTTCACTTTTCAGTCACCTGATGACAGAGATCCTTTCACTGAGAACTTTTTGAGATGCTAGCATCAGAAGCCAGGGGACAGCGGCAGGACTTTGGCTTTCAACAGCCCAATGTTAAAGCCCAGGGCCGTGGATCCTTGTGACTTTACAGGAATTCACGTGGCAACATGCTCCGTCGTTTCACGAGTGCAGTAACATAGAAAGTTTAAGTTGATGCTTTGCACTTTGTCAAGACATTTTTTAAATTCCCCTGTTCTCATGTGTTTGGAGAAAAGTTGCGATTTGTCAGAAAAACTCATCAACATTGTGGATAATTCAAGTTACAAACCGTTGTCCTAGCATACTTGATTATGAATCATTGATGGTTGGAAAATTCTTTTGGCACAAAACCTGTGAAAAGTGTTGGTTTAACTAATGCACAGCTTTGTTATCTGTATATTCCCAATGCTCCAGAACAATATAGTAAATATGTGTGGTCTGCATATGTGATGTTTAATTGAGTGGTTTTTAGAGGTACAGGAAAATGTGCATGTGTAATGACTGGATGAAGGATCAGCACAGGGAACTGAGCCTTCACTGTAAGTAGTATATCAAAGATATGTGTGTTTTTATGATGTAAAACTGAAGTGTATTTAGAAAATATTGTTTTATGAGGCACAGGTAAACAACAGTTTGGAGAGGTTTTGGACGTTTCACGGAAAATTGACGACTGGCACTGATGTTTTTACCTACATTACAATGGTTAAATGTGTTTATACCATTGTAACAGTTTGTACATCAAATACAACTTTCCCATTGTTTATTGTTGTAACATCATTGTAGGAAACACATGGTTTGGATGGACCGCACCAAGTGTAGACTTTTGAAATGCACAGAATTAGCACTACCAGTAACCAGAAAGCAACTGGTCTGGACTGGACTGGAGCCCAAATCTGTTACTCTTCTGAGGAAGTGGAGAAGTGGGCGGAAATCCAGATCTAAATAGTCCAAATATCCAATAAAAGATGTTTATACAAATGGAAATTTGTCTTCTGTTGTTTTGGTACTTGCATCGTTATAAAAGCAGCCAGTTTTTTTTTAATTTTTTTGTTTGTTTGAACTACTGTCCACTTATGTCCTACAGTTAGCTGAACAATAGAGCAGCTCCCTAAAATCCTGTTTTCATTTAAAATCCCTTCAGAAAAACAAATGTAAGAATTTAGAACTTAAGTCTGTGGCAGATTTGTCTCCTGTCGTCAGTCATTAATCAGATTTCCCGCTCATGGACTGGTGCATTAGATGAAGTCCTGTCTGGATGTCTCACAGCAGAAATGTGTGTTTAACAGACAAACACACTGATCAGGTCAGGCAGCCTGAGGCAAGGACACACAGCATCCAC
>JBBMJY010000015.1:1545206-1595690 GCA_037833715.1 Toxotes lorentzi | reverse complement strand
TCAGCCAGTTAATGAAACAGCATGTGGAGGGAAATATGTGACAACACTGCCCCTCTGTGGTCTTAATGAACAACTACGCTTTTAAACAACAGCAACGGTAAACTAGACAATTCTCCTGCGGGAAATCACAAGAGTGGTGCATTGCGCTGTTTTTGTGTGTTATTGTGCTATTGTGTGTCTGTGTGAGTGTGAGTCTGTGTCAGTGTGTGTCTGTGCGTCTGTGTGTGTCTGAGTGAGTATGTGACTGTATGTGTGAGTCTGTGTCAGTGTGTTTCTGTGTGTGTGTGTGTCTGAGTGAGTCTGTCAGTAGTGTGTGGTGACTGTGTGTGTTTGTGTGTGTCTGTGAGTGTGTGTTTGTGTGTGTCTGTGAGTGTGTGTTTCTTTGTGTGTCTGTGTCAATAGTGCCAATTTACATTGGAGTCAATGGAGCAGTTGAGAGCTACTCTTGTCGCTAAAAGGCTCACTATTCAAAATGTTTCTTTGAGCTCTTTGTTCAATAATAAATGAAACCACTATTTTTATGTACATTTTGTTACGTGTGGTGTGTTAAATGAAATGAGAGAAGGCTCACGATTATACAAGTTAAACTTTATTCAGTTCACAGAAACCTCTGCACAAGAAATTATAAATCTCACTAGAATCATCTTCTTATTTAAAAAGCTCATAGAAAAGTGTCTGCTTAAATAAACATATAAGCATCTTAAATAAATAAATATTAAGGATGTTGTGTAACACTTATTTTACGGGCCCATAAGTTCCTACTAATTCTCTAATAACGTTGCAGGAATTTTCCTGGAAAGAATGATGTAATTTGGTGCCAATTATATGGAATAATTAATTGCTAGTTTAAAGGTCAGTGCACAGCAGGGCAGGCATACAAATTACATAAAGTACATGAAAAATTAAGTTTCTAATGATGAAGTAATTTTAAGTTTTCAGGGAAATTCCAAATGTCACTATAATTACAACCATTTTTTTCCCAGGAAACATTCGATGAAAGGATCAGGGAATTACAGACCTGTAAAATAAAGGGTAGTTTGATTTCATGGGTCCATCATTTTTTTAATTATTTGCTTATCATTCACAAAAAGTCTCCTGGAAAGAATGATGTAATCTGCTACTCATTATAGGAAAAACGGACTGTTCACCTGGTATGCTTAGGAATAATGAATACAAACTAAGTACTACTGTAAACTAGAGAATCTCAGCTTTGAGTAAAATTGCCAATCATAACTGGGTAGTGAACAAATCTTTTCTTTCAAAAAATTCCTATGAAATTATAGAATTCTTTCCAGGAAATTACAGACCCATAAAAGAAAATGTTACCAGATACAGCGTTACCGGATGTTTGGACACGACTTGAAGGAACAATCCGACACATTGGCGAGTCCTGATTTGGTTTTTTTTTTTTATCTGAATTCAGATGAGAAGATGGTGAAAATACACCCCCCAAACATTTCTGGAAGGTCTACACTGCTAAATGGAGCTAGGAGCTAGGATGATTTTGGAGTGCTCCTTCAAAGCGTGAGCAGGTGAGAACAAGGTGAAGACAGGCAAAGAGATCATCTCTGCTTCAGAATGACATATCATTGAATCATGCTGATGTTTAAACATCATTTAAAAGAGATGTTTGGAGATATTCTACATTTTTCTTCCTGTTAACAAATCCTATAAAAAGACCGAAACCAACGCTGAATGTATTAACACACTTATTAGTATCATGTTAGTTTTTATTAATCATAAGTACTTTGATAGTTGATAAATTGTTTAAATACATTTTCGAGGCAAAATTCCAAACTAACCTTAACTGAGAAGACAGGCAGATTTATCGATAATGAAAATAATCTTTTAGCTGTAGTGCTAATAAAAACTAAAGAGCTCAGCTGTTCTACATCAACAGTACGAACCAATGGGCTTCGAGCTGAGACCAACAGACAGTAGAGAAATCAAAGTACTGAGAGACGGACTTACATGTTGGTGGTTTTGGTCTTTTCATAGAATTTGTTGACAATAAGAAACATACAGAGCAACAGCAGACCTTTCATTCTAACAGCTTCCTGAAAGGAGAGAGAGTCCAGAGGCAGATGAAGAGAAACAAAGTGTGGACAGGTGCCGAAGCAGATAAGTGAAACTGAAAGATGAAGTTTAAACTTTACTGGGTAATAATTCAATGTAATTCTGTGGTTATCGTAAAGACTAACCTGTGAGAACTGTCTCATACGAACAGGGGATGTTTAGTACACTTCTTTCATATGTGTCTGATGCGTGAAAAGAGCATGACGTAGATGTTCTCCACCACAGGAACTTAACGACCCGTGACCTCAACTTGTAAGAATGTATTCGGGTGTCTTTTTTATTAGATTAACGATCATATGATGAGGAAAAGCATCAAATGGTCACACCTGAAAAGCTGGAACCAGAGAATGACTGAGACGAGTCATCGATTATCAAAGACGTTGACGAATGATTTTGTCGACTAATCGTTGCAGCTCTACTCTGAATCACTACTGGACACGTTACAAGACTCTGAAAACACCCGACCAACACATAAAAAACAAAACCTGTGACAACGGCTACACCTCAACTTACATGTCGTTAAGTTCCTGTGGTGGAAAAGGCCTAAATGTGAAGACAGAGTGGGCGTCTCAGCTGAGGTGGGTCAGGACAGACAGAGGGTGAAGACAGACTGGGTGTCTCAGCTGAGGTAGGTGAGGATGACAGACTGGATGGGCAGCCTGCAGACCGGACACAGCTTATTCCTCTTTTTCAGCTTCCTGGCGCAGACGTAGCAGGACATGAGGTGTCCAGTTCGCCCGTGGACGATGCAGCCGTTCTTTGGCCGGGACTGACAGATGAGACAGGGGTCCAAGCACGAGTCCGGTAGCCGCCACTCCGCCGACACGCTTCGCTCCAACTCGGGGACAGCAGAAGCAGGAGCAGGAGCAGGAGGTGGAGGTGAAGCAGTGGGGGAAGATGGGAGAAGCTCCTGGGAGTCGATGGAGGAGTAGGAGGAGGAAGGTTGGGAGGAGGAGAGGAGATCCTGGGAGTTGGGAGCAGAGGAGGTGGAATCAGACAGACTCTGCGACAGGATGGGAGGAGTTTTCGCTCTTTTCCCATCTGGAACATCGACTCCTTCGTTCTCTTCCACATCAGAACCTGTAGGAAGGAGACACATCAATCAATCAGTCAGTCAGTCAATCATCAATAACTGGTGATTACTAGTGACTTAATAACTAAGACTTAATAAAAGACAATGTTACAGAGAGCTGAAATCCCTCCGTTGTATTTTAAGTGTTATTACCATAAGCAGACAGACAGGCAGCATCTGTCACTAAACATAATTCAACTTTTGAATGTAAAATCTGAATAATGACAAAGAACTTAAAGTGGTCTGTGCATATGACACATGGAGGTGTACCTCATCAACCCATTTTTGATCCAATAAATTCCCTAAAAATTCTCCTTTTTTTAGTATCATCGAAAACAAAAACAAAGTTGTTTAATATGTCTAAGATAAAAAAGTACCTGGAGTTTCTTTGGCTGCTGACTGGTTGGTTGGCTTTGTGGGCAGAGCTTTAGGACCAGAGGGGGGAGGAGTTATGTTGACAGACACCTCAGGCAGCCAGTCCTGGCGCAGCGTCCAGCAGCGCAGACAGTTTCTGGGGAGAGGGGGGTTCAACTCATCACATGTCGCACACCGCCAGTAGTCCTGAGAGAGAAAACACTCCGTTAAGACTGAAGTAACACGTCTGTGCTTGTTTTATGTGTGTGTGTTTGTGTGTTTACTCACAGCTTCAGTGATCTCTGTGTCTTCATCAAAGGAGTCATCATCATCTGCCTCAAAGATGGTGACCTCATACACCTGGACACAGGCAGAAAATAAACGATACCGTGAATATTAGCAGTGTGTCACAGCAGTAACAGATAATGCTGATAGTATCCTGTTTTTTGGTCTTTGAATATTATTCTAAATAGAACATCACCAGACTTATCCCGAGGTTAAGTGCTCGGGGTGTTTACCTGGTCATCAGCAGAGAGAGAGGCATCGTCTTCATTGTAATCATCAGAATCAATGGACTCAACCTCAAATTCGACGCTGAAGTTGTCGCTGTCTGAGTCTGAGGCTGGGACTGTGACCTCTGACCTCTCAGACTAAACACACACACACAGTCACAGAGTCAGTGTTATTAACCAATACAACAACAACTCTGATAAAACCAAGTCTGTGTCTGCGTATGATACTCACAGTGCTGTGTGAGTCCGATGATTGGCTGCTGTGTCGGTCCCGCCCGCTTCCCAATCCACCAATCACACACCAGGACAGGCTGTCGTCAAAGGTCAGGGAGTAGCTGTCAGACCTTCTCCTCTTCTTACTTTCCTCTTCCTCTTCCCCCTCTGACTCTTCCTCATCCTCATCATCCTCTACACTGTGGGAGGGTCCTGAGGAGATCGAGTGGGTGGATTTTAAATCACAATATCACAGGTTTATTAATAAGGACCACCGAGGTAGCAGTACCTCAGAGGAGACACTCACCTGGTTCACTGCTCCTGCAGCTCCTCCTCCTTCTCCTCCTCCTCCTCCTCCGCCTGTCTGGTGATGAAGAGCGACTTTCTGAATCTGCCTCCTAAAAAACAAAAACGCACACACACAATTGGACTTGGAACTCAAAGTCCATCCACCAATATGTAGTACATAAACAAGAACTAAAATATTTTGAGACATCAGAATGTTCCTACTGTATTATAAAGCTGTGTATCTTACCTCTGTCCCTCTGTCTGCCTGACTGTTGGTGTGTGGTTCATTTAAGCTTGGTTGTGACTCTAAGAAAAAGAAAGGCGTTTTAGTTTGTGTTAAGAAAGTAGGGAGGACAATGAAAGATAAAAAGAAAAGAGGGAACAGAGAGAGAGGAGGAGAAACACTAGAAGAGAAAGTAGTTCTACCTTGGCTCTTCACAGCCACGAGGTTCTTGGTGATCATTGCAAACAGAGCTCTGAAACATAAACATATTTTAGTTACCTCTTGTTATAACAGAACCAAACAAACAGTAACAGTGAATCTGAAACACAACCATCATCTTCTTCTATGTGAGTATTTCCTCTCTCACCGTGGCTCTTTAACAGAGAAGCTGTCGACTCCCAGCACCCGCCCCAGTGCATCCTGGGAGCAGTGGACGATGTGCTGCTGCTTCTGGTCGTACAGCTGCTTCTGGAAGATGTACTGACCCAGGTAGAACATCACCTGCAAGAAGACCATCACAGAATGAATGAAGGATTCAAGTGTACAGGTAACGTGATTTAGAGTTGTATTTTTCCATTTCTATACAACATTGGTTCTTAACCTGGAGGTTTGGCAGGGACTTGCAGAAAGGTTGCTAAAATAATTTAATATTAAATAAAAGCACACAAAAAATGTTTACATCGACTCCTGAGACTAATTCCTGCTTGCAGATGTTCAAGGCTCTGCACTGGGAACATTTCACTTGCATTTGCAAGTGAAAATCGAAGTGTGTAATTGTGAAAAATATTTTTTATGGAAGTGACTATGAGTTCCTACGGATGTTGGTTCAAACCCATTTACATTCACATTTTAAAAAATACCTTCTAACATTTATAAGAAGTAAAAATAAGTGTAGAATATGTTGTTGAATCACAGCTACAGTTTCACTACAGCTGCTGTTTTTCCTACTCAGACTGCAGCTGATCACTTTAACATCAGACGTCAGACCACAGACATGCTGTACCTCCTTCATGGTGAAAACATCTTTCGTGGCTCCTGCATGTTGCAGCAAAGTATGGAACTCTACCTTTGGTCTGACCTAAACACACACAGGAAAATGTTACGTCATACAGTAAACAGTCAGTGAACAGTTAACAGCCAGTGAAGAAGTCAGTTGCTCTCACCAGTTTGTTATCGTCACCGGTGTTGGTGCTGAGCTCCGCGTCAGCTGACATAGCGATTGTTCCTGCACACAAATGATGATCTGGATAATTATAAACATCAATACAGGACTGAAGTCCTGCATAACCTTGTGATGCATGTGTACGCATACATTAGAGTAACAGAGGTAACCATCAGTTCCTCTACAAGGTAATTCATCTTTTTATTAATAGTATTTGAAACATCACTAGTTAATTATCTTTAAAAGAAATCAATGGTTACCTCTGTGGCTCCAATTCATGCTAATACATGAGGCCACAAACTGGGGCCTAGTCAGCAGCAGCTCTAAATAAGGAGCTGCTGATGTTACCTCCATATTTTTCAACACTGGTCTTTGCTTATAATGGGAGAGAAGAAAGGTTCAATTATCAAATTTGTTACCATTATGGCTTAACAAACCAAAAATAAACAAAATAAACACAATCTAATTCAATCCAGCACAAGAACAACACAAACCTGTACACCCGAACATCACCTGTCCGTTTACTCTGTTGCATCTGACTATAACTTTAACTCAACATGTGGTAATGTGTCTCCCACTGACAACAGACTGTACACTTGCACTGGACCTGATTTACAACCTGTTGATTGCTGATACATTAAATCTTCATAAAACATCATCCTCTCAGTGCACTTCTAGATAAAAACTAAATATTGCCAGAACAGTGTTGGTGGGGCTGAGCGATAAGACTGACATTCGAATCATGATATTAGTAAAAACATTTTTTTTCCATAATTATGCAATAAATCAGGAAAATAAACCTCTAAGACTCCGTTTGTTTGTTTTTAAGTTTATATTTTCTTGGAATCATTTATTTAAACAACAGAATTTTGAAAAAAACAATAACATGATATTGACAAGATCCAATGACATCATGCTTTTATTAGATCAGCTGAAATGGATTTACTGCTTTTCCTTGTCATACATAAAGGTCAACTGAATATCTTCAATATATTAAGTTCTAACAGGCATTTTTCACAATAAAATGTTTAATAGGTTTATCCAGAAAATAAACAGGAGATTAATTTATAATGAAAATAACTGCTAGTAGCAGCCCAAACATTTACAGACCAGCCCTTAATTAGTCTTACCACATCAGTTATCAAGTGAAGTTACTTATCAGTTGTGAATCAGTCTTACAAATATATAATTAATTTGTCATGTACACAGTGTATTTGGTTATTAATTAAGCAGAAAGTGAAGTCTTACCAGTATATACAGAAGGAAAAGTATCAGCAGAAGTCCATCCTGTGCAAGTAAAAATAGATAAAGTGCTGTCAGAGTGGAGCAGAGTAGTGCTGCAGCCTCTTATAGACCAGCTCAGACATGTCAGGACTAGACCAGTCTAAATGTCCTGGGCTAGCCTAACTGGGGCCCTATCAGGGCCTTACAGGCTCACTCAGGGCTGAGTCAGCAGCAACCTGTTGTATGTTCATGTTTAAAGGGACTGTACCAGCTGATTAAATCACAGAGCTCTGTGTAGACATGCCGGGACTAGTCCAGGATGACTCATGATGTAAATAACCAAACTTACCAGGCTAACAACAATCACACTAACCAGCGGTCACCGGGGCCAAGCAGGGCTAAACAATCAATACAATGCCTGGCCTGAGTGTGTTTCCACAGCAGACCTGTCTTCAGGCTTTGAAGGGAAGGTGGACGTGGACAATAATTTAACCTGGCTTAATTTTCACCTTTCCCACCCAAAAACATCTGTAATGCCACTGGAAAACTCACTTTTCGATGTCTAATATCAGAGAGTGAAATACTTTTGGTTTTTTTAATTTTAAAAATTTTTTCAAATTTTCAAGCAACAATTCAAGCCATTTGCTGGTCAAAGCTCAGCCACAGGGCAGGATAGCCTGACCATAACACATGGGGTCACTTGATATGACCCCATGTGTTAATCAAATGACTGGCAGAATAATCTGTTATAAAATCGTTAGTTGCAGCCCAAGATGCTAATATTTTCAACGACTGTGAAAACATTTGTCTTTAAAAACCTGCGGACAACCTGCCCACGCTTGGCCCGGACTGGTTAGCCGTGTCTGGCACGGTTTGGCATAAATTCGGTCACTTCAGGATGAATGTGTCTGGGCAGCGGTTTGTGTGACTGAAACAGACAGAAACACTTACTAGTTCTAACAGCTGACACACTACATGAGTCAGCTGTTGGATAGTCACCATTACAACACACATACAGTGAAAATATGCCCGGACTTGTCCCGCTCAACTCTCTCTCACTCACACACAGCTGATACACACGGCCAGCTCGTTCATAACCAGGATACGTTCAACTACATGTTAACATGCTAACAGAAACCTCAATTTAAACAGGTAACATACTTAAAAACCAATAAAACTTCAAGTATAAGCCTTTCGTTTGCACACTGTACTGTCTGCTGAATAAATATGGCAAAATAACAACACGAAAACAACAACAAAAAAGTTTAAAAACTCAAGTGTTAATTTCTAATTTAGCATTAATTAAATCACAACATTCAGAATCAGCCCGAACTAAATACAAAGGCAGCGGTGTTGCAACAGTTAAATCAAGCCGTTTGTTTGCTAACAAAAACTTCACACTGGAGAAGAGCCCGACGTTAAATAATTTAATGTAAAACAAACACCTCTATAACAATATCAAGAACTGAACCGAAGGTAAAAACCTACGACAGTGGTGAATTCGAGTTTTTCAAGTTTTAATGCTCAGTATTCGACCATTTTGTTCTACAGAAATCTATCGCGCGTCGCTGCCTGTCGGTCCAGGTGTGCTCAGCCAGGAAACCCCGAGGCTCCGCGGCCTGCTAGCGCGCTGTTAACTTGCGATACTGCTAAGGTTACAGCACTAAATCCTGACGTGTTTAAATTTAATCGACATTTACGCACCTTTTCTGTTACTCTTGATCAAATAATATCCCAAAGCAGCGTTTATCCACCAGTTTATCAGATCGTTGAACTACTAACCACGCTACTACATGCTACAGTCCGTTGACAATTCCGTTGCCTGCACTCGTTTGTGTAGCGCCCCTGCTGGTCGAAAGCCGACACTGCATCCAGGCCAATTATAACGTGGACATGATGAACATTTCTTTTTTCTTGCTGTTTTAATAATTTTAAGTGGTAAAATATATGGAATTCACCTTTAACAGGTTAAATAAGTAAAAAATGATTATTTTTCCGTTGGTGGTGGAGAAAAATATCTAAAAATGTCTAATTACAAGTAAAAGGCCTGCACTGAAAAATGTTCTTAAAGTATCAAGAATAAAAGCACTGTGCCTGTTTCACTATATATTACATTAGATTATTATCACTGACGCATTAATGTATAAGCAGCATTTTTCAGAGAAATGCCATCTGTAAATGCCAGACAAACATAATAGTAATAATAATAATGACAATGTGTTACCATTTTGTGACTTTCATCTAATTGTTGACTTTTTACAATTGCAGCTAATCTGACACTTTTTAAAAAATATTCTTTTATTGTTCCTACCATTATAACAAATTAAAATGATTATATGCTTAACTTAGGAAGAACTTATAAAATATGATTGGTTTGTGATTAAACTACCTAATAGTATATCCAAACAGATCTGCAATTAGTTAATTAATCAGTTCTATTATTATATCTGCTTCTGGTGAAGTCTGTTAGCATTTTAAGACACAGTAAAACTCTGATCTCATCATGCAGTGGACTGGGAGCACTAACAGCCCAGTACCTGTATTAAAAGAACTTGCTTCAAATAAAGTTCACACTAAACCACTACAGAAAACACAGGCTTTTATTTTTCAAAAAAGATTAACATATTACAAAAAGACAACAGTGATTCAAACTGTGTGTTTGTGCGTGCATTCATCATGAGTTCATGGCTGTAACTCGTAGCCCAGTGGGTCGAGTCCTTGGTCCAACAGAGAGAGGGACGACTCCCTCAACTTCTGCAGAAACCTCCTCAGCTCCTCTTTGGAGAAAACCTGAATTTGTGGAGAGAAGGAGGCACAGTCTTTGTCACTGGACTTGATGAACAATCTTTAAAATGAAGCAATATGTTTAACAGCCATTGCATTAACAGCTTGATGAAGCCAGAACTGCTCTGTATTCGGAGTTTATGGTTACCTGGTAGAGACGGTGCTGGTCAGATGAGATGATATCAGCGAGTTGTAGCGCCTCCTGGTGTCTGGTGGAGTTCTGCAACACGCTAAGCAGCAAGAAGCTGAGGCGAGGCAGACACAGAGAACGCAACGCTGCCATCTGGTGGCTGCGCTCTGAATCCTGTTCTGAATCCTGAAAACAACCAAACAAGTCATTTATTAACCATCGAATAAGGAACAAGTCCATTTTTAGCGCCTGGAACTAACGTATGGGAACTAAATTTAGTCTCTGGTTTCACAAAACACAAAAAAGCCCTGTAAAAGTTCCTGTGATGGAAATGACCTAAATGTATGGTTCATGTGTACCATCATAAACAGTCACCTGTCTGTTGTCAACCATCCATCCTCCATCAACAAACAGCAGCACGTTGTAGATTCTCTCTTTCACGTCTTCAGTGAGAACGTCCAGACGGCACGACCAGGCAGACAGGGACGCCTGACACAAACGCAAAAGGACAAAGACTTGCAAGTGAACCAACCAAATCTAAAGCAAGTACATTTACATGAATGAGTACATCTACATTGTTGTATTGGTAATGTTACTTAAAGTGGCCCTATGGACTTTTGTAGTAAACAAACAAAAGTTATGTTTACATTCTCAGTTACTCATTATGGGGTCAACATTTCCAAAGGTGATTTTCTTAGTATTTCAAATCTTGCATTGTTTACTGTCAGGTTTACAGACTTTCAGTCTTCCTTCTTGCTGCATTAAAGCCACCTCTAGATCAGTGGAATACTATAAAACCAATGACTGTGAATCATGTTGCTCAGGTGCATGTGCGCCATGAAGTCAAACAAAACAAGGACCCAGTCATTAAAAACTGCTCCATAGCATCACTAGAGGTCAGACACTCTATAAGTACTTTTAAGTAAAGGATGAGTATTTCTTCCACCAGTGGTAACTGAGCAGAGACCCTGAATAATAAAGTATTATAGTATTCTTCATAATTCTACATAAGGGGTATTGAGGAAAATGCATTGGTAGTGACTGTTGAGTATTCTTTCAAATTACAAATTATATATAAGAAAAAGCAGGAACTAGGTGTGGGTGTGTGTGTGTGTGTGTGTACCTGGTACTCCTTTTCTCTCATCTCATTGGCTACTCTCTCTGTGAATTTGGCCTCTGGGACAGGTGCTGGCTTCTGAGGGGCAGAGCTACTGTGGCTGAACCAGTCAGTGAAAGCCTCATGAGCTTCCTGTAAGACACAATTCGATCAGTAAACCTTATTGATTCCTAAAGAACAGACTGAATTAATGCTGCAGCTGCAGTACAGCGTTAGTAGTACTCAACTGGATTTTTATTAATTTAACAGATTATTTCTTTATTACAGTCATACCAACTATGGTAATGGCCAAATCAGACCTGATATTATTTATAAAATGAATAAAGAGGCTGGCTACAGACCAGATAGGCTCTGATACACAGGTGTTCTCTGATGGCATTCTCGTCCTCAGCAGATAAGGTGGTCTGGCCGGCCCCCGCCCACTGGGAGCAGATCTCCTTCATCGAATCCTCTGGAACTTTAGAGAACACCGCCTTAGCTGCACCGTGTTTCTGCAAGGCTGGGAGAAAGACAAGAGGACAGATAGTCAGGCAGACCGAATAAATGCATCATGACTCACTGTTGACAGGAGACCCACAACAGATTGCTACGACCTGCAAGGTGAGCATAAAGTGACTAACAGTGACAGTAGAAGTGCATTAAACAACTATGATTATTCTCATTATCGAGGAGTCTGCCCATTATATGGGACTCATTAAGAGTTTTGTCTTTAGGAAGTAAAGTGTAATTTTTTTTTATATATATCATTTCCCACAGAAAAACAAAACAAAAACTGAGTACCCAGAAACTTCCTCATGATGGCGTTGGACTGCTTTAGGGCCTCGGCTCGATGAGCGGGGTCAAACAGCAGCCAGTCGATAATATCAATCTTCCTCTGGTCCTCCTATCAAAGAACAGCATTACGGTAACTCCACCCAGTTCTGCTGAAACTACAAACAACCATTCTGTTCTGTTCCTTCATGCAATTCATTAGTCTAATTCATCCTTATTGAATTTACTGTAATATTTCATAGTAATAACATATTCCTCACATTCTAACCATCTGTTTATAGACTGCTCCTGCACAAGCTCTAGTTCACTTTGGATCTATGTAGCCCTGTATCTAATATATGTAGGTAAAAGTCTGTTTATATGTAAATGTAAATGTATCCAGTACCTTTGTGGTTCCCGTCTCCAGTGTCTGGTTGTGGTGTGTAAACTCGGGGTCGTCTCTCTCCCTAACAGTCTCCACCACCAGCTTAGTTATCGCAGCAACATCAAGACCTACAAAACATTCAGTGTTCTCTCAGTAATAATGTTTCTTGCTTCTTACTGGCCTCAGTATTTCACTGTTTTCCATCTCACCAGCTTCAGTGGCGAGCTGCAGGCAGCGGGGACGGAGCTCTGCCTGGGTGACCGTCTCCAAGAAAGCGGCGTACTGAGCTGTGGCGAGATCAGCTGGTAGCTGGCCAACATAGCTCGCCACAAGGTCAGTCTGCTGATCCCGAATCAGAAGGGAGACATACGCCTTCAGCACATCCACACACACCTCCTCCTTAGAGAGAGAGACAGGTGGAGAAACAGACATTAACATGATAAATGTGATTTTAAAAAATGGTCCTGATAAAACAAATGGTCTGCTGCACTTATAAGCCGTAAATTTCATCTACTTCACCTTCAGCGCCAAACCCAGAGAGCGTAAAAACAGCACGAGGTGAGTCATGAAACGCAGCAGGTGGGAGGGGACGGGCTTAGAGGCTGTCAGCCAATCAGAAAACTCCTCCAACAGACCTGTGAGAGAGACAGAGAGAGGTTCAGTGTTTTGAAAATCTTAAGCTATAATGATAATAATGTTTGTTTTTCTCGCTTTTTCCTCTTCCTTCCTTCCTGTGTTTGTTAAAGAGCAGATCTCCAAGCAACTATCAAATGTGGTGACGGGGGGCTGGGGTCAGGGGGCCTTACCATCCAGGTCTCCCAGTATGACAAACTTCTGGATGATGTGGTAATGCTCCCTTGTCTCCTCCAACACTCTCTAAACACACAAACAGAAAGAAGCTGTGTTTATGCTGGGTTCAGTCATGTGACTTTGATGTTCACCAGTCACATTCAGCCAGTGTGTGTGTTTCACCTTCAATTCTGAGGCTTGAAGCTCCTCAAACACCTTTTCCATGGTCCAACTGAGGAGAAAGAACTGAAATTACTCGCCCGTCTAGCAACATTAAGGCTACTGGTTCTCAGATATAATTCAACACTGCCTGTAAAAGACTGTGTTAGACCGGTATTCTCTCCATTCAAAAAGAATATCTGATGTTGTGAACATGTACATTAACTATCTGGTTCTCAGATATAAGATAACCCCCACTTTTTCAAATCTAATTTCCAGAATATGGTATTTTGATGTGTGTTTGTCGTACTTGGCTTCCAGGTATTCTCGTGGCAGTGTCTCCACTTCCTGGTGGCCCATACCCGATGACATCAGATCCTTTTCAACCAGCGAGTCGACCATCACTCTGAAGTACGCCCACACACAGTCCTCCCATGATTCACACACTGCCAAGAGCTGACACACACAGACACATACTGTTAATGTATATTATCTACTGTCAGGAGGTGGCTCTCTACCAATGATATGGTAGCTGATTATTGTATTGTTATTATTGCAGTGGCAGAGTCAAACTGACTTCTGGCCCTAAAACCAGTTGGAGGTGGACAAATCTGTCCTTTCATGTACTGAATGCCAGGTTTGCACAAACAGAATCACACATACATACAAACTTGGGATATTACCGGTTTAAGGTTTCCACTCAGGCTGGCGTAGATCGCTTTCTCGTATCTGTTTAACTGCTCCTAAAACACACAGACAGCAGGTTAACGTTGCAAGATGTTCTGTTCTGTTCTTTTTCGAGACTCCTTTTGTACAGGCATGTTTGAAGAGGACAACAGTGCCTAAGTGTCAAATAAGCAGCGGTTGTTTTTTGTTCATATGTCAGTTTAACAAATAATCCAGGACACAATCTGGTGTGTCTTAAGCCCCATTCAGACAGAATTAACATTACAAAAAGAAATGTCTGTACATCTATGGGTACACTGCAAACAGGAACTAATAACAGCTAATTCTGCTTATTTCTAATGGAGACAATTTGCCAAAATGTAAACAAATGTAATCAGTGTTTTGTTTGTGGACTGTACGCTGTATCCTCATGAACCCACGGGGATCAGCTTTCCTGTGTGTGTTTGTGTTGTACCTCCTCAGCCATTCTCCAGCAGCAGGCCTTCCAAATTCCTCTTTGAGGGTTTCCTTCGACAGGCTGCAACTCTATACTGCCTGCAGACAAAGGGGAATGAGATTATGTGGAAAGGACTCATGGATATACGAAGGCAGACTCACAAGCAGATGCTAAGACACAAACAGCCTTCAGTGGAGGCAGAGATGTAGAGAGAAGGTGATCAGCAGGGCTGAATGAGTGCCATTTTCAAATCACAAGAGATGTGATTAAACTGTAGGAGGTGAAAACTTTGTTAGCTGTGGTTGATTTCACCAGCTCAACAGTATCATGAGACATGCGTCCATGCTTACAGACTGGCAATGAAAATCAGAGGTTACCTGAGGTCATGTTGGGGTCATGGTAGAGTTTCCAGCCTTCCAGAGTTGCTGCTCTCCAGGCTTGACCACAGCGTTTACACAGCCTCTGAGCCTGAACACACACACACAGAAGCAGGTTTGGGTGTAAATATATCTTTATAAACTGATTTCATAACAGCTATAACTGTCTATAACTGGAAGATATACACATGATGTGTCTGCCTGGGACTACTGAAGTCTCATATTAGCTTCAGATAAACTTCTGAATATATTAGGCACATTAAAAGGGGATCTTTTAATGACTAGTGTGAACAGGAAGAATGATTACAGACAGTAAAAAAAAAAGCTGTTTCAGTGTTCATATGGGCATCTGACTGTTGTTTGAAGACGGACTAATCTTTTAAAGTGGCAGATCTTTCTATTGTTTTTAGATAGATAGATGTATACTTTATTCATCCCCTGTTCTAACAGCTGTTATTAATTTGGGTGTACTGGCCCTTTAAATACAGTATAAACCTAAATCTGTCTCTCTCTCTCTTTCTCCCTGTTGGTTTGACTATATCTCTACCTCCTCAGTCATCCCTGCTCTGATCAGGGTGAACAGGTTCTTTAGCAGTCGGGCATCGTCTTCTTTGTCCAGGTCAGCCAGGGGGCGCTGCTGCCGGAGAGGAGCGTCTGGGTCCTGAACACACACACACACACATTCATTATCTATACATTTAGAAAACACTAGGGCTGAGGAAGTGTGTGTTGTAAAGGTAACATGCCTCACCAGTTCAGTGACCAAGGGAACAGTGAAAGCAGCACCACTCTTCCTCCTCATCTTCAGAGCATGAAGAGTGTTCTCCCTGAGAGAGAGAGAGAGAGAGAGAGACACACACACACAGTTTGCTGTAGTACTCCTTTGGTCCTCAAATCAAGTAGGAACTCGAAGATGATCGTAATACACATTAACTTAGACTTTATTTTTAAGTACAGACAGATGGGAACTCACCAGCAGACGTTTTTCGCGTAGTATTCTATATTATCAGAAAAATCTCCAATCTGATCCTTGGCAATGCACTCCAGCCAATCAACAACCAGCTGCAACACAGTGACCAGACAGTGAACAACTAGCAATAGGTGGGTTTTTATGCACATTTTGAAAGTCTTGAAGTATCACAAAAAAATGTTATGCTTGGCTGGGGTGGAAAAGTCCCTCTCTTATAATCTGAAAATTACACTCGGAAGGTGAACAGTCCACATAAGTGTGTGTTAGTGTGTGTGACTGTTACCTGACTCTGTCGTATGACAGCATCCCGCTGAAAAAGCTGCTCCACCACAACTTTCTCACTCTCACTGGGAACCTACAAACACACACACAGAAGGAAAGTCAAAAGACCGAATAACTCGACAATATGAGATTGTTGAATATTTGTTACTCTTTGTGTAGGCGTGTGTTAACATCTGAACAGCTAAATGAGCTGCTGAGTTTCTTAATAAAAAACAGATGTAAATGTGCACCAGTAGCAACAGGAGATGTGTGCAAATGGTCGACTGTGGCACAGTTAAATAAACAGTGTGTGTTTGTGTCAGCAGCCATTAAACTGTCACTCACAACCATGTCTGTCATGATGTCATCTTCCAGCGCCAACTGGACCCGATCCCTGTGGAAACAGACAGGTTATCTATCAGAGACAAGCAGACAGCCAGTTAGGCAGACAGTCCCTGAGGAAGACAGGTACCTGTAGAGTGAGGTGATGAGTCTCCAGGAGTTGCTCTCCTGCTGTAGCAGCCAGCGGACTCCTGCTGTTTTACTGTTCTGACCCGCTCTGAGGACCACAGACTGCAGCACGTCCACCTTAAATATGATGGATTTGATAGTAGTTCAGCTTTTGAATTCATGTTAAAATCAAACATCTACTATCATAAAATCCTGCGGTTGGTCTGCTTTGCTTTCACACAGCAAACTAGCTCTTTGATTGGCGGTTTTCCCCCCAGTCCAAACAAACCAAACAGAGAAACACACCAGAGCTCAACTGAACAGACAAACAGGTTAGATGTCAAAGCTCCCTAAAACTAAAACTAGTACTCATAAAGATTAGACGTACATGATCATACACAGTCACACAAAACCCACCTTGTCCTGGCAGAGTGTCTGGTAATCCTCAAGCAGCTCAAACACCGCAGAGGAAGAGTGTTTCAGAAAAGACGCAAGGAACTCTGGGAAAAGACTGGCAGCCGCTGAAAAGATAAAAAAAACCCACAGCGTTAACAAGCAGGAGCATTGTAAACTAACACTGCAGAGTAACAGGGTGTGTTTGTTTCACTCACCAGTCTCTCCTGGGTCGTCCTCCTTTAGCAGGGCTGAGCTAAGGTTGGTGACATCTTCTGTGAAGAAGCTAGTGTTCTCCAGTCCCGAAACAGGGGATGTGTACACGCTGTTGGTCCAATCACTATCATCCAAATTCTATACACATAAACACACACCATCATTAATCATGGACTTTTCATGTAAGTTGTCAGAAATGAGAACACACAGTGGGGAAAAACACTTCACACACTCAAGTCACAACTCTGTGTGTGTGTGCTTGTGTCTCACCAGACTGCTGAGTGCGTTTCTGGGTGTGTGTGTGTATCGAGGTGTTCGACCTCCTGGAGCCAAAATGGAGGAAACGTCTGGAACCCTGGGAGTTACTGAGAAAGAGGGAGATATGAGACACGAGTGGGGATTTAGTCAGATGTGGAGCTCTATGATATGAGAAGTTATTCAATAATCAGCTTGGAATCAGGCTTAATATCAGGTGATTGAAGGACAACTATCGGAACCAGGATCTATCTGTGTGTGTGTGTGTGTGTCCTACCAGCCTGTCTGAACAGTGAAGCAGGAGTGGTCCTCAGCAGGGAGCGGGCTGGTGTTACTGTGGAAACAACAGGGCTGCCGCTGCCAGGTGATGGGACTGAGACCAACAGTCAAGAAAACAACTGCACTGACAGTCTGGACATTATTAATCAATACTGGTGATGAAGCAGCATTTCTTATTTTGGCAGTTTCCACCAACCTGAAATATTCTTTTTGTATTTGTGTACTCACAACCAGTGATACCAGCCTCACTGTTTACTGTTCTCTCTCCTACAGCCAAATTATGTTACTGCTACTGTTCCATAGCAGTCAATAATCACAATTGTTACTGTTTTTACTAAAACCAATAACAGCAACGGGTCTACCTGACACCATGAACACCTCTCACACAGTAACACATTGAAACTTCCAGATGGAGGATACAGGCCACCTTCTTCCTCCTCCTGCGGGCAGCGATCGTCACCTCGTCATCTCGAACCACAGGAGACGGCAGCTCACTCTGACCCCTGGACGACAGAAACATATATGATATCACTGACATTAGTCTAAATAATCACCTTAGCCTAATTAAAAAGCTTTCTAAACCAATTGCACTTAAAAAAAATATATATATATCCTTCATAAAGGAGACACTACTGCAAGAATGTATTAGACTGTATTCGTTTAAGCTGGGTGTACCTAATAAACTGCCAACTGAGTGTAAGGTATTGTAACATTCACAGTAGAGATCTTATTGCATTGAGTACTTTTACCTTTAATACTTAATACATTTTCCTGATAATTTTTCTGTACTTTTACTTACGTAGTATTTGAAAGGCAGGACTATTGACAGTGTAGTATTACTTTTACTTGAGTACCTCCTCCACTACTGAGTTTATGTCAATACGACACAAACCAGGTAACACTTAGCCTGTTAGCATCAGCACTGATTATGAACGGCAGCGTTAGCAGTGTTAGCACCGTTAGCCCCAGCTAACTAAACAAAACTAAACCCACTGCGGACCAGCCAGCTAAATAACCAGCTAACGGCCAGAATCACATGTAAAAATACAGAGGTGTGACAGCTTATCAGCGTTTTAAAACAATGAATAATATATTTTTACCAGTCCATAGTAGCGAGCTGTCAATTCCCGCTTCACGAGGTTTAACAGCCTTCTTCTTCGTGTACTTTGATCCCTCTTCTTCTTCCTTTTGAATTTCCGGCGGACTGGAAACTTGGCGGCACACTGCTGCCCGTGGCGGTTCAATGTTAGCTTACATTCAGGAATAGATGTAGTTCCACAGATGGAAGCCCGAGGCGATTAATTTTACCACAGTTAGTGGTTTCTTACATTTGTAAAGTGACTAAAAAAATGTTAAGGCTCAAGTGTCTGACACAGTTTTCTATGAGGAGTGAATCATCATGGTACTGGACGATCTCTGCTCTCTATCCTCCAGTCCGTTAGCAGCCGCTGTTGCTCAACACGCGGACGTTGAACGGTGCTAAACACAGAGGAAGCAGGAACTCACGGGGCGGTTTTTAACCAGAAAGCACGGCTGTATTCAGCTGGACCGCAGGGAAGGAATTCCTCCAGTGCACCAGCGGGGATTCGTCACTGCAAAGGCCGGGATTGGAACTCTGACTGCCGCAGGAGAGGCGCACGCACAGCCCGGTAACTCACTGGTGGTTGTTTGGTCGAAGTGAACAGAACACAGAGGGGAGAAGCGGGGAGACAGATGGAAAGATGGAGACCCCAGGTAAACTTTTCTTATTGCGTGGCATAATGAGAGACAGACAGGCAGACAGACATAGTGGTAGCAGTCTCGTCTGGGTGAAATAAGCTGAGTGTTCATTCTCCAGACCCTTAAAACTGCAACACATTCAATTAACCTGTAATTTACTCTTTAACCTGCATTAGTTCTATATTATTGGCAGTTATTTTCATGGGAAGTTCACATTGCATCGCCGAACTTCATTTAAAAAAAACCGTTATTTTGCATTAAACCGTTCCAAATGTGATGTTATAGGTGAAAACAATGGAGGAAAGTAATTAAGTACAGTTACTGAAGTACTTCAACCTTTAGGTACTTGTACTTTACTTCAGTGTTACAGTCTTATGCGAGTCTGCGTTACTCCTAAGCTTTGAACTTCACCAGTTACAGTTTAACTGACAGTTACAGTCACAACTAACTGTGCAAGTTTTACATAAATATTGTCTGAGATCAAATTTTAGTAAAATTATCAAACATAAAAGACAACAAAATTTTACTTTCAGTGTTATTCGAATATGTATTTAGGGCTGCAACTAACAATTATATTAATTATTATTTAATCATTATCATTTAGTTTATGAAACATAAAAAAATTGATAGAAAAAATGTTGCTGAACTGATGGTGATGTCTTCAAATGTCTTGTTTGACTAAAAGTCCAAAACCATCTGAATATTAAGTTTACAATGGCATATGTTAAAGAGAAGCAGCAATTCTTTTTTGAGAGGCTTAAATCTGACAATGTGACAATTAAGCAGTTCCACTTCATGAACAGTATCTTGAAAACTCAGCAAATTAAGCATCAAATGATCATCATCATTTTTGCACTACAGCTATTACATAAAGCCACTGTAAGTATTCCACGATGTAAGACTTACAGTGCTAGAATATTAAGATGATTCTCTGTAGAGGATTGTCTTTGATATGGCTGAAGTTTTAGACTTTCTAACATTCACCTTCTCTGTCTTTGCAGTGTGAACAAGCAGCTCAGCGAAGTTAAACAAAGCTCGGCAGGAGTAAACTAAGCTGGGACATCTCCATAACCATGGCTGACAGGCTGTTTAGTTTTTCAGCCAACAGGCGCATCATCGCCGGGCTACTGGTCAACCTGCTGTCCTCCATCTGCATTGTTTTTATAAACAAGTGGATCTACGTACACTATGGCTTCCCCAACATGACCCTGACCCTGGTTCACTTTGTGGTCACCTGGCTGGGACTCTACATCTGCCACAAAATGGACGTTTTCTCTCCAAAAAGCCTCCCAGTTCGTAGGATTGTGTGGCTGGCTCTTAGCTTCTGTGGGTTCGTGGCCTTCACCAACCTTTCCCTGCAGAACAACTCAATAGGATCGTACCAGCTGGCTAAGGCCATGACCACACCCGTCATCATCCTCATCCAGACCACCTACTACAAGAAGACCTTCTCCACCAAGATTAAACTGACACTGGTAAGGAAAGCTCAAGTCATCTCCTCTTTTATCTCCTCATTAACTATCTTAAGTTCCGAGGCAGTTTCAAGGCTTCTTGTAGAAGTTTTGGAGGTTCCTTGGGTTGTTCATTGGTTTTCAGGAAAAATATTGTCTGGTTTTTCTGTAATTTATGACTGGTTTTGTTGTTTTGTCTGTCTCTCCAGGTGCCCATAACATTAGGGGTGATACTGAACTCATACTATGATGTGCGGTTCAACCTCCTGGGGACAGTGTTTGCATCGCTGGGTGTTCTGGTAACATCGCTTTACCAAGTGGTGAGTAAATATACACCTTGATATTAAACGTCTACAGGACAAGAAAGACAAAGTGACCGGAATAAATTAAGTCCTGCTCTCTCTCTCTACCTGTCTGTCTCTCTGCCTGTCTCTCTGCTTGCTCAGTGGGTGGGGGCGAAACAGCATGAGCTCCAGGTGAACTCCATGCAGCTTCTGTACTACCAGGTATGACTCAACACCAGAGACAGATAAAATGCACAGTATTGTTTTTTTCTCTGGAACACTGCTGCACAGTGTGCACTGCGTTATGCGCTGTTCACTGTTAGCAGTGGCTTGCTGGTGGAAAATAAAAAATGTGTTCAGTGGCTATGACACAGGTCAGATAGAGATCAGCACCACGCATCCCTAAATATTTGTGTGTGTTGTGACTGTAATAGTTGCATGTTATATTGAGTCATAATGGGATGTTATGACTAATGTTACAGTGACTGTCCTCTCAGGCTCCTCTGTCCTCAGGCTTCCTGCTCTGTATCGTTCCTTTCTTCGAGCCGCTGACTGGAGACGGAGGAATATTTGGACCCTGGTCTCTGCCTGCTCTGGTCAGACTCAACATCTCACACACGCAGTTGTAGCAGGAATATTGCTGCAGTTATCAGCTACACATCCATTACATGTAGTATTTACTATGTGTAAATATTTAGTAACATCTAAGAACTAGTTTGTGCTTTAACAGAGTTGTACATGAATTTCAATTAATGAAGTTACAACTAGGCTAAGTTTGAACTTATGAGTAGCTGCACCTGGCTCCAGGCTTTTATTGTGAAGGCCCTGATTTTGTTCGCTGTCATGCTGCTGGGGTAACAGTGTCGTCCTTTTGTTGTCTAGGTGACAGTGCTGTTCTCAGGTGTGGTGGCGTTCCTGGTCAACCTATCCATCTACTGGATCATAGGAAACACTTCAGCTGTCACGTATCCTTAAATACACAGGGACCCAAAATGGCCGTCTGGGGTTTGAATGTCTTGTTGTTCTCTTGACTCTAGTTTGCAGATACAACATGTTTGGTCATTTTAAATTCTGCATCACCCTGGTAGGAGGTTACCTGCTCTTCCATGACCCACTGTCACTCAACCAGGTGAGTCTTACTGTGCTGCTCTGATGAGATGATCCAACCAGGAACCTCCAACTCACAGTTATTTTCTCCAAACTGTCTTTTCTCAGCCTGTCTCTCTGTCTTCTTGTCTCACACTCAGGCGTTGGGGATCCTCTGTACTCTGGCAGGTATCCTGTCTTACACTCACTTCAAACTGGTTGAACAGGAGGAGGGGAAGAGCCGTCTGGCTCAAAGACCGTAGGATGACTTACCTGTCAATCAACCGCACAGACTCTTGCCACTGGCTGCCTGCAGTGTGACTGGCAGAGACCTCTTACGTTTTTAAAAAATTTTATTATGAGTATTTTTTTAGGAGATTAAAGAATTTCATCGTGGTTCCCTAACAGGATTAAATGTGTACAACATGTCAACATGCATGACATGGCTCTTCCCATGGTTCTTTGTTCAACAACTCACTGCTGTTGTTTGTGGTGTGCTGTTGGCAGATTGAATCAGAAGGAGACTACAGGGTAGGCAGAGTTAAAGGTCCAAATCTTCATCTACTGCTACAGGCAGGTGCTGCCTTTAAAATAAAAATAGTAAAGATATTGGGAGGTGCCGTAGGACTTTGGTGCATTGTGGACTGGGCAGCAGTCGCCCCCACGACCTGGGCCTGGACCCAGATAAGTGGCAGATGATGACATGATAATAATAAGAGCAATTTTTCCTGCTACTTCAGCTCATCAAGCAGAAAACAATTGCAGCTCAACATACACAACCAAAACGAAACATTTCAACACTTTACATCCTCTTCTACCTGTTTCTGCTTTTAGATACTCAGTATATTAAAATATCCACAGACATGAGAATCTATCAACCATTAACAATCAAAGCATGCTGTGTGTACCTGCTGTTTCTGGACTTTAAACAGTCCCATAAACCCTTTATATAAAGGGATTTGTCACTGAGTGAAATCACTTAAAAGTAAGTTAAATTAGAAGACAGAAGAATTTGTGTTCTTACCAAATAATGTCAGGAACTTCCAGTAAGGTACTTGTAATTTTTTATACAGTATGCATCATTCATACTGTAATGTCCACACAGAAAATGATGGACTGTCCCTGTTTACACTAAGGCGGTGGTTCTCAAACTGGGGGTCTAGCTGCTCTGGGGGGTGGGGGGCATGCCAGGAAAAGTTTGAGAACCACTGCACTATGGTGCCAGCCAAAGGAAAAGAGAGGGACTGTGATTAAATCAATCGTTATTTTTTTATAAACGTGTTTGTAGTTTAAACCATGGTTAATTGAAACCTATCCTTTAATATACCTCAACGCTGACTTAGGATGATAGTTGCACTATGAAAAATTGTGGACTGATTTCACCGCAAAATGTCACTGTTGAAAATGTTGATGGGTCTGAGCCTTTAAACAGAATAGTTGTCAAATAGCAGGAACAGTGTTGGGTCATGATCTTTTTCTTGTTTTAAATTCAGTGTTAATTGTCACAGAATTTCAATTTCTAGTTCTGAACTGGTCTTAGTCTCATTCAGTGTTAGTTTAATTTTCTTATATTTTTTTTAATTTTTGAAATAAAGTTTTGCTGCGTGTGAAGAGTCTGATCACACCCACCTAACTGAGACGTAGTGATTTCTACTTTTTTCTGCTCTTGTAAAAACATTTCAGATGCAGATTCAATGGTTTGGAATGGTTATTAATCCCAGCTGAAATCTGTTGTATATTTAATCATTTCAAAAGTGCTAATTCCAGTCAGTCATTTTACTGCTGAAATAAAACTCTAATCTTCATTACAGTGTCTCTGTCTGTGATGGACCACAGCCTTGCTGTGTGTATCTGACTGTACTCGAGAGAGATTCACTATTTTCATTTCAGTTTACTGTGTTGAACCTGTTCAGAATAATAATGAATAAATGATTTTACAGCTGTTTGAAGTGTTTCTCTGGACATTGTATTTACCAATCAACATTCGATTAACACAAAAAATAATCAACCGATTCATTGTTAATTATTTGATAATCAGTGATCAGTAACAGCTATCATATAAATGTAATGGAGTACTAAGTACTAAGTGGCAGACTGAAAATACTCAAGAAAGTACAAGTATCTTAAAATTGTACTTGTGACTTTCCACCATTGTAGACATGACGTGATCAGGACTGTCAGGCTCTGAACTTTCAGAGGCCCACCTTTAGTTAAACTGTAACAGTAACACATCAGTAAACCTGCTGTAGGTGGATTACTTCCTTCATTATAACCACACCTAAAATGTAGTTTTCCAGTGAACAGCTCTTCTGTGTAGTTTTCCCGTGGCTCCAAGCTGAGCTTTCAGTACCAATCTTCTCTCTGTGTGTGTGTGTGTCTCATCCACACTGTGTCAACAAAGCTACAACAGTAACCCTGGTTCATACACACACACACACAAGAGAGTGGCTGTATTGGGAGGAAATTTCAGATGAATGACTGAGTGGAAAGAGTGTGTGTTTAAAAGTATGTGTATATATGTGTATATGTTGAGAGCTGCTGTAAAACAACCTCACAAAGAATCCGTTCTGTTTGTACTGAATGTCTGACTTTTCATTTCAGTTGAGTTACACAGGTTTCATTTGGTTTGATTTTCTACTTTAATAAATTAGATCAGCTTAGTTGTTTAATGAAAGTTACATTCCCCGAAACTAATGATACTCACATGAAAATAACTATTAGTACAACTACTACCAATACTTCCTGCTACTTCTATTGGTATAGTCAGTGGAGGAGAAAGTATTCACATCTTTATTTATGTAAAAATGTCAATACTGCAACATAAAAATAATCCATTACAAGAGAAAGTTCAGCATTGAAAGTGTCCCTTAAGTCAAAGTATCATCACAATGTACCTTAAGTATCAAAAGTAAAAGTAAATGGCCCCATTAATGTGATCCTATTATAGATATTGTGTTTGTCTATACAAATGTATGTATGAAAACCACTCATACATATAGTCTACATTTCATTATTGCTTTTTTGAATTTTGTGTTCAACAAATCGACCAACGTTTTTTATTTAAATTTATATATTCTTCCTTTATTTATTTTTAATAATCAAAAACCAGTTAGATGAGTGGTCGCCCTTAGCATTGCCTGTCGATGTGACACAATTTGAATGTACCAAAATATAAAGTCATTCACGGGTTAAATAATATAATAATAATATTAAACAATATAATATGAATGTGTAAAATACTGTATTACAAAATATAAAACTTAATAAAGATATTTTCAGTAAGGCAAAATGTGGCCATAATGAGAGGGTCCTTGAGTGGTTCACACGGAAACCAACGCTAATGACCGATGTTTGTTTTGCTACAGTTAGCAGGTAAGTCTTTTCATTTTAGCGTAATATTAACACGACAACGAGGATTGCCAAGCAGCGAGTTAGAGTGTATATTATTTTAACTTTACATTATAACGGCTTAATATACACTAACTTCCAGTTTAACGCTGTCAGAACGTTTGTTTACATCGGTTTCAGTGCGTCCATTCAAGTGGCCTAGCTAAACGCGCTAGCTCTGTCAATGCTAGCTGTGTTTTTGTTGTGAATGTGTGTTTTTTACGCATTTAAACTGTTACAGCGTCTTTATAATACTATAAAACGGATCGCTCTCTTTCAAAGCTAAGTTTACATTAAGCCAAGTCACGAACATGGAGGCTAATGCTAACGTTACCGTGCTAAACAAGGCAGCCGGGCCAGTCGGTTAACGAGCGGTGTCTGCAACGAAGCTGTTGCGTGGGTGTGTCAGACTAATTTTAACATTAGAATATGTGGTTAGAGATTTAAATTGTACGTTACACTAATATGCAATTAGTAAGAAAAAAGATGTCATTTTAAACGAGCCACTTTATTTATGTTTAGCGTTTCTGTCCACTGAGCCACTGAGAAGTTACGATTAAATAGAAATAAAGAAATAATTTAATTTTATTTCAGTGTCAATGGGTTTGTAAAACACCTCTGCATAAAGCATGAACGATATGACCATCAGGCTGGTCACACGCTAATTCAATCAGTGATTTCAAGAAAAGAAGAAGAAATCTGGGAAACAGATGCACAAGTAAATCAACTTGCAGCAAGTGCAACAAGGCGGCTGACAGAGACATTTCCGGCCACCACCTTTATTTGGATTAGGAAAATGAGGTGAAAATTGAGAGGAAAAAGGAAAATGTCTTCACTTGTGCAACAGATTGAATATATATTCATACAGATGGTTAGAGGAGTGTTTAAGGATTCTGGAAATAGCTCCAGAACATCAGTGTTATTGAACAATTTTTCTTGTTGTCTTTCCACAGTATGCCTGCTGAACGCAAGCGCTCAGTAAACATGGATGAGAAAGACATTTGCTCCTTCAGTAACAAGGAAAAAGAGAAGGACAGAGATGGTGACAGGAGACCAGCATCTGCTCGGGACAAAGCAAAAGACGAGGCTAAAATGAGTGGTAAAAAAGACGGTGGCAAGGAGGAGAAGAGAAAGCGCCTAGAGGAGGAAAAGAAGAAGAAAGAGGAAAAGGAGCGAAGAAAGAAAGAGGAGGAAAAACTGAAAGCGGAGGAGGAACAGAAGAAGAAAGAGGAAGAGGAGAAGAGACAGCAGGAGGAGCAGGAGAGGAAACTTCAAGAGGAGGAGGCGAAGAGACAACGTGAGGAGGAGGCAGCTCTCCTGAAGTAAGTGATGGTGAACTTTGTTGTTGTCATCTTTGTGAAGTCTCATTGTTCTGCTAATAAACTTTAGCACCTGATTGATTCAGTTTAGGTCAAAAACCACACTCCTTTGCAGTCATAATAGATTCAGCATCATCAATAAATGTGATTAAATGCTCAAAGATTTGCTTAGAAATGTTATGCATTACAGCACAACTCATGGAAAATGATGCAATTTCTGAGTAGCCCAACTTTTGCTTCATCTACTTTTGTGAACCTGGAATATGTAGTAGGATTGTTTTATGTTTTGAGAGCATGTTGATATCAGGATATATGCTTTGGCAGGAAATGACCTAAAAGGAAGTGATTCGTCTACTGTTGCAGTTTATCAGCTTTATATTTCATACATCCATGCATCAAGTTCCCTCTTTTAATTTTGTCTTGCTTTCATTTTATATCTTTCTCCATTTTACCTAATTTCTGCAGGGAAAAGGAGGAGGGGCATCAGCTGCACCAGGAGGCCTGGGAACGCCATCAGTGCAGGAAGGAGCTTCGCAGCAAGAACCAGAACGCCCAAGAGGGTCGGCCCGAAGAGGCCTTCTTCAGCCGCCTGGACTCCAGCCTTAAAAAGAACACTGCCTTTGTCAAGAAGCTACGCACACTTACTGAACAGCAGCGAGATTCACTCTCCAATGACTTCGCTTCGCTGAACCTCAGCAAGTACATCGGCGAAGCTGTGAGCTCGGTCGTGGAGGCCAAGCTGAAGATCTCTGACGTAGGCTGCGCTGTCCATCTGTGCTCCCTCTTCCATCAACGGTACGCTGAGTTTGCTCCATTACTGTTACAGGCGTGGAAGAAGCACTTTGAAGCGAGGAAGGAGGACAAGGCGCCCAATGTGAGCAAGCTGCGCACAGATCTGCGATTTATTGCAGAGCTCACCATCGTCGGCCTCTTCACAGACAAAGAGGGCCTTTCACTCATTTATGAGCAGCTGAAGAACATTATTGGAACCGACCGGGAGACGCACACTCATGTTTCCGTGGTGATCAGCTTCTGTAAGCACTGTGGGGATGACATCGCTGGTCTGGTGCCCCGCAAGGTGAAGCTGGCTGCTGATAAGTTTGGCTTGTCCTTCCCTCCGAGTGAGATAATCAGCACTGAGAAACAGCAGCCCTTCCAGAACCTTTTAAGAGAGTACTTCACATCACTCACCAAACACCTGAAGAAGGACCATCGGGAGCTGCAGAACATTGAGAGGCAGAACAGGTGAGTACTCCTTTTCTCCACAAGGTGCTCTGTGGTCACCTTTTATTGCTCTCTATGATGCAACCTCTTAACATCTTCTCCTCTTCAGGCGTATTCTACATTCCAAAGGGGAGCTGAGTGAGGACAGGCACAAGCAGTATGAAGAGTTTGCCACTTCCTACCAGAAGCTGCTGGCAAACACTCAGTCCCTGGCTGATCTGCTCGATGAAAACATGCCAGAGCTGCCTCAAGACAAGACTGTGCAGGAGGGTATGTCATTGTTCTTTTCCAGAATTGGAGTTAAATCAGAAGGGCTCTTTTAAGTGATCTGGACATGTGTGTGTTGTATTTTTTACATATAATGTCTGTTTCTCTGGTCTCTCAGAGCATGGTCCAGGGATTGATATTTTCACCCCTGGTAAGCCGGGAGAGTATGACCTGGAAGGAGGGATCTGGGAAGATGAAGACGCTCGTAACTTCTATGAGAACTTGGTGGACCTGAAGGCCTTTGTCCCTGCCATCCTCTTCAAGGACAACGAGAAGAGCAGCCAAGGAAAAGACAAGGATGATGCCAAAGGTATATTAAATGAATCCACACACAGATAAAGAAAGAGGATCACTCAGTTTTATTCTGACTGTGCTGCTGTTTCTGGCTGGTTCAGATGGGAGAGAGGGGAAGGACACGGCCAGCACCACAGAGGAGCTGGAGCTGGAGCTCGAGGCTCTCGACATCACGGATGAACCTCTTGAACTGGAGGGAGCAGACGAGGCGGAAAATGAAGAACTGGCCAAAAAACTGTTGGATGAGCAAGGTAAACGAGAGCCCATGAAGAGACTCTGAGTGAGCGTCTTCTACAGCAGCTCATGTTTTTACGTTTATAAAGCAGTGAGCTTTTGTTATGTCATGAAACCTTTAACTGTCTGGTTATGGTTAGGTTGAAGTGTGAATTTTATTTTAAATTGATTTTGATTGATTTTTATGAGCCTTTATTTTTTTATGTGTAGAACAAGAGGATGAGGAGGCAAACACAGGGTCCCATCTGAAACTGATCGTGGACGCCTTCATCCAGCAGCTCCCCAACTGTGTCAACAGAGACCTTATAGACAAGGTGATGAGAAACAAACAGGAACATTTAACGAAGTGTCCATATTGTACATATATATGTATTTATTAGAGAAAATGTCTCGAAGTGTCCTTACTTGGTGTCGAAATGACTTCATATAAACAAACAACAAAATTTTATTATAGTTACTGTCGAGTAAAGAATTTTGAATCTTTAAATTAATGAGCACTGTGTTGACTCCTGCAGGCTGCCATGGACTTCTGCATGAACATGAACACCAAATCTAACAGGAGGAAACTTGTCCGAGCCCTCTTCACTGTCCCCAGGCAGAGGTGAAGCTGTGCAGCTATATCAGTTTGCTGATATTTAAAACTACCTTCAAGCACCACCAGGTGGTGCTGCTGTCATAGTGTATAGTCTGAATATCAGAGGATCACTGACTCTTTCTCCTCCCTCAGGTTGGATCTGCTTCCTTTCTACTCTCGGTTGGTGGCAACTCTTCATCCCTGCATGTCGGATGTGGCTGAGGACCTCTGCTCCATGCTGAAGGGAGACTTCAGGTTCCACGTAGGTCATCTGTTGTGATGCGATGTTGTCAAACTAAGTATTTAATTACTGTTGGTGCTCACTGAGTCTGCAGAAGCAGATCAGTTTTTCTACCACAACATTATGAAGAACAAAGTTGATTTTTATTTTATAATTGTGTTGTATTAATGTTTGTGGTTTTAGATTCGGAAAAAGGACCAGATCAACATCGAGACAAAAAATAAAACGGTCAGATTTATCGGGGAACTGGCCAAATTCAAGATGTTCTCAAAAACAGACACACTTCATTGTCTCAAGGTGGGTGAAGAATCTCTGTCTGAGATCTGAGCTTTTATTATCTCTGAGGTGATTAATATGGATGCTGTAACTGGGTGTGTTTGTGGCCCAACAGATGCTGCTGTCTGATTTCACCCATCACCACATAGAGATGGCCTGCACACTGCTGGAGACCTGTGGCCGCTTCCTCTTCAGATCCCCCGACTCTCACCTGCGTACCAGTGTCCTGTTGGTGAGTACACATCATCATCACACTGCATCAGTTTGGTTAAAACAGACGACAGTAATACAACAGATCTTTTTTTTACCCTGCCTTCAAGTCTGGCTGTAATGCTACAGAACAGCGATAAACACTTCCACCGTGTTCGTGCAACACAAAGATCCTCCACCTGGGAATTGAACCTTGGATGTTGTAGTTATATAATATGAACCTTCGGACACCAAATGCCGTATTAAGATCTTGGTTTTAAGTTGTATTCTCTGTGTAAACATATTTTGTCAAACCCTGTCTGTGTTTCAGGAGCAAATGATGCGTAAAAAGCAGGCACAGCATCTGGATGCCCGCTACGTGACAATGGTGGAGAATGCCTACTACTACTGCAACCCCCCACCCATGGAGAAGACGGTGAAGAAGAAGAGGCCACCACTGCAGGAGTACATCCGTAAGCTGCTCTACAAGGACCTGTCTAAGGTCACCACTGAGAAGGTGCTGAGGCAAATGCGCAAGCTACCGTGGCAGGACCCCGAGGTGAAGAGCTACCTGATCTGCTGCATGGTCAACATCTGGAACGTCAAGTACAACAGCATCCACTGTGTGGCCAACCTGCTGGCCGGCCTGGTAGCCTACCAGGAAGACGTGGGTATCCATGTTGTGGACGGAGTGCTGGAGGACATCCGGCTGGGCATGGAGGTAAATTACATGGCTGAAAAAATGGACCGATACTGTGATGTAGTCACAGTTGTGTATCATTTACTGACAAAAGAGAAAAGGGTTGAATGGGAGAGGTTTATTTATGTACTGTCGATGAGTCCAGAGTGGTGAGGTAAGGTACAGTGAGAGGACGGGAAGACAGACAAAACCAGGTGCTAATCTTTGCTGACAGTTTCGACAGATGATTGAAGTGGAAGCCATGTTGTTACTGTCGTTAGTGTGAAGAACACCGCTACATGTTGCAGGACACGTGGAATGCGAAACTAACTGAATACTTCTTCCATCACTTTCCGTTCCCAGGTCAACCAGCCCAAGTTCAACCAGCGGCGGATCAGCAGCGCCAAGTTCCTGGGCGAGCTCTACAACTACCGCATGGTGGAGTCGGCCGTCATTTTCCGCACCCTCTTCTCCTTCATCTCCTTCGGGGTCAATCAGGACGGCAGCCCCAGCCCCTTGGATCCTCCAGAGCACCTGTTCCGCCTCCGTCTGGTCTGCACCTTGCTGGATACGTGTGGCCAGTACTTTGACCGAGGTTCCAGCAAGAGGAAGCTGGACTGTTTCCTCATCTACTTCCAGGTATGTCTGTTCTTGTTCTATAGATAAAATCATTCATTCACTACTTTACTCATTCATCAATTACTGGTTTTGTGTAATGTCTTCAGGTGTCCCGTTTTGTCTGATCAACTGTCCAAAACCCAAAGATATTCAGTTTTAGTCATGTAGGGACTTT
Organism: Toxotes lorentzi; assembly: GCA_037833715.1. NCBI lineage: Eukaryota > Metazoa > Chordata > Actinopteri > Toxotidae > Toxotes > Toxotes lorentzi. The sequence continues at coordinate 1,564,111 of JBBMJY010000015.1, read as the reverse complement.
AAAGGCAGAATAAATAGAATTACGTTGTGTGTTTCTGCAGCGGTACATCTGGTGGAAGAAGAGCAATGACGTTTGGACCAAGGACCACCCGTTCCCCATCGACATCGACTACATGATCAGCGACACCCTGGAGCTGCTCAGGCCCAAGATGAGGCTCAGCTGCTCCTTGGAAGAGGCGACCAAACAGGTCACTGACCTGGAGAGGGAGTTTCTCGTCAAGCTGGGTAGGAGTTACATAGTGTGTTCATGTCTAAAGATGCATGAAAGCATCTGGTGTCTGTATCTGGCATGACATTACAGCTTGTGTAAAGGATGTGAGCGTTTGAGTAGCAGCCAGTCTCTCCGGTTGAACCGCTCTCTGTCGCCCCGGCTGAGCAGCATTCCCTGGTCTGTAGGAGGATGACCGTGCTTCTCACTCTGCTTTATCTGTTAGACAGGTTTATCTCAGCTAAACACACACATACCTAACACATACACCTGCTCAGCGGGCTCAGTCAATACAGAGGTTTTAGGAATGATAATTATGAATTAAAATGAATGCCAGCCACGGCAGAGTTTCTCTGTTATTGTATTTGGCTCACCCAAATAGATTTGTCGCCACCAAAAATGTTGTTAGTATTTTTGTTTTGGTCAAAGCACTTTTTCATTCAGATCTGAACAGACACACACATCAAACACACATTGATATCATTCAGTGACTTACACTTCCCAAGGATATCATTACTCCATCGTGAATAAACGTCCATAAATCCCCCTGAAAATCACAGAGAAGAGATGCTTTAGAACTTGCCTGAGAATCGTCACATTTCAATTGCGGATTTTATAACGTCGAGCAGTAACATCAAGCTCTGAATGACTAGTCATCAAGTTGGAACTCTTGTTAAATTCCTGTTTGTTCGCGTACTGTCTGTAAAGCCTTTCAGATTTTCAGTTTAATGTCGTTGACCTAATCCTAATAAGATTACCAGTGTGACTTTAATGTGAAAGTGACTCAGGGCACTTTTTCAGACACGAGGCCGACATCAAATAAAATTGCCGTCACATTTAAGTGACAAGGTGCGTATCTGAGGACTCATGAACTCTGTTGGTTTTGATACCTGAGCTGAGCCTGAGCCTTTAATAGTGTTTCTAACTCTGCTGCAGCATGTAAAGTGAATTTCTGGGAGCAGAATGACCAGGTTATATCAGAGAGGAGGAGGAAGGAGATTTCTGTGTGGCAGGTGTATGTTACCCTGAACATGAACATCTCAGCCTGATAGCAGCTCAGTAACACTGGCTTGGTTTAACAGTTTCAAGGTGTTGACTTTTAATGTGCAGAGAAAAATGTACACCAGCTCCACCCTCTGAAAAAAAGATCTCCCTGTGAAATGTGGTGGAGTAGAAGAAGGAAGTAACTTAAAGGGAAATACTCAAGTACAAGTACCTCGAAACTGTTGTTTGTGTGTGAAAGTTCGTGTTCGTGTGTGTGTGTGTGTGTGTGAGACTGTTGAGCAGAGAGAATTGATGAGGCTGATGGTGGCCTCCTAAGCTAAACAGTGGAGCCATTGTTTTACCTTCCATACTTTAACCAGGATCAGGCATTCCTATGTCTCTGAGTCACATAAGACCTGATCTTCAACCTCAGGCGTCCTGTCTGATTTCATTTTTTTTGCTCTCACCACAATTGCATAATTAGGTTCTGTAATTGTTTGTAGGTCGACCGGCAACACAGAAGAACTCACTCATGAAACAATAATTCCCTCCTTAATATTTGCTCTATTTATAACTGAAGCTTTTGTTTGAGTAAGGCTGCCTTTCCAGATTGGGCTCGGCTTGGAGGAATGTATGATACAATCTGTCATAACCACCTGTGTGTAATCTAATTGAGGTTAAGGGTCAAAGTTGCTTGCAGCTTCAATTTTTATCATTTTTCTGTGATGAATGTTTCTTAGAAGCAAATTGTTCCTGATTTGCTCGAAAGATTTTCAGCTTCCTCGTTTTGTGTGTTCACATGGCTCACTCTGTGTTGTCATGCAGGTCTGGCCATGGAGAAGGACGGTCGCTCCAGTGCCATGAGTGAAGGGGAGGTGCTCGATGACGAGGAAGACGATGGAGACGACGACGAAGAGGGAGGTGCTGAGACTGAGGAGCAGTCAGGCAATGAGAGCGAAATGAATGAACAGGAGGAGGATGTGAGTCCTTTTTCTCTGGTGACCCAAACTTCATCCTGTTTCCTCATTAAAACATGAGGGAAACACGAGGCTTTTCTCAGCCTGCGTTCTTGTCTGTGCTTGTGAACAATTAAGTTCCGATAATTTTTCAGACAAGAAAATAACGATTTAGATTGTATGTAGTCAGTTAGTCCAAGAAACAGTCGGGATCAGAGATGTGAGAATGAACCGCTCATCTCACATCTCCTCATATCGAAGCTTAATAACTTCAGCTTCCTTCCTGTAAATCTTGACTTGATTCAATCAGTAACCCGGCGTGTCGATTCAAAATCTGTGCACTGATCTATAATATCATACAATATCAGCCTCAGAATCATCAAGTCGTGGATTTTATTAGGTGAATTTTCAGGAAGTTTACAAATTGTTTTTTATTTACTCACAGGATGGGTCCGAGAACGAGGAAGAAGAGAGGGACGAGGAGGAAGAAGAGAACACCGACTACCTGACCGACTCCAACAAAGAAAATGAGACTGATGAGGAGAACAATGTAAGATCAAAGAGCTGTAGATAAGAGATATTCAGTGGTGAACTTAAACATCTGTCCAATAATGAACACAGTCTTTAAAATGCACTGGAATTGCTACGGTTACAGGATGAGTGATGCTGAATCTTGACACAGATTAGAAAATTAGCTTTAAGAACACACTGATTTCATGAGAAGAAAGAGGTACTCGTTTAAAGATTTGCACATTTGTTTGTGTTAATTTGCTGCCTCTGCGTAGGAGGTGACCATCCGAGGTGGTGGACTGAAGCATGTGGCCTGTGCTGAAGATGAGGACTTCATCCAGGCTCTGGATAAGATGATGCTGGAGAACCTGCAGGTATGATGCCAACTGTGGGCTGAAATGTGAATTCAGTGAACAGTTTGCACAGTGTGCATGGTAACATGTTAATGGATAGGTTCACTTTTTTAAAGTCAGTCTTGAAACAGTGGTCACTGAAACAGGTTTTGCTTGCTTGAATTTTTCTTCCTGTTCATGCTGTTCAAGATTCCTGTCTAATGAGGTTTCAGTGTAAATGATAGGGAACTAAATCCACAGCAAAAATGTCTTCAAAAGAGAGTAGGCTACATAAGAGGAATTTGCTGAAACAGACCTTCTGACCACTGGGCTTTGATCTAAACATCCCAGACTGACTCTTCCACTCACAGTGAAAGTGAAAGCTTCGCCCAACTTGTGTGTCTTGTCACTGCAGCAGCGTAGCGGTGAGGCAGTGAAGGTGCACCAGCTGGACGTGGCCATTCCTCTGCAGCTGAAGAGTCAGCTGAAGAAGGGAGGCTCCGGGCAGCCGTGCATCGGGGAGGGAGACTCGGACATCTCCGACACCATGCAGTTCGTCATGCTGACACGCAAAGGCAACAAGCAGCAGGTAAAGAGCATGGAGGACGGCAGCTATCATCAGCACCAAAGCATTAACAGTCACACCACTGTGTATTTTCCTGTAGTCCAGAGCAGCAGCTTCCATCTTTCCTCTCTACTCACTCAGCTGGGTTTTCCTGGGCTCTTCTTGGTTGTTTTGCGAGGAGGAGATCAGTAGAAATGAAGGATTGATCACCCTTTAGTTTTACCCAAAGAGACCCAGAGGTGTTGTTGGATCACAGATGTCCAGAAACACACACAGGAACAGGACTGTAGTTCAGTTTTATGCTCTGTGTCTAAATGACTGATACAATTTCACTGCCTCTGCAACTCACTCACACACTCAGCTCAGTCTGACTGAGCCCAGGAATAATATTGACTCTGGACCTAGCTGTGTGTGTGTGTGTGTGTGTGTGTGTGTGTGTGTGTGTGTGTGTGTGTGTGTGTGTGTTTAAGCAAACTGCAGTGGTGGAATGTGTGGTTTGAGGGCAGAGACTGGTTCTTGTACTGCAGGGTGTGTCCAACTTTCTGCCAGGGCTCCGAGGTTTAATAGAGCGCTCAGTCCAGTTGAGTCTGTGTAAAGGACAGCCGCCAGCTACACACCAGGCAAAAAAACACTTTTCATATGAATTTTTTAGAGAACACAGAATATCTTTGTCGGTGGATGGGAAATTACTTTTCTCTCTCTGTAAACAAACACAGCTTCACCAGATTTACTGCAGCAGTGGATAAACATCCTGTGTGTGTGTGTTTGATGACCTACTACCTCTGTGTGGGATGTACCAGGGCTCATGGCCAGATTAACCTCCTCGGGAGCCCCGGCACAATAATTTCTTGTTGGGCCCCTGTTGATCCCCACTGTACGTGGCAGTTTCATTATTTCCCCACACATCCAGAAACCACCTGGTGCTTGTTTGAGTCATTCTTAAGAACAAAATGCCAAAAATTCTCTGGTAGCAGCCTGTCAAATGTGTTTCCCATTTTCCAACAGTACAAGATCCTGAACGTGCCCCTGTCATCACACCTGGCGGCGAACCACTTCAACCAGCAGCAGGCAGAACAGGAGGAGCGCATGAGGATGAAGAAACTCACCCTGGACATCAATGAGAGACAGGAGCAGGAGGACTACCAGGGTATGACTCACGATAAAAAAATCTTTTTTATCATCCAGCAAACAGAATAATCCTTTATGAATCATATACATATATATTTTCTAACGCACTCATCTCTTTGTGGCGTGTGTCTGTTTTACAGAGATGATGCAGTCCCTGGCCCAGCGTCCAGCTCCAGCCAACACCAACCGGGAGCGTCGGCCTCGTTACCAGCACCCGAAAGGTGCCCCCAACGCCGACCTTATCTTCAAGACTGGAGGAAGGTGAGACGTGATCACTGACGTTGGATTAGGGCTCATTATCTTATTCTGTACTGACTCCCCGTCGTCGGTATCTCTTTGAACAGAGTGAAAAAGGCGAGAAATGAAAGGCGTGAGAAGCAAGACAGACAAGAGAGACAAGACAGGAAAGACAAGCAGGAGAGAAACCAGAGTTATGTGGAGTAGGCTAGAACAGGAGGACAAACAGTGTGTGTCCGTTATCACCAGAGATGAAGCTTCAGCAAGTTAAAACTCAGTGAAAAGGTTTTGTTGAGGAGTTTGCACTTTAAACTGGTTCAAGTGACGTTAGTTTTCCTTAAAAGCTCCGCAGATATTTGGACATAAAGATTACTTGAAGTTTATACTTCAAGTAATCTTCAAGTAACATCAGCAGCACCTTGTGTGTCTTTCTTGCTTCTGTAACGTGGAACGACAACACAACATGAACATTTTAGAGGATATGATTTATGTGTAAGTAGCATTTTTAGGTTAATAAATATTTTGCCACTCTTGGTGTTTTGGTGACAGGTTTTGCAGTTGATATTTTTTAAATATGGGAAGTAATTACAAACTGAAGAGAGAGCAGGGAGAGGAAAGAGGAGTTCAGGGGCGGAGCATAGGTTGTGAGGAACCTCTTGAAGCTGAGAGCCACAGACGGGTTGAGAAAGTCAGAAAGAGTTTAAAGACGCACTGTTGTGTTTTCAGGGGATTTGTTGACAAGAAGAAAAATATAGGATAACACTAGCTAACACCACTGCAGAGTGTTTGATAAGCAGCTAAATTTGCTCCCGTGGAGTTCAGCTAAAAATGTTTGGTATTGGTATACTGACAGATTTAAAACTCATCCACTGACAAAAAAAATCAGTGAGATAAAATTACCAACACTAATGGTGGCTTATATCTAGATCCAGGCCTGTGTGGAAGGATTTTATGGATGACACAGGCTTGTTTAAGGGCTGACGCGTGATCCTAATGCTCAGCACCTCTACAGTAAATGTGCTGCTCTGTCCTCCAGGAGACGCTGATTGGAGTCTGGGCCCGGGCTGAGCGAGCGAGCGTGCAAGCAAGCAAGCAAATGAACAAGCGAGAGAGAGAGAAAAAAAAGAGAGAAGATCGGAGGGGAAACCGGTCTAAAACAGGGAACGAGTCCTCCAGACGCCCACTGATGATGCCGGGACAGACCAAACCCCTGACCTGAACACACACTCTTACCCTGCTGAGGGGCACAAAGCCTGAGGAGGAGAGGAAAAACCGGGAGCCTGAGGGTCAGAGGTCAAGGGTCAGAAGTTGCCTCTCTTTTCATTTTTGTCTGTGGCCTGAGATGACAAAAAAAACAACTGTCTGGACCAACTACAAAGATGACTGAACACCTGACCGGCCGACTGATGGCGAGACAGACAGGAAGGCGGGTTGAACCGATCACCTCCCGCCGTCACACCGGTTCGAGGGAAGAGTGACTCACATTTACGAGATAAAAACCGGCGAATGGGCAAAAATTTCATGAGACTAGTGAGGGATACAGATTTTATTTTCTCTTTTGTTTTTTGGACTCGGGAACACGTCTGTTCCTGAGATGGAGGCGAAGGACAGGACAGCGAGGTTTTAACACTGGTGGTGTGTTCATAGACTGTTCGCTTGGTGATGCAGAGGAAGACGTTTTATGTGATGAATTAAAAAGGCTGATGGTGTGATGCTCTTGTTCTAGAGGCATGTGTTGATTCAGAGTGGTCGTAATAATCTGCAGGTTGTTTTCTTGATTAAACGCTTTGTCTATAAAATAGTGAAGTTTCCCAGCGCCCAAAGTGCTGATACCAACTGTGTCCAACTAACAGCCCAAAACCCAGAGATGTTCAGTTAATGTAAGACAATGAAAGGCAGTAAATTCTCACATTTGACAGCCTGAAACCTTTGTGCTAAGCTAAGCTAAGCTAACAGGCTGTGGCTTCATATTTACCTGAGAGTGGCGTCAGTCTTCTCATCACTTCCAGTAAGAAGGCGAGCAGAGAGACCTGAGGGACACACCGTCGTACGAGTGGAACGACAGCTGCCTTCTAAAAATCAGCTCTGAATCTGTGTTCACAACCAGAACAAGAGTCTCACACCATCAGACGCTCTTCGAACGCGGCATCATTCAAACTCCTGGAAGATCTGGAAACCTCACGGCGTCGAGTGACCTGCTCACTGATGGACACCTGAGTGTACATATTCAGCATTTCTGTCTCGCTAGATGTTTTTTTTTGTTTGTTTGTTTTTTTCTCCAAAATCAGGAGAATCTAAGAATTAGTTCTGACAATATTCAGCTTGCTTTGATTGGGATTTGTGTAGTGTTAACGTGGTAAAAGCTTTGGGTTTTTTTTTTTTTTGACAAACGGATTAACCGTGTGCCTGAGAGTCTTCCTTAGTGATGACAGTGATTATATTCTGAGCCTGTAGATGGATAAATGTACTCTGTGTTCTGCTGCATGGGCCTTTTCTGCACCAGCTCTGTGTCTTTTGTAGTAAAGTGTCCAACGGTGGCTCGGATTTAGTTTGTCTGTGTCTAGATTCAGAACTATCGTTATCTTCCTGCAAGCAAAAGAAAACAATAACAGCTCACAGCTTTGTGTCTCGGCTCATGACAGACAGAAAAATTATACAATACAATAAATATTTGAAGATGATCGCTGTTTGTTTTTCAGGACTGTAAATCACGTCAGTCGTGTGTTTGTGGCATTTGCATGTTTGAGAGGGTGCGCCTGTTTGTCGAGGTCTAATTACAAGGCAGCAATCGTAAGTATTTCCTCAGTTCCTGCTCGTTTCCTCCTCTGAACACTGCATGTGCAGAACATTGCTACACATGGCCGGATTGACCTTATATGGGGTCAGTAATACCAGGTGTGAATGCAAAGACCCCTGGATCACGTTGTTGTCCAGATACAGATCACATGTTAATGTCAGGTGTATGGCTCATTAAGTTAAACTATCGCAAAGTGGAATGTCAGTCGTCCGACGTAAAAAGACACACACACCCTCTCAGTGTAGCATTCATCAAGCAGCACTCCTCAGTAAAGAGACCCTCTGTGTTGAGGTCTTATGGAACAGTCTGGAGTCCAGACACTATGCTTCTGTTTTGCAGATTATAATGGTACAAACTGGGGTTATGTGTATCAGTTGTGTACCAGCGGCTTCTTCAACATCCTGTAAGTTTCCACTCAGGTGAAATATTCGCCCTCTGTGGCCAAACACTGAACAGCACCTGTTCATTCTTTACATTCCAGAGTTAGTCAAAGAAAAACAGTTGGAACGAAATTACATTACTGTGTTTAATGATTGACAGAAATTCGATATTAGATATATTAAGCAGAGTATATACAGTTTATAATGTGGATGTTTCAAAAGTCAGAAAGCGGATCAGGCTGTTTTACCGTAGCAGCAACGCTGATCTTCCCATTTCCCCACACATGGATGCACTTTTGATCCTTGTTCTGTGTATATCTGTTCACTCTGCTGAAACATTTCCTTATAAAGTAAAGTCTGTTATACAAAATGTAGTTATATACTGTATGTATGCATCATTAGATACTTCAGAGTGACTGTAGATGAACTACAGATGAACCGGAGTCTGTAAACAAAATTCACAAAAAATCTTCGCACAGCAAAACTCCTGTGAAACAAAATATACTTCAAAAGTTACTGTAGGTGAACTACAGAGGCCGGAGTCTGGATTAAACACAATAAACTTACATACACAGACACACACAATACACACACATTCATGCTTATGCTGATACAACAGTTAAATAACACACTTGCAAATGTCAGAAACAGAAAAGTTATCGACAACAGCTCGACAGGAATAAAAACACATAAGTAACCCAGGATGTATTTCTAGACTGTGGTTTTAGTGCTTGTGTTTTGTGCAATGCCATGTGCTCGCCCGTCCCTAAAGAGCAGTTTTTAAAGTACTCCCTCTGCGTAGTAAAAAGTAAAAGTCCTGCCACAAACCCATTCCACAGTCTGTGGTTTGGTGTGGGAGGTTTGTCCGTGGAGTAAAAATATCCTCCAGCTCAGCTCAGCTTTGCATCTTCCACGAAACCCTGCTCCTTCCCGCTTTAACTTCTGCACCATCATTAGTCCAGGACATCCACATGTCTCTTCTATAACCTTTACAATATAGTTTTGGTCATTTCAGAAGTAATAAGATTCCTCTTGAGAAAACTGCCCTAAACTTTTTAGCCCTGACAGAAAAAAAAACAGTCACCGCTGACTAAAATGCCCAAAGTCAGTAAACAAAGCAGTGAAAACAGAAAAGGTTCCCATGTAAGAGGAAAAAGATTTCACAGCCTGTGTATGAAAAATAATTTCACTCTGCTGACAGCTGCTAGAGGGAAAGTGACACCATGACACAATAGAACAAATAGAACTTAAACTGGTCTTTTCTGAATATGTGGTGAGTTTGTTGTTTCTGTTTATATTTTTTAAATTATCTGCATTAGAAAAAATCTCTTTAAAGACTAAGCCTAGCCTAAAAACTCTTTAGTTCAAACCAAATCACTCCTGTGCAGAATTAGCTTTTGTTAAAAAAACAACAATAAAAAAAAAAGGATTTTCAGTAAAATGGTTTAGAGCTGAGAGCCTTTTCATGGGCGTTGTTGACAGTAAGAAAATACAGAATATCTCCAGCCTCTTCTTGAAGATGGTTTTAGGAAGCAGGGCCCAGCTTTAAAAAAAAAAAAATCTCTGTTCACAACCAGCTGTATTTGAGAAACAGGAGAACAAGTGTTATTTGTCCCAGAATATCTTGTGCAGAGGTATATGATGTCTTTGATCAGAGGCAAAATGAAGCCGTTTGCAGTTCATCTGTCCAGACTTTTGTCGCTGAAACAGTGTCGAGTGTGCAGCAGCTGCACGGTGCCATACTTGTTTGTCAGTTTTTTATGGCCTGGAATTTTGAACTGGCCGTGCAGGTCTACTTTAGAATGTGGCTCCATTCCTTTGTAAAAGAATGCCTCTCTCCAACCACACCTCACTCTCAGTCACACGTTCCATGGTGGATCTTGTGCCCCCTCCGCCAGCAGGTAGACACCAGAGACTGAGGCTTGACAGGTGGAGACTGAAGGATAAATTTCCAGAGTTTATCAAGAGTCCTTCAGCAGCCCCAGTTTCCTCAGCGCCTCCCTGCGCGATTCGTTCGTCGCTCCCCGTCCAGAAAACTGCACGGTGATGCCCTGGGGACGAAACATGGAGCCAGATCTCCGCCGGTGATCAGGGGACAAGGCCCGTTGTGCTGTTTTCTGGGGACTGCTTGCACCGTGGTGGGAGTGCCGAGGAGGTCTTGGGGCCGGGGTTGGAGCTGGAGCTTTGAAACTCCTTGATGGGTTTTCTGAAGGGCGATTTAACCCAGCAGAAGGGTTGATGGTTCGACTCTTTCCTCCATAACTGTTAAGCTCAGTGGGTGGCGGCTCTGATTTGGCAGGCGAGGTTTGATTCTTGTCAATGTGGGAGCTGAGGATGTCAGGGAGGTCGTTCCTGGTCACGGCTACAGCAGCAGGGGTCATGATTTTGGTCTTTCCTCCGTAGGTATTGAACTCGCTGGGGTTAGCCAGTGTAGGTGGGAGGACTTTTGGTTCAACGCTTGTTGGAGAGGTTGCAGGTTCGCTCTTGGAGGAAACATAAGGGCTGACCATGATGGATTTCCCTCCATAGCTGTTAAATTCCAGCGAGGTGACCTCAGGCGGAGGGAGAACAGGTGGATAGTAACTGCTTTGCGTGACTGCTGGAGGTGAGGGGCTCGGTTGTGCGTTTCTTTCTTCCTGGCTCTTGAAGGAATTTGTCCGCAGAACCTCTGTTTTTCTGTCTATGCGACTCTGAGGTGGTGTTGTAACATTGGCTTCTGGCAATTTGTTGCTGGTTTCTGGTGTTGGGGCAACACTGGCCACCAGAGGTTTGGCACTGGTTTCTGCACCTGTGAGAGGATCCAGTGAGGTGCCACTAGGAAGGAGCGACATACCCCCAGACATGGCTCGGTTCCTGTTTAGGCCCAGCTTAGACAGGGCCTCCATCCTGGATTTGTCTGGTGTAGGGTCCCTGAAGGAAATGCTGCGAGTGGGAACGTTTCGAGCCTTTTGCTCCACGGCCTGATGAGTATCCTCCTGCAGCAAAGGGTGTGATGTTCCTGTGAGGTTTGCTAGCATTTGCGCCTGTCTCTCCTGGATTTTCACATTAGCCAGAGACTGGTTTTGGTGCTCCTTGTTGCCGAGGATCACACTGATGTTAGCAGGGAAGCGGGTAGGCTTAGCAGAGGTAGGAGGACCCTGTTTAATGGGAGGATCTGTGCTGTAGCTCAGTGGCTTTTCAGACTCAAGGCTGCGGCGGCGGAGGAGTGAGGAGGGAAGGATGTTGGAGGTTCCCCCTGCCTGGTTCTTAGCAATTTTCTGGGCAATCAAGACCGGGGTGGGGATACAACCTGGAGGGTGGTAGGAGTGGCTTTCTGTTGGCCCATAGCTGCCACTTGGTAAGGGAGGGTTGTACTCTGAAGGCAGGCTGTCTGTCGGTTCATGCCTTGGCTTTATCTCGAAGTGGCTTTCAGGGGTTTGCACCATACTCTGAAAATCTGGGAGGAGCAAATTGCAAAGTGAGAATCTGATCATGTCTAGAAGCTTCAGGTCGTTTCAGAACTGATATTTTGGCTCTGTTGGGGGGTTTTAGCTGATTCCAGTGTTTTTAGATTTGTCTGTGTGTGAACGTGTGTGTGTGTGTGTGTGTGTGTGTGTGTGCAATTACAAGGGAAACTAGAGTGAGGCCCTGCATACACAAATCAAGTGTAGTGCGCTACCTGGATTTGTGGGACTGAAGATCGGCTCTTTGGTGTGCAATAAGTCCGGTTCTCGGCGGACCAGGTCTATAATATCCTGGTCTTTGGGACAGAGAGGTCTGGCCGGGACAGAAGACACATTGACCCCAGATTTGGGACTCGAGGTTGGAGGTCCATCGACCTCTTCAACAGGACCGGGAATGCTTAGGGCAGGCTTCACTTGGTCCTCCTTCAGACTCTCCTCCAATGAGACGATGGTGTCCTCGAAGAACTGGATGCACTCCTTCTCCTCCTGGCTCAGAAACTGCAGAGAGTCATCTTTCTGTCAAAGCCAAAGGTCAGAAGGAAACTGGTTTATATGCTTTTGTCTGAGTGGTTTCCAGGTTTGCAGCCCTACTTTTAGGATGTTTTATACAAACAAACAAAACAAAAAAATCCTCAGTGGAATCCTCAGAGTCCATAAATGGTTCCCACATTTTCCCTTTGATGTAAACTTAAAAGTCCTTGTTTTTTTTCAGAACTTAAGTTACATGTTACAGTTGGAAATCGACCACATAAACATAACTTGGTACAAAAGGAGTTAATAATTAACAATATGACAGTCATAAAGTACCAGTTATCAGCTGCCTCAATCTTCTTTACATTTAATGCACAGGTCTGTTTGCACTGAACTTATGTGTCTTACATGGAGTAATTTAGGTTCTCATTAACTATACATATTGTATGCGTTTGAATCTGGTATTAACAGTAAAAACTTGTGACTGAAGACAAATAAGTTTATTATTTCTTCTTCAGTATCCTTATTCCAAACCGTTCTCCTACTTTCTGATTTTATTTTCTAACAGAGAAGCACGAGATTCGTCTTCTCATCGTGTTGCAAACCATCCACCGTGACTTTCTCATACAGTAGTCATGTGTACAGACCGAACACTGGCCGGTTTGTTCCTGCATCCCAACCCTCCAAACTTCTTTCCCATCCTATATTTAGCTCAAATGCCCCTCTCTTCTGTTGCCCCTCCCCTCCTCCCCATCTGTGCTTCACCTCCACTGTTACCTGTCCTGCTTCACACAGTGCTGCCACTGAAAAACAGCACAATGGGCTATCCAGTAACAGTACACTGTGACTACTGATTCGGCTGCTTCACTTTGTGGTCTTTTTTCAGTCCTGATAGAGATCGAGTCCACCTGTTTAAACCGGACCACAGGCCTGTAGGGAACAGGTACAGGAAGCCAAATTATCTTGTATCATTAACCTGATGTCATTAACAGTTTAAAGGGATTGACTGAATGGTTGTGAACTAAAGTTTGTTCAGAAACATTGTTAGCCGTTAGCGCACTCATACCCTTTGTTCATGCATCTGAGCTTTTTTTCCTTTTTTGTTCAATATGAACACGAACAGAAATGTGAAAACACAGTTTGTGGTTTGAGGAGGAGTTCTGCTCTGGAACCGTTTGTTGGCAAACACACGCCGGACACACTGGCTTTCCCAGAGTCTTCTTGTCGCTGTTAACTTCTCGTAAAACCACAAAATGTGGTTTTAACATCTGTTTGTGGATTAAACAGTCAACATACACACCTGTTAATCAGTGAGCTTCAGAGGGGCTGCTGGGTGAATTTTTTAACATTGGACAGAGCTAAGCTATCTGTTTCACTGTGCTTTATGCTAAGCTAAGCTAACCAGCTGCTAGCTGTAGCTTCATACTTAGTGTACAGACATGACAATTATCTTATCTACCTCTCACACAGAAACAAACTGAACCAACCATTCAGAAGTAGGTCAGCGAATTTACAGTTTCAAGGCGAAGGTGAAATAACTAGTTTGTCTTTACAGTGTATGTACAGTACAATGACTCTGACAGCAGAACACACACTTCTCACACAAATGAACAGAGAGTTTAACAGTGGAGTGTTTAGATCACAGGCAGTGTTTTACTCCAATTACAGAACCACCAGAGCGAAGGAAGCTGCTTATTCGGGCGATTTCAGTGTGATGACCTTCAGCTGGTGGTTGACATGACAGACCTGGTTTGTTGCTGACATCGGTGTTATGAAAAGTGTCACAACAAGGTTACTAAGAGCCTTTTTGCTTCACACAAGCAGACACACAAAGACACCTGCAGCAACACCCAACTGAAACCAATCCGAGATAAACACCGATGTGCTGGTTTCAGCTTGAGTGAATTGTCACATTGTCGTGAAGCAGCTCAGGACCTAGAAAACTGCAGCTCAACTGGTTCGGCTGTGTTGTGTGTTGATAATGAATGTCATCCCCAAGGCATGCGAAGGGATTAAGTTGTTAAGCAGGTGTAATTTCTCAGTGTCTGTGATGACTGGGTGCATTGTGTAAACACAGCACAGAGCCTCAGTCAGGGTGATGTGCAGTTTGGATAATCAGCTGTGCATCTGATACCTTGAGTGTGTTTACTGACAATGTGACAATAGAGACAATAGAGCAGGTTTACTGAGTGCCCCAGACGACCGGACAAATCTTCATCCTGTGATGATGCAATTATACAAACCTCCGTCTCCTACAGTGGCAGCACTTTTACCAGCAGTGGCCATGAAATCTGCTTTATTTACTTATTGATTGTAGTTGATAATTATGCAAAAGAGACAAAAGAAACTTAATGGTTTGGTTAATTGAAGCTAATTTGCTTCTAAAGAGTTCGATGAAAAGATTGATGACGCTCTCTCTGTCCAAAGGCAACAAACTCTACCAACCAACAACTGTAAAGCTCACTGATTAATGAGGTCAGGGCTCAGATCATTTTTAGACACTCATACCTCATAGCTTTGACATTATTGTGTTCATTAAAGAAATTCCTCTGGACGACATCTAACTTCTCCCAAACTCTTGAGCTCGTTTTACTGTGGTATTGATGAAATTAGATGGTTTTCAGATTCTTACGCCTGGCCTGGAGTTGCGTGCCGCTCCACCATTGACCGAGTGGTGGAGCTGAGGGTTGGCCTGCAGACGGATATCCATGGTGCGGGGGTCAGAGGTCAGCTGGCATTTGGACATCTCATGGAGGGTCCGGTGTTCGTGGGCGGCACTAGGACAAAACCAGAATCACATCTGGTCTCACTCTGAAGGATCATCCAGTCTTCTTCAGAGTCTGGAGGCACAGAGGAGGGAGGAGGCGTCAAACAGCACATCAAAATGTACTTGAAGAATCAAAGTCCTCATCATAACAAGTAAGTAAAAATACCTCAGCATAAATAAATCAGTTACTTTTCACCACTGATCTAAAGTTTACACCTCAGCATCCCAGCAGAGAGACACACCTGATGGACCAGTTAACCAGGAACAGGTAGAGCTGGAAAACAGGCTCCTGAGGCTGAAACCACTGTGAGCTCATTGACCACATTCTTCTCTAATGCTGCTCTGATAAAGACTAAAGGAAAAAAGGTTCCATTTTGAGGTTTGAAGCAAAAACTGAGATGCCAAGAAAATAAGTATTTGAATTGTACCGTTAATTCTGTTACTCCTATAGTAGATATATGAATATAGCATCATTATATATCTGTTGAGTCATGGATTAAAGCCAAAAAGGAAATATTTATTGAGTTTTTTTTTTAATTTTTCATCAAAACTAATATTTGGTTGTTTTGAGTCGTCAAATAAAAAGGCAGCAGCAGCAAAGCGACATACTTTACCCAAAAAAGTTTGACCTGAAATTCTCACAAATTCATTGTCAGCTGTGCTAAATACTGTGCATTTAATGACATTCAAAACAGTTTTACTTCTTCTGGCCTCTTACTAAAGTTCAAATTAAACAATCTGAGAAGGAGAAAAAAATCACTATCAGCCTGAATAGATCACAGCTCATAGAAATATGTTGATGACTTTGAGTCACAAACCAAAATGGCTGGAAAGCAACTCACTGGTTAAGTCTGTCAGATAAAAAAATTAAAAAAACAAAGGAAACTATGAACTGATCCATCATTTATGATACAGATACTTCACATTGTGTTCATTTC
Organism: Toxotes lorentzi; assembly: GCA_037833715.1. Classification (NCBI taxonomy): domain Eukaryota; kingdom Metazoa; phylum Chordata; class Actinopteri; family Toxotidae; genus Toxotes; species Toxotes lorentzi. Next base: position 1,548,396 of record JBBMJY010000015.1, on the reverse strand, counting down.
TACTGATCAGAAATCTGTTCTTCATAGATCTAATATACTGACATACCTTTGAATGATGTATAGATGCAGTGCATGTTGGAACATATGAAATATTACTGTATATCTGCAGTGTGCTTAAGAATACACCTCTACTTTTAAAATACTGAAAATATTTGATGCATTTGTCATATGAAGAAAGAAAACGAACAGCACATACATATATTTATCTGTATTATATTTTTCTACAAGTGACATAAATATATCAGAAATGTAATACCTATATTCTCCATGAGCTGAAGGAAATACAAATCTCCAGAAAAATGAAATTCTCTAAATATTTTTATTTACTCAGGACTTACCCAACAGCTCCGCAGGTCCGTCATCCTAAAATCAGCGACGGCCCCGTCGCTTTTCCTTCAGAGAGAAAGTCTGTGACTTGGCTGTAAAAGTTTTTTTCTTTAAAAGTCCAGTGGTTTTGCGCTTCTGTCGTATGCTCTGGAGAGCTCCGTGTGCGTAATGACACCACCGCGGCACATTACGCACCAGCTTTAAGCCACGAGGAAACTCCTCCCACAGCCGTCAGGAGGCTGTGTGTGTGTGTGTGTGTGTGTGGTTTCATTCAGGTGTGTGAGCAAGTGTTGGGAGGTGACTACAGTGACACAGTGGAAAGTCATCCCATGCATTCACACACCTTCCACAGTTTCACTAGGATGAATTCAGGAGCAGTGGGACATTTAATCTTTAACAGGCTAATTTCACTGTATGAATCAGGAACCAATAAAATACTTAAATGTAGGTACAGAGTAAGAAAAGAAGACTACAAAGGAGTAACATTTGGATATAAGTAGTATGATATTATAAGTGTGTTGGTAAATGCTGAGTGCCTACAATACTGGGAAAATGGTGTTAACATTTTTGGCAAGGCTTTATTTAATACAATAAAATGCATCTTTACTGTAAACTGCAACCAAGAACATCAAAGAATGTACGTAAATACTTGACAGAGTTAACGAGTGAATGGAGGACTTCACGCTCCTGATTTGTTTGTTTTGTGCGCCCCCTGCTGGCTGCGGTCTGGCAGCTTATTCCTTTTATCTTTGTTGAACGCTGTTATGTAGAAACATGATGCATGAGGTGAATCTGAGTCAAAACCCACATTCCTCCACAGTCATGACTCAGTCAGGCCTGAACACACGGATGTCTGCTGTCCATCCAGAATAAACGTCCATAAATCTGATGGGACACCTCAGCATCCCAGCAGAGAGACACACCTGATGGACCAGTTAACCAGGAACAGGTAGAGCTGGAAAACAGGCTCCTGAGGCTGAAACCACTGTGAGCTCATTGACCACATTCTTCTCTAATGCTGCTCTGATAAAGACTAAAGGAAAAAAGGTTCCATTTTGAGGTTTGAAGCAAAAACTGAGATGCCAAGAAAATAAGTATTTGAATTGTACCGTTAATTCTGTTACTCCTATAGTAGATATATGAATATAGCATCATTATATATCTGTTGAGTCATGGATTAAAGCCAAAAAGGAAATATTTATTGAGTTTTTTTTTTAATTTTTCATCAAAACTAATATTTGGTTGTTTTGAGTCGTCAAATAAAAAGGCAGCAGCAGCAAAGCGACATACTTTACCCAAAAAAGTTTGACCTGAAAATACTTGACAGAGTTAAAACCCACATTCCTCCACAGTCATGACTCAGTCAGGCCTGAATTCACGGATGTCTGCTGTCCATCCAGAATAAACGTCCATAAATCTGATGGGAAATCACTGAAAAAAGCCGCTTCAGAACCTGCCTCTGTACATCTGTGTGTCCTGTAAACAGGAACCTGCAGCTGGTTCACTCTCTGTGGCTGATCAAATTAACTATGATAATATAACTACCTAACAATATTACATACCAGTATTAAACTATTATGAAACCGTGTTCACAAAACAGCTGCTTTCCACTGAGTGTTTTCTTACTCGCTCCTCTTTGTCTTTTCCCTTTTGGCCGCTTGATTTTACTTTTGTTTCTTAATTGACACGACTTCTTCGATTAGCAGTAATTTAATTCTAATGCTGATAAATAAATAAGCATTCCAGATAAAAACATCCTTTTCATTCCAGGCTTTTTGAGGGTCCTCTTCATGTTGGGGCCTTGGTTTAACCATTCCCCTTACTGCTAGTACTCACAACTTCTTATTATAAAATTATTGAAAAAAGGCCGTGACAGTTTCTGCATTCTGCGCTTTATTGTGTCTGACACTGGGGTGCAGCATAGGTACAATCTGTACAATCTGCGTCTGGAATGCTGGTATAAAAACAAAGTGATGACATTGTATTTTCCCAGTGATCCGTAAACGCACCTTCCGTCAGTTGGAGTAACCTGCTCCGGTCTGCGTCAACAGCCGCTCCGGTGGGTCCGTTTGTTTGTCGGGTTGGTCCGGCTGCTGTCCGAACACAGGCCCGGTGAGTCCACATCTACCGTGTTATTAACGGCGGCCGTTGCTGTTGTTATTCTCAGCTAAGTTAATGCAACTTACTAAGGGCGCGCTAGTTAGCTTAGCCGCATGCAAATGCACCATTAAGGTTAATGCGCCCATTATCGGACACTCAACCGTCTGTCGCACGGTTTCTGCCCGTCCTTTCCACCATGCTGAGCCACACACCCAGACCGTCCATGCTGAAGCTCGCTAGGCGTTATTAAAACAACATTTATTCAGGATACACCCTCTTGTCGCCGGCCATAGGAGTGAAATTAGCCAGCTACGACCGGGCTTTGTGCGTTGGCCGATAATGGAAGCAGGGTCCTCATCAGTAATCTCCCAGCAAACGACTAACGGATAAATATTAGCTGCTAGTTTCTGGAAGAAAATTATACATTTGTTGTTGTTGTTGTTTTTGTTTTTCAGCTGGTTTACGCCCGTGTTTCTCACATGACTGTCACGGCTAACAGAAACGCTCAGAGTGAAGCTGCTGCTACTCGGCTAACGTTAGCTCGGCTGTGTCATTTAAATGCATGTTAGCTCGACGTGGCTACGAAACCTTAGCCGACACACAGCGATGAGACGCCGCTTTCATGCATCTTTCATGCGGGCGGGCAGTGTCACATAACACCCGTTAGCCTTTTATCATCGGCCGAAGGGGGAGGGGGGGGGGGGGGGGAGGGGGGGGGGGGGGGGGGGGGGGGGGGGGGGGGGGGGGGGGGGGGGGGGGGGGG
>JBBMJY010000015.1:1529940-1545106 GCA_037833715.1 Toxotes lorentzi | reverse complement strand
AGAAAACTTAGACGAAAAAAAATAAGGGGATGACCGTTTCAGGAAGTTTTTATGGGGGTGGGGAGGGGAAAAGAACACCCGGTGGACTTTTATTACTGGCCGCCTGTCCCCCCCCCCCCCCCCCCCCTCTCCACACGCCCCCCCCCCCTCTCCACACGCCCCCCCAGTGCTCAGTAGTTGTTAGCATGTTGGCATCATTCACGCTAGCCGGGGCTAACCCAGTGCTAACCTGACCTAGCTGTCACCTGAGACAGGTGCTTTACTCAATTACTGCACTTAAATACAACCCTGGTGTTCTGCTTTGCTTCAGTATTTCTGTTTTACCCTCAGGGGCCCAAGAACCACAGGTCTCCCCATATTCTTTAATATGACAATAATAATTGTAGATTTGATTGAAAGTACAATATTGTATAAAGTACAATATTAACTGTGAGGAATCCTCCACTCTGCAGTCTGGTTAAAAATGTAGTTTCATTCATGGTCATATTATTTCATCGAAGAAGTTCTGTAAGGCTGCAACCAACAATTACTCTGAATCAGAATCACTCTCATGATCAGTGTAGTTATTTTTTTCTCCATTCCTTCATTTTCTTCTGCTTATTCAGATAATGAAATAAAGATATTAGGAATTATTCTTACCCACAGCTGGAAAGTACGGACAGAAATGTGATATAAATATCACTAAACTCATGCACAGTAATATTTCAGGGTACATTTAACTGCATTGAGTACATTTTCCTGATAATGCATCTGTAATTTACTTTACATTTTAAATGCAGGACTTTTGCTTTCAGTGGGGTGTTTTCACATTGTGGTTTTAGTACTTTCCTGAATCCTTCCACCACCACTGTCCATAATATTTGAGCCATATGAGCACACTAACTCAACATACAGGTGAGAGTGTAAACAGCTTCAGCCGGCTGGAAGTTCACTTAGCAATTAGTGTTTTAGCTGGAAATCATGTGAACGAACAGAGAGCCTTTTGTCAGTGTAAACTCAGTTAGTATTTGTTGCGTATGCTGCAGTTCTCGTGCAAAGCTTAGTGTCAGGTTTCACCACAATAAACGTGTTTTAATACTCTTGCATATGTTGAAATAATCATTACAATATGAATGATTTTTCTTTCAAGAGACTTTCTCAATCACAGTAAAATTTCATGTCATCACAGTCCAAGCTGTCACTTTCTCAGTTTTAAAAGATATCCAGGATGATCAAAGTGGAATCGACTGACCCGTTCACAGGAAGTGGGTCATGGTTTATGTGATGGAGTTATTCATTGTATTAATATTCTTACTTCATATCACTTCCTGTGCTGTTTGCTGCTGCTGTGTTTCCACGTTGCTCAGTTTGGTGTCCGTTCAGGTCTTTGGTTGAGTCGCTGTCTGTGTTTCGGGTGACGTAAAGGCTGCGTATAACGACTGAAAACACACAGAATGAGCCTTTACCAGGGAGCGTGAGTAACTGTATCCATACCTGGCATCCCTCAGCGTGTCCGGTTACCGACTCCATGGAGTCGGGCAGAGGGGTAGAGGAGGGATTGGTTAGTTTGAGGTGGGTGGTTTTTCACCTGGTTTTGACTGACAGGTATGATGCTGTGTGTGTGTGTGTGTTTGTAAAAACTACGGGCGCCCATCTAAGCCAGTTAATAACCCCCCCCCACAGTGCCATAATGACACTGACCTTGTTCTTCAGCTGGACCTTCAAGTGAAACTGAGGTAGTGACATAAGATTTTCTGAGTCACACCAGCTTTATTTGTCCTCACGAACACTTCGCTGAATTCAGCTTTTGTGTATATATACTCAGTGGGGACACACCCACTTTATACACACACACACACCTAGAAACACACCAGGCTGAGCAGGTGGGACCGGTGTGCTGTTTAACCACCCTGCGGAGCTGAGGCAGGCAAAACAAAAGGTAGGTTAACACCATGAACTGAGAGAAGCAAAGAACCACACACAGACCAGATGACGACGATGATGATGATTGTGGTGGAGCAATGAATCTCTGCTATGAAAATAGACTCAATGCTTTGTTCTCTGTCTCTGTCAGTCACTCCCGACTCAGCTGTGAATGTCGGTCTGTTTGTTTGTTGGAGTTTGACCGAGAACATAAAACCAGAGTCCAGTCCAGCTTCATAAACTGTCTCATAAACCTGCTGGAGGTGGAAGAGGAGGGAGGGATGTGTGCTGGGTTTGGAGCTGTAATACTTAGGAGTAGAGACTGGGGAAAGTTTCATACTTCTTCATGAATTAAAACATAATTTAGTAAATTTTATATTGTGTTACTTGTTAAAAGTTCTTAATCGGCAGGTTACTGTTACTGACAGGTGGAGGACCAGTGATCAAAACTGAATTATGGTTTTGGCACTGACATTAAAACAATTTGTAATAAAATCTGTCCATACGAGAAAATAAATAAAACTCTAAAATCTCTGTGTCTTTCAGGTTAAGGACAATCTTTACCTGTCGGCTGAGTCACTCATAAACTGACCTGGTTTTCACTTACTCTTTGTCTGAATGTCTGACTGACTGCAAAGCCTCCATCGATCCTCCCAGCCTCCTCGTCTACAGCTGCACTATGGTAAGCACACACACTAACACACACCTTCAGAGGAACACTTTGAAGTGCTTAACGCCTTTGCTCATGGAGGAGAGTGTGAACCCACCTTCAGGACTTTGCACATTTTTAAAACCTAAGCATAACTTTAAACTTGAACACATTCATTCTGTCGGCGTCTCAGAGACTAAAACTATAAGAATATTGTGGTTTTCAATCAGAAAACCTGGTAAGATCACTGTGTAGTTTGGTTGAATAATGTGGAGACTTCCATGTTTCTGTGCTGAGAACTGATCAGTGTTGATTTGTTGTTGTTTACCACAAAAACAAACAAAGCTTGAGCCGTTAGTCACCGATTCTCCGTCTGTAGTCTGGACTGAAGCAGCTCTCAGCCTGATGTGACTCACTGCTTTGACCATTCTGAATGAGAGTAAACACGTTGCAGCATCACTAACCGCCGTGTGTGCTGTCTGCAGAGTGTATGATGTCTGAGAGCAGCTGCTATGGCCTGCAGCAGCGGTCAGAGCAATGCCGAGACTCTGGAGGGGTTCCATGAGGTGAACTTGGCCTCGCCCACCACACCTGACCTTCAGGTAGGTCGGAGGTCAACACATGACCTCATCACATGCAAGCAGAGATCCGTTTTTCAGTGTAGTTTAAAGTCTGCGATGACCTGTATCATCACAGTGGCTTCACCGGGTCTCTTTGTGCCATCCTGCAGAACCAAGCGGAGCAGCGCCCCCCTGCCCGTCACAGCACACCGCCCACCTCTCTGTACCGCACCCACTCTCTGGGAGCCCCCCCCCCTGGCCTCCCCACCTCCCTGCGGGCTGACCAGCTCCCCACGCAGCCGGTTTACTCCACACCACGGCACAGCCACAATGGAAGGTAAAGAAAATACAGGGGATCCTTTGGACCTGAGTCCTTCCAGACCATGATGAACCACTTCCATCATGTCTTACCCAGTGACTCGCAGTGAAAGGCTTAGAGAATGTTATTAATTAATCATTTTATGCTTAATTCAAAGTCAGCATTTAGCAATTCAGCAACTAATCTGAAGAGCTGAAAACAATCAAAAAATTTAATGGCAGCTGTTTTGGTAACTGATCTGTCGAATATCCTCTGGTTGCACAGTGTTCCAGGCCTGGAAGCCGAGTCCGCCGAGGGCAACTTCCTGTCCGGAGAGGATGGGGAGGAGTGCAGCGCTTTGAGCGACAGCCTGTCACGGCTTCGCAGCCCGTCAGTGATGGAGGTCCGAGAGAAAGGATACGAGAGGCTGAAGGAGGAGCTAGCCAAGGCCCAAAGGGTAGGATACGCGTGCACGCACGCACACACACACTCACACACTCACTCACTCACTCACTCACTCAAACAAACACGGTTTCATGTCTTAACCTGAAGGACTCAAAATTGTGTGTGTGCAGTCGGACAGTGTGAGTGTGTGTGAGTAAGACTTCATTACATCTCTCCACAGTGCCCATTACTTAGACTGTAATTTTTTATGTTTTATTTAAATGCATTTTTTTTGTTTCTATCATAGTTATGGTTTAAAGCCCCTTACAGACCTGCACCACGGCAGTTTAAGATGTTGGACTCATGCCTCAAGAAACATGCACAGTTTTACCTCAGCAGCTCAGATCTGTAACTGAACGCTGTCAGATCAACATTAAGGCTGTAGCAGCACAGAGTAAAACATGCAGAGAGATTAAATGTGTTCTGTGCCACCTTCTACGATCATTGTAAAACATTTATCATCTCAGGCTTCGTCTCAAAATCAGTTTCATTAACCAGGAAACACAAATTTAAGGTGTTGAGTAGATTGAACAGTGCTACAGAGAATAAAAACCCTGTCAGAGTAAGAATCTGACCAACAGCCTGTCTCTACATTTTTACTTTTCATTCATATATTATTATATATATTATTAAACAGGCAGCGATAAATAACACTAAGTGATTACACTGATGTGTAAACGTATCAGTGGATTCACTGTTGGAAGCGGTGTCCTCCATCCTTTGTGCTCACAGTGGTCATTAAGTTAAAATCCAACAGTGAAAACTGTTCACACACCTCTCTCTGCTTGCTGTTATGTCTGAATGAACATTAATGTAAAGGTCTCCTCTGTGAATTACAAAAAAGCCGTCACTTTAAAAGATAAACCCAGTATCCATGTATTCCGTATCTTAAACATGAGAAACGATGGTTTAATCCTCAGACACATTTCACTAATTTTTATTTCTTCATCTCTTTGTTTTGTTGTTGCCATGCTATAATTTTACGTTCATGTGTTCATTTGGTGGTTGTTTTTCTGTTGTGTTGTTTTCTGTTGTGTGCGTGTGTGTGTGTGTGTGGAAGGAGCTGCTGTTGAAGGATGAGGAGTGTGAGAGGTTGTCTAAAGTCAGAGACCAGCTCGGCCAGGAGCTGGAGGAGCTCACCGCCAGTCTCTTCCAGGTCGGTTCACCTCTCCTCCGTCTGTCAGTCTCCTGCTTCCTGTTTCCTGTTTCCTATTTCCCTTCCTCCTGAGGCAGTGGCCAGACAGAAACTGGAAAAAGAAACTGATATAGGATATGTTTTCTCTATTCTTTGGCTGCAGACATGTGAAACAAAGACCGCTCCAGTAATCTGCTCCATCTGCTGTAGTAGTTCTTCTTGTCTTTGGAGAAAGTTCTTTATGACTCTGGTGTGTTTGGGCTTGTTGTCCTGCTGCAGAATGAATCTGGGACCAATCAGATGCCTCCCTGATGGCGCTGTGTGATGGAGAAGATTGTAAACATCTAAAATGCCTAAAACTTCTGCGTGGTACTGTTTCTTTTTGATTGGATTAAATGAAATCTCAGGTAGTTCCGTCCACGCACACCAGCCTCAACAGCTGCATTTGGATTCAGGCTCTGAACGAGTTGGATAAAGTTTCCAGCTCTCGTCCCGCTCATAGATGTTGATTGGCCCAGATTTGTCTCCGGTCGGCGACGCTGGACCTTTTTGAGTCGCGTTAGAAATTTCTTATTGTGCTGTTCGATGTTCGGGTTCAGGAAGCAGAGTGAATCTGTCCGGCCGGCCTTCAAAACATACGGTTCCTTTTCACATTCCTCCTCCTCGTTTTTGTCTCACTCTGAACTTTTTCCTCATAGAAGGTGCTGGGACTCTATCTGTGTGTGTGTGTGTGTGTGTGTTTTCTGTAGCCTGTGTACATGTATGCAGCAAAGGCTTTTATAATACTTAATAAACCCTTTAATATGTACTGAGCTTGTGTTCTTTAGATTGAAATCTAAATGCAAACAAACGAATCATGACTGAAGAAAATTCCAAAGAAATATCAAAGTGTGTGTGTGTGTGTGTGTATGTGTGTGTATGCGCGCGCATGTGTGTGTGCTTGTGTGTTTTCCAGGAAGCCCACAGAATGGTCAGAGAAGCCAACGTCAAACAGGCTAATGCTGAAAAACAACTGAAAGAAGCTCTGGGCAAGGTAACAACAGAAACACTACAGTTAAAGGCTCGTTTCCATGAAGAGTCTTGGAAGGAAATTTCTCCCATCGGGCCAAGAATTCTCAGAATTATGCTTTTTTTTTTATCTTGCTTGTACGACTAGAAGTAAAAGCATTTGATGAACTTTCCTCACTGAGGAAATCAGACTGATTTCACACTTAATGTCCTGAACGCCTCTTCCTCCTCCTCCTCTTCAGATCGACGTGCTCCAGGCAGAGGTCCAGGCCCTGAAGACGCTGGTGCTCTCCTCCCCCACCTCCCCCGTGGGCGAGCTCCCCTCTGCAGGAGCGGGAGGAGGCGGTGTGAAGACCCCCTTCAGGAAGGGCCACAGCAGGAACAAGAGCACGTCCTCTGCCATCCTGGGGACACAGCCCGACCCGTCGGCCACGCAGCCCATCGTCCGGGAGTGTAGAGAGGTACGTCTGCCCGCAGAGCTTTATTTATCAACACATAATGACACTGACACTGAATTTATAAAATGCACTTTAGATTAAAATGTGTTGAATGAAACTGGACCATCATAGTATAAACCCTGTGTGTGACGTAACCGGTGTTGTTGGAGATGCAGGTTGACAGTCAGCTGTTTAGCGAGTTCAAGGCCTGGAAGGAGGAGCCAACGCTCGACCGGAGCTGCTGCTTCCTGGAGAGAGTTTACCGTGAGGACATCTACCCCTGCCTCACCTTCAGCAAGAGCGAGGTACAGATCTTATCTTAAGGAAGCTCGGAGAGTTTTTGATCAGCAGAAATATTCAAAGAAGAAAAGGTATTCAACATGTTTGTCAGGACAGTGTTCACATCTACACCTGACTGTTTTAACAGACCTGACAAATTGTGAACTGTCCTTTAATCTCCTCTGTCCTCTTCTGTCCCTTCATGTCTGCTGCCCTCTGCTGGCCTCCACTGTCATTTAATGTCCTGTATTGTCCTCTCCTGTGATTCGTCGTCCTGGTGTGCCCACCTGTCCTCCTCCTCCTGTCTCGTCCCTCAGCTGGGTTCAGCCATCTTAGAAGCCGTGGAGCAGAACACGCTCAGTGTGGAGCCAGTTGGTTTTCAGCCGCTGCCCGTGGTCAAAGCCTCTGCGGTGGAGTGTGGAGGACCAAAGTAAGGCCATACACACTCTCACACACTCACACACATGCTCATACACTCTTGCTCCTCTTCATCAAGCTTTCTCTCCTTCATCATCATCTCTCCATCTTCCCTCAATTTCTTGCTCTAGTGGGCGAAGGGCCGAGCTCGTCACGTAAGTCTGACTCTCTCCCGCCCTCTCTCTCTCTCGCTCTCTCCCATCTGCATTTTTTTTAATCTCTCTCGACCCGCCTGGCTCTTCCAAACACCACTTCCACCCCTGGTAACTCATAACATTCCCTCGTCCTGTCCTTCCGTCCTTCTGTCCGGGTTTATCAGACAGATCCTGCTGAGACGAACCTTGGTTAATGTTTAGCACTCGTCCCTCTCTCCTTCCTCCCTTTGCTCCTTCCCTGCTTCCTTGAGTTTTAGTATTAGTCTTGTATAGTTCGCTGTGGTTGATAGTGTTTGGACAAATTCAGTTTTCCTCCTGCTGAAAAAAACAAAAACCCATAAATGTCTTTGTCTGTTTCTCTGTGTGTGTCTCCGACAGAAAATGTGCCCTCAGCGGTCAGACCAAAACCTGTAAGCACAGAATCAAGTTCGGAGATTCGTCCAACTATTACTACGTGTCTCCCTACTGTAGATACAGAGTGAGTACGAGCACACACACAGACTGTAAAAGCTGTAAATAATGTTAACTTACATTTTATTATCAGTACGTTCACTTATTCTCAGTTATATTAAACTCTCACTGTGACATCTGCAGAAAACAGTTTCATTTTACAATGATTAAAATCAGTGGTTCACATTTTCCTTTGGGCTCCTGTTTTACAGATAAATATATTTTATTTCAGATCAAAGACTCATGGAAAAAACAGGCTTCAGAACTGAGAAGTTTCCTTCAGTATCACAGTAATCCTGCAAACAGGAGCTGCTAATAAAATGGTAGAACCATCCTGTGGTTGATATCATATCGGTTCACACATAGGCCGATTATGTTGGTGCTAGATCCATTTAACACACAAGGACATTTCTGTGAGCAGGGTCAGAATTATAGGATTATAATCACAGCAGAGTTGACGGATCGGTTTGTAGTGTTTTCACTGAAATAGTGTTCATTTGTCTTAGATCACAGCAGTGTGTAATTTCTTCACCTACATTCGCTACATCCACCAAGGGCTGGTCAAACAGCAGGACGGTGAGACACACACACACACATATAAACACCTTGTTTCCATTGTGTTAAACATTAAACCAGTGGTTTTCAGTTTTCTTAAACAATTCATTGTAATTTATTAGTTTATCATGTTTGTAAATGTAAAATATAAGTCGTAGTGACTCAAAGTTGGACTTCAGTCAGTAGTTGAGTAAATGTACTTAGTTCCTTTCCACCACATGTGATTAAACCACCTGTCAAACCATGTGACCATCATGTGACCTTGTGGCGTTTCTCTCTGCTGTGGGTCTGTAGTGGAGCAGATGTTCTGGGAGGTGATGCAGCTCCGCAGGGAAATGTCCTTCGCCAAGCTCGGCTACTACAAAGACCAGCTGTGACGGACGGATGGACATACAGACAGCTTCACCCTCCAATCACAGCGGACCCTGCCCCGAAGTCCCGGTTCTGGTTTTCCTCCTCCTCATCCAGTCATTGCAGGAACCCCTCCCTCCCTGCTCTCCCATCGTGTGAGTGTGTTTTTGTGTGTGAGAGAGAATAACTATGGCTGTTTTCAATCATCACAAAAAAGACTGAAAGACTGTGACGTCGGTTTTGGTCGGTTTCTGCTCGGTTTGATTCCGAAACGTGTTATTTCCTTTACTGAAACATGTAACACTCCATTATATAAAGACAACTGGCATAAAAAGAGGAGTTCAGATTGATATGTTGGCATTTAAACTCCTCTGAGGAGCTTTGACCTGGGCTTTCTTTCTCTCCCTGCTCAAAAATATAATTAAATATGAAAAAATAAAAAAAAAACAATCATTAAATCAGTGTAACAGATGCAATAAGTCACTGAAGTTAAGAAAATTATCAAGTCAGATACAGAGAATTAGAGCCACTGTGAAGGACGGGATCTGAGATTTAGGCAAAGAATACAGGAGAAATATTTTGAGGAGAAAGTTGTGCTGGGAGAATAAAGCCATAAAACAAAGACAAGAATTTTACACAAAACTAAAAGAATTAAAAGAATAAAGCTGTGATTTTTACATTATGAGTTTAAACTTCAATGAAACAGAAATAGACTTGATTTCTAAAAAAAAAAAAAGTGCTTTATTCTCGTAAAAGTTTCATCACTTATTCTTTTTCATGACTTTATTCCTTGATTATGATTTATTGCTCAGAAAATTGATTTTTTTTCCCCCAAATTTTGACTTTATTCTCAATTTTTTTTCTTGTAAAATTACAACTTACTTATTCTTCATAATATCACTTCATTTGAAAAATATGACTTTTTTCCCACAAAGTAACTTTACCCTGGAAATATTTTACTCAAAGTTAGGACCTGTACGGCGGCCCTAAGACTTCGTCCAAACTAAAACCTGTTACAGTGACAATCTTGTGGTAAAGAAGAGCGGCAGCTGAACGATGACCAATCAATCAGTTATTGTTTAATTAATTTAATTTAATTTAATTTTAGTTTTATGTTGAAGCAAATGATAATGGCAGTCTGAGAAGTTTTTTCTCCGTATGCAGGAAAAGAACATTTTATTTATAATTTCATTGAGAGTTCATGATGTTATTTTGTTGTCGGGCTGTTTCAGGTGTTGAAGCTTCAGGAGCGTTTGATTAAAGGAAAAAAAAACAACTACATTTTCTGCTGTTAAACACTACGTGATGTTCTGGCATCTGTAGATACGCTGACAAACAAATGTTCCTTCAACAGATCCTGGTGTTTCCAGCCCGCTGTATTTAATCAATCAGGAAATCTGTAGATAATAAGCTGTGTGTAAGTGTGTGTGTGTGTGTATGCCTGGTGTTCTGTAATCTTTATATATATATTAATTTAAACCTGACACTCCTCTGCATCTCTCTCTCTCTCTCTCTCCCATTCAAAGTCAGTGTCACTGTCCCGGTTTGGTTTAGTGCCTTTTCTCTCAGACACTCTGAATAAAACAGTAATACCTCTGGAAACCTGCCGCTCTGCCTGGACTCTTGTTTCCCACCTCACACGCTGTAATGAGACGAGGTCAAAGGTCAAGTGCAGTGCAGCCAGGTGAGACGTATGTTTTGCACATTTACACTTAATATTATTATATATTGTAATATCACATCAAACACTGCGAACAGTTTTCATCAGTCAGAATTTATTTTCCTCTTTTTTTGTCTTTTTCCATCAAAAAGACAGTTTAGTCTTTTATAATGATCTGGGCCTTTCAAGTGTGTCCAACACATAATAACACAGGCAGCATGTGTGTGTGTTGGTCTTCAGTGTGATGCTTTTGTTACCAATAACCAACAGGCAGCTCAGCTCAGCTGTCTTAGAAAGCAGCGGTCCGTCTATCGTGGCCACAGTCCCCACGCCAGCCCAGGCAGGAAGAGGGCGATGAGGACGGAGGAGAACAGGTTGACAGCGTTGTTGTCTAAGATGGGTTTCCCACAGATCCGCCGGGTCGTGGCCGACTCGTAGCTCACCACCTTCCCAATGCTGGAGTCAAAGCCTAAAGACAGACGGGAAAGGGACGAGTCCGGTTGGTAACAATAGATCACATCTACAGATCCTTCACAGGAGGAAGAGGAAGAGGAGGAGGAGGAGGTCCACCGGTTACAGTTAGATCGCTCTGATCAGTATTTATCGATCTAATCACCCACATCAGAAACATGACGTCACGTCCTTTTTGGTGGCAGAGCCCTGGGACATCTGTTTGGATGGAAGTTTACTGTGACTGTACCTTAAGGGTAAAGTCACATGACACATCCATGTTTCTGACGTGGGTGATTAATAAATATTGATCAGAGCGATTCACTGTGGCTGCAGCTAATTATTAATTATTCTCATTATCCACTAATTTGCTGCTTATGTTTTTGATTAATCATTTGGTCTATGAACGCCAAAAAAAGTAAATTTTCATACCGTCAAACCTCCTCCTCATTTTACTCCGGTATACATTATTACCGTGACCTGGGTTTCCGTTAAATTCCGCCGGTATTTTAAACCCCTCCGGTCAAAATGTCCGGTGAAAATATTCCCTACATGTACAATTTGAATTTTGAATCAAAGAATCAAAGACAAGTAAGGACGAGTCGGCTGCAGCTACAGCTCCGCTCATAGATCTGAATTCAGCTGCTGCAGCTACAATTCACTGCAGCACAAATACATTAAAAAGCCTGAAACATGTCAAGGGATCTTTTTCAGTTTGTTAATATAGTTTTTATTGCATATACAGACTATTCGAATACAGCACGCCGCGTTATTAAAATGGTATGAGCCAGTCCACATGTGTTTTATCTGAGAATACTTTCTTTATATTCATGTTCAAAGAGCGCAGCTTTGTGCAGTATTTATTTTAGAAGTTAATCACGGGAGTCAGCTGACGACTCTTATTTTGATACAGCCTATACTTTTCAATAAAAAGATTCTACACTGACACGCTTTGATATCATTCTTATATATCCTGCACATCATTTATCATTTGAAGATCAATAAATTCAGATAATACAAACATTTAATAAAAACATTTGTCCGGTAAACTGAAAACCTGTTGTGAATTAAACCTGATGAACGTGAGGCTCAGACGGTTTGTACCTGCACCGTTCAGAGACTGACCCTACTGTTACCTGAATACTGCATGTGAGCTCCCAGGAAGGAGTCCAGCATCGATCCCAGCAGGCCAGCCACGCCGCCGTACACTATGATGGGCCACTGGGGGTCCGCCAGGTGCAGGTCGCTGACCATCAGAAGCTGCGTTACAAAGTAAGCGACGCCCAGCGCGAGTCCGCCGAGGAAGCTGGCGACCAGTCCGACAGGAGTGACTCCTCCGTTTGTTCCTGGAGGGAGAGAAGTGAAAAGGACAGAAGAAGAAAGAAGACCCGAATAAACAGATGCATCAGTATGATGAACTCATTTTCAGCTTGAAAGAATATTAAACGTTTCTAGAAAACCTCTTAATTCCCTGAACACACACACAGAGCCTCAACACAAACCATCTGTGTCATTAACCGTGTTATTCTTCTGTACATTCAGCCTGTCACACACAGCGGAGCGTGAACAGCTTCTGTTTACATCATGTGTGGCGTCACACAATCGATCACGTCACACTCTGGGAAAATGAATGAACATATTTCGGCGAACTCAGACTAATGAAGCTAATAGTAATCTTCCTGACTTCACTTTATAAAATTCAGTAGGCATCCTAATAAAACTCTGAAAGCTCTGGAGGCACCCTCCCGCCCTCTCTGGCCGCTCACCTGCCGGGACTTCCTTCCAGGTGGTGATGAGTCTAGGCTGTGATGGGCTGAGGACAGGTCCCACCTCCGACGCCCAGGTGTCCCCAGTGCTGCATGCCAGCGCGCCCACCAGAGAGAGGCACATCCAGGAGGCAGAGTACTGTTTACCGAAATCAATGGGCATCTCACCTGGACCCACCTGGAACACAAACGCCATTTCCAAGAGTTATAATCAGGAACTAGGGGGAAATAAAACACGTGCAAATTATAGAAACTGTTGTTTTGTCTTGTTTGTTTTGGTACTTTTGTCATTTTTGATGCTTTGTACAGAAAATCTTTGGAAAACTTTACTCCTCCATCAAGTTTCCAGTTACCTCTATCATGTAGAGCAACGCCAGCTCTGTGGGAACCCCTCCGTTACAGAAGACCTGAACCCAGTTCCTCTGGCCCCCTAACGACACAAACACAAAAGTGAATACATTTAAATTTAGATCAGTCTCAAAATACAACAACAACAACAACAAAAAGCCCTTCCACGTCACCTTCTTTGTACTCCGCGTCTATTTTCTTCTTCTGCGCTCCTCCCCAGCGCGTCAGTCTGGAGGAGGTGATGAAGAAAGCCAGCAGCGAGGAGAAGAAGCTGTAGTTGGCCATTGTCAACACAAATCCCACCAGGAGAGCTGTGGAGACACACAGAGAAAAGCCTCACAGCCCGCATGACGCTGCTCTCAACAGGAAGTCAGGTCTATACGTACAGCATCCTGTCAAACTTCATCTCATCCACGGTGCAGAAGAGTCGCAGATCAAAGGCGTAAACAGTGCCCGTGACGTCACGACGTCTGCACGACACAACGGCATCTTTCAGCACTTTAACAGAAATGGTCCCACACGTCATCGAATAAAAGGTTGAATGGACCCGAATGTCTAAACCGCTCATCTGTGTCCTGATAAAGAGCTTTAGTGTCTCCCACAAGACTCCGACCAAAAATCACTGTTTACATATTTTCCAGTAATTTTTTTTTTTTTTTTTTTTAATCCCTGAGTCACTTTGGCACATCAGCTGACTAACGTTGAATTTCAACATTAAGTTGGATCCTGCGCTTTTTTTCCACACCTCGCTGATGTTACATGTCAATGTTCGTTACAAACGTCTTTATAAAAGCTGCTGTCATCATTTATTTGTGACCATAAAAGAGGGATTTAATGGACAGATCCCGAGTGCAGACGGTCTCAAAGATCAGGGCAGAGCGCGGAGGTTTAACCAGCCCAGACTCAAACAGAACATTGTGAACTCTGAAACGCGTCCCGAAGGTGTGAGGCGCATCGAGGACCGCGGACTGAAGCAGGAACAAGACTCAGTCATGTCCCCAACACAGACCGTTTCTGTTGGAGCTCGCAATGCTTTTAATTTGCAAGATTTAGGTTTTCTCCGAATCCTGGACAGATTCAGGGAACAGATGTGGGTTTGACCAATGAGTGCCCGATAAAGACTTTAATTCAGCTCAGACTATCATGGGATCACAGACACTTGATGCGACTGACTCCAGTTAAACACTCGTTTTTTTATCCTGCAAACAAGAGCAGGCAGAGGCCGTTTTCTAAAACTCTTAGTTACGTTTGAAGAGAGCAGATTTTCCTCTGTCTTCATGAAATCTTGTTTTCATGTGAGGCAGCGTCTGAACAGTAATCTGCCTGCTGAAAACTGAAACTGAAGTTATATTAAATCAGAAAAAAAAACTATTTTCTGCTTTAACTGGTGTAAAACTCAACTAAATAAGAAACGATGGGTGTTAAGTCCTCTCTTAGCTCTGGTTTAACCTCTGGAAGCACCACAGAAAAATATCTGGCTCTTAAGATGCTGGATGCTCGTGTATGGAGCTGATCCTAAGGGATCAGTATCAGCTAAAATAAACCTGATCAGACCTCAAGATCTCCGGCACGACAGCTGGACTCTGCAGGGAAAGCGTTTTGCAATTGGCTTAAATCCGAGTGGGAAAAGATTTGGGCACAGCGGTGTGACTGAGGAGTTCAGTTCATTATCTGAACAGTGTAACCACTCTCTGTGGGTTCATCACTACATGGACGCGTACTCACCTCCCAGAGCTCCTGTGCGATCCAGACTGCCTCTCTTCAGAGCTCGGACCGTCACCACGAGGGGAACCAAGATGGAGAACAACCACCGCCACGGTGACACAGGCTGCAGTGTGCCTACAACACACACGCACACACACACACACACACGCACGCAGCAGCTCTGGTGATTTTCCACATTTCCTGAATCAGAGGATGATTTGAAACTTCAGATCTATTCAGTTTTTCCACTTACAAATTCTGAAGGGTGAGAAAGAAAAATTAAAACATGAAACATAAGTTCAGAAAGAGGGTTCACTGCTGGGACACAAGCTTCAGTCTCAGACTCCGATCAGCTGTTTGAATACGAACAGTAACTAATGTGACATCTGCATTTAGACCTGTGGAAAACACGCCAGTTAACTGGTGACTGTGATGATCCTGCTAGGGTTGGGCGGTAATAAGGTCATAAGTTATATCAACGGTTTTCAATATGTCAGTAAAAAAAAAAAAAAAAAAGCAGCATTAAATATTAAACATAATTTATTTAATGCCTCGTGTGGTTGAAGTCTTACTTCAGTAGTTTAATATGTTTTACTTT
>JBBMJY010000015.1:1488100-1529840 GCA_037833715.1 Toxotes lorentzi | reverse complement strand
GAATGATATCAAAGCATTTCATACCATTATCATACCATTTTAATAACGCGGCGTGCTGCCAACGTGAAATAAAAAAAAGTCCGTTCGCTATATGTGTTTTCAAATAGTCTGTATATGCAATAAAAAACTATATTAGCAAACTGAAAAAGATCCCTTGACATGTTTCAGGCTTTTTAATGTATTTGTGCTGCAGTGAATTGTATTGGAATATTTTCACCGGACATTTTGACCGGAGGAGTTTAAAATACCGGCGGGTTTTAACGGAAACCCAGGTCACGGTAAGTGTATGTTCAACGACATGGATCAGCCACAACATGATTCACATCTGGGATTCACATTTGGGACACGCTACAACTTCAGCCATGGAAAACAGGATGTTCAGGATGTTTGTTCAGCCTTTAACTGTTCTGGGTGAATATCTGAGCAAAAATTAAACAAACTGAGCGTGAAGACTGAAGAATTTAGGGCCAGTATTCAAGGAAGAGCACATGATTTGGTTTGTCTCAGTTTCTATTTTAGGACATTGTTGAGAATTGTTTTGAAAGGCATGCAACAGTAAAATCAAAATGTAAAAACCACAGCGTCTGCATTCCTGGGACCTGAGATAAAACAAAACCCTTCAGGTTGGTTTCCAGACAGGAAGCTCACCATAGTACGTGCTGATTGTGAGGGAGAGCACCCAGAAGAAGAGGGAGAGTGCCAGGGTGGCACACAGCACGATCATGTCAGTCATCATCTTGACGTACTCCTTCATCAGCACACCGTTCTCAGAGTCCATGCTGACGGACGGATCGAGCTGCAGGGGACATGATAAAGATTTACTGGTTAGATCGGCCTGCAAGGTGAAAAGAAAGAGGATCCACCATGCTTCAATGTTTTCTGATTCACTGTGACTGCAATTGTATCTGAAATAATTTGTTAAATTAAAGTTTAATGGAAAGGCTCCCTGTTCTGGTCCATGCTGTCGTTGTCAGTGGTCGGTAGAAGTTTTCATGAAGGAGTCCATGAGAGCCCAGAGTCAGTGTGGAGCTTCTAATAAAAACATTCAGCTCGTTTTGAAATACTATACAGAAACACAGTGCACTCAGTATATCTGAAATAACACCTGTGACTATATTAAACGGGTTAACGGCGGTGACTTCGGGATATCTGAGACATTCACTAAGCAACTCACCCATTTAATTACACCTGCTGAATGCACCGCTCAGCCGCCGGGGCCGAGGAGGGTGTGCGGCTAAAGCACAACAACACACGGTTAAACAACGCACTCACTGAAACGAGTGTGGTGTTGTTGTTGTTGTTGTTGTTGTTGTTGTGTCATCAGGGTGAACACATCGGACCAACATCTGAATGAGGAGCTGCGCCCTGCTTTATGTAAGTGGACTCACCCGTTGTCTCCGGAGCCATCATGAGTTCACGCTGCTCCCTTTAACCTACTTCGACAGACGAAGTTCAGCACGAATGTGCTTTCGACTCTTCGGAGGTGAAACAGGTGTAGTCGTTACCCAAACGACCACACCAACTAAATATACGATAAACGATATTTAGATTCCAGTTAACAAAAGGAAACCCGTGCTCGGCTGAAGCTCGGCGTTAAACACCGGAGGGGAGGACGGAGGCATTTAGCTGACGGACCGACTTCCGCAAACACTGACAGTTCTTAGAGCGACGAATCCACAGCCGCACTTTCCTTCGGTTTTATTTCGTTGTTTCTGTTTACAGGTGGTAACACACTTTTTTTTTCCCAGTACTCATGGAAAATAACTGTGCATTTACGTGAAAGGAAAAAACGTAGGAGCCAAAGATTTGAAGCGACATCATTGTGTTCGTTTGGAATCTGTTTCCGGTGCTTTATCCATTAATCATCTTCAGAGCTGCAGCAACAAGTTCATTTGCACTTAGTTTCGGAATTGATTAATCGTTTTAATCATTTTCTAAGCAATGTTTTAATGTGTAAAATAAATTTATTATACTGAGAATATTTCACTGTTTCTAGGCAAACAGCCCTAATCATTTTAATAATTTAATTTATGGGTTATGGGTGTTTCTCACTATTTTCTAAATTTTTACACATCAAACAATGAATGGATGAATCAAGAAAACAGCTGATTAATCCATGATGAAAATAATAATTAGTTGCAGTCCAATACAAAGCATCAAATTATCAGTTATAGCAGTAAAATGTGGCTGAAACATGAACTACTTTTACTTTCTTTTACTACTTTACTTACTTTATTTTTTCAGTATTTTCTAGTGTGTGTGTGTGTGTGTATTTGCACTGATGTATGTAACCTTTAACAGAGGTTATATAAGACCTGCTGCAGAGACACATAGTCCTCAGTGTTTTAATGGTAACACTTCTCTCTGATAAATGTCCCATCCAGACTGATCACAGGCAGAGTCTTACCCTTTCAGGATTCGGAGAATGTACATTATCAGCTTCTATGTATAATTTTTACTGTTTTGCTGATCGTCATGTAGTTAAAGCTGTGCGCAAAATGCTGTGTGTAATCTGTGATCACATGGGAAACTATAATTTGCCCCTGAGAGCAGAGAAAGCAGCAGAGCACAAACAGAACCCTGTCTCAAAGTGTTCACACAGTCGTCCTCTTCCACATGAACACAAGCTCTGTTCTTTCACTGTCAGAAGTTCTTTACTGGGATCATCTCATCAGTTTTTAAAAAGCGGAAATATCACTGGGACACTGTGCCATTATCAGGGGTGATGTACAGCCATAAAAAAACCAAAATATTTGTAAATGTCATATAACTGCAATAGAACAAGCTGATACAGAATGTACTGTAACCACTGTCTTATGATGATTTGTGATTTTTTCACAAAAATAAAAGAAACTTCACAGAAAAAGTTGAATGAAAAATGTTTCATATTCCATGTAATTACAGACAAACTGGTCATTAACAGAACCCGGATGATTTTTCAGGCCAACACTGAGGTTGATATTTGTGAGCTGAAAAAAATATGAAAGCAATATCTCAACCTATTTAATGTAAAGCCGTTTGTATGTTATTATTTGTGGTTCTACATCCTCTCATGTTTCTAAAAGCATAGTGTGTGATCAAAACCACCATTAAAATTCAAACCACAAGATTGAAACCTGCTATCACTTTCAACATGAATGAGTCCAGTGTCTGTTATTGACTTGATTATTTGTCTGAGCAGCTTCTGTAAGCACGAAGGTCCATCACTGACCCGGTGATTTAGTTACACCGTTGGTCACCTGGCCGAGTGCTGGAATTTCCCCACTGGCCGTTGCTCTTTCCAAACGAACCGGCTGGAACAGTTTCTTTCATCATCAGAATCAGAATCAGCTTCAGCTTTATTCCTCAAGTACGCATACAAGGATTTTTTTTGCCGGCAGTTGTTGTCTCTCTCTAGTGACAAGATAAAAAACAAGGTAACAAATCTATATATACTATATGTACAAATATACAATAAAGTGCAGATGAAACATGAAATGGTACCGGTCCAGTAGTGAGTAGTGCAAAAAAAAAAATAAATAAATTAAAAGATAAAATAAATATAAAACTAAAATAAGACAAAGGGTGGATGAATGAAGAAAACTCCCGCGGTGAATAAAACGGCTTACAGTTCAGAACGAGGAGCTCCAGTTCCGAGTCGCAGCAGCTGGAAGCCCGGCAGGTACAGGCTGCGGTCCGGGATAGAGTCACAGAGCCGCAGAATGCGCACAGTCTCTGTTGGTCCTGACCACGAGAAGCAGCTCCAACGCCAACAAAAAGTTCACAGAAACTGTCCGGGTCCGAATAAAAAGTTGGAAAAGAGTCCGCGGTGAGCTTCCCAATGTTTATGATCCCTACTACAGGCGATGAGGTTTGAGTACGCAAAAAAAAAAAAAAAAAAGAAAAAACCTACACAAGTACCAGAGAGCGCAGTACCGATGCCGCCATCGGCGGCGCCATCTTGGAATATATCATCGGGGGTGTTCACAGGCAGCTTTTTTCAAAAAAAGCAACTTCTGACAAATCGAGCAACTTTTTGGACAAACCTTTGCTACTTTTCATAAAAGAGAGTTTCCAGTGTTTCCCTGCACACACCAGTTTGCAGATGTGTGATAAATTAAAGGGAACAAACCTGAATAAACGAGTGTGATCATAACACATGCAGATTCCTGCATACAGGGAACAGGTCCTTATTGCCTTATTAAGACACTTTATGCTGGTTTTTCCATTAATTTCTGAAATATCTGTGTGTTATTTATAAAGTCACAGAATAAGTTACTTGCATCTTCTTTTCCAGCAGGTGTTGTAGACTGTACTTTTTTTTTTTTTTTTTTTTTTTTAGCAGTTCCCTTAAAAAAAGAAGACACTGACTGAATTCATGTCTGCACACAAACCCCAGCCTATTTACATCTGATGGGAAATTCTTGGCATTGAGCTGAGGTTCACTTGTGGTCTGACCTGCAGTCTGTGACACATGCCTTGCTTAAAGGCACATCAAGCTCTGTGATTCACCATCTAAACCAGCAGCCACGGTGGTGATTACCACACTAGCAACCTGTTCTAGTCTAACAATATTATCACCTTAAAATCTGTGAAATTTAGTCATATTACTGCAAACCATGAACACATGCATCCACAAAGGAGAGAGGCAAAGATGATGTCACCTACCGAGCAGAGAGGAGGCGTGGAGGAGGATGAGAGTAAATGTGGTGTGTGCTCATTTTGATGCAGTTGACACTTTTTAAGGGAAGCAGAGATCCACCCCTGGAGAGAGAGAGAGAGTTTTGAAGAAATGCACGTCTTGTGACTCATGGGAAGTGTAGCTGCTGAATGTGATCTGTTGGTTGGACAGAAAAAAGCAATCTGAAGATCCTTCACGACTGAGTGTTTTCCACTTTTTGATAATTTAAAGACTAAATAATGGATTTATTAGTCCAAAAAATAACCAACCAACGTATTCATTAATATTGAAAACAATTGTTAGGCGTAGCCATACGTGAAAAGTTTGTCCAGCTGATGGCCAAAAATGTGACCTGAAATATGTAAATGTGTAAGATACATTCATTTGTTCTGATATTTGTAAATTTGTACAAAAATTTAAATGTGTTCTGAGTACACACACACATATATATACACACAGTTTCCTTACTCTCCACGCGCATTTTCAAACACTATTGCCATAAAATCACATCCTTGTGATTCTAGCTCAACTGCAAATTGTGCGAACTTATTTAGTTTGGACCGCTGGGCTCCCCGTAGTGTTTACATTCAGTGTAGCCAATATGGCGTCAGGAGGTTAGCAAGCCGGCTGGATACAAGCACTTTTTAAAAAATTATTGTCGTTGTGAGCAAATATCTGAGGACGCTGAGGGCACCAGTATGAACGGCTGTGTTTATAAATAATATCAGGAGGTTTTAGTTAGTTAAGTTGGTAAACTGTGCGTATGCTGGTTCGAAAAGTGATGTTGTCACTGTGCTAACACGGCCAGCTAACCGTTAGCTCGCCCGGACAGGCAGCTGCCCCGTGTGCGGGAGTATCTCTGACTCATGACGGAGGCGGAGGAGCTGCGGCCCGTTCCCCGGGAGCGGGCCATCCTGGAGAGCTTCTTCACGCAGCTCGGCATGTTTTCTTTCGACCGGGCCAAGGACTACGTGGAGAAGGAGAAGGACAACAGCAAGAGCACCGGGGCCATCTGGGCCGCTCTGCTGGCCGCTCTGGCTCACCTGGCCGCCGCGGAGAAGGCGTACCACAACATGACATTCCTAGGACAGAAAATGGGTAAAGTTAATGTAGTTCACAAGGAGGGAGGAAGAGGGTGACACGAGTGTTTGACAAAGTCTGAAACCGCTTCAACCTCTGTCTGCTGAAAATACCCTCACACCAGCCTGACTCTACATTGTAGAACATTATTGAGTTATGGTAAACTGGTAATGTACGTGCAATAGAAGACCATTCAAATATGTCTAAATATCGATATTAAAATAATTTGTTATCAAGATGGGAACTTTTGCTTTGTGACATGGAGCATTAGAAGATGGTGGTGAACAATCCGGCCACAGTCACTGAGAGCACATTAACTGAAGCTCCTGACCTGTGGATTTTATATCCTGCACCGCTGCCACATGATTGGCTGACTGGATCATTTCACGGATAAGCAGGTGTACAGGTGTTACTAATATACTGCTTGGTGAGTGTGTTAGTTTAAGGCACACCAACAGTCACAGTTGTCCAACAGCAGATGGCGCTGTATCACATGTATGCTAAAAAAAAGCTCTACCATTATCTGACGGTTACACAGTTTATAATAAAAGACTGATTTCCTTTTATTTCCTCTCTCTCTCTGTCTCTCTGTGCAGGCGGCCAGTCCTTCTTCAGCCGTAAAGACTCCATCCGCACCATCTACACCTCCCTCAACAATGAGCTCAGGAAAGTGGTGACGATGGGGCGTCACAGCCAGCCGGGCTCCACCTCCTACCTGGAGGACCTGCTGTCGCACCTGTCGGAGCAGCTCTGCCACTTCACCCAGGCCCGCATGGAGATGGCCGACCTGTACGAGAAAATGTACTCACTGGGCAGCCAGAAGAGCATCAACTCAGAGGAGCTGGTCACCACACTGGAGGCCATCCTGCAGAAGTACAGCTCCAAGTGTGTATCTGTTTGTACCAGAATAACATCGTACTTTACTGAATACTTAAGAAAATGCTTTAGATTTTGAAAGCAGGACTTATGTTAGGACGTGTTGATCCAGTGTGGTATGAACATCTTTTATTTAAAAGAACACTTCCTCCACTGTGGATACCTGGTTCGGCCCTGGGTATAAAAAACACAAAGAAATTAGTGAGATAAAGGAAAGTAAAGGAGAGAGTGACATATTGGGGTAGCAGAAGGAAAACTTTCTGCTTAATCCAGCAAATGCAGGATTCCGGCTTTTTCCCCAGAGACATGTCAGCGAAACAGAGTCCTGCGTCTACAGCAGGAAGACAAAGTGCACGATGGAGCTGTTGACTGAGCTGCAGCAGGTCACAGAATGACACAACCACAAATCACCAGTTTGACCGTGTACTGAAGGGTGAAGGTGGTGTTCTCATCAGCAGACCCGGACAAATAAAGGGTCGCCAACTCTTCTCTCTCTCTGTGTGTGTGTGTTTGTGTGTGTGTGTGTAGGCTGAGCTCACACTCAGATTCAGACTTAGACTCAGTATCTCTGCACAGCAAAGAGACAGCTGTTTTCAGGTCACTGTAAATGAGGCCAGCCACTGTCGTTCAAGACTAAGCTCGTCTTCCTGACCCCCTCAGGTTCCACCACCCCATCCTTGGCCGTGTGGAGGAGGGCTTCCAGACGGAGGTGGACGTAGTGACCCAGTTACTGCGCTGCCAGGCTCAGGTGTCAGAGTGGCATTTCCTGCCCGCTCTGCTCAGCCTGCACGGTGCCAACACCAAGCTCACCGCCTGGGGTCAGCTCTTCCAGCGGCAGAAAGAGACCCGCAAGCATCTGTTCGGAGGCCAGTCCCAGAAAGCCGTGCAGCCTCCGCACCTGTACGTGTGGCTGCAGCGTTTCCAGGCGGCGCTCCTCGCCAAGTTCAGCTTCTACTTCCACGAAGCCCTGAGCCGGCAGACGGCCCCGGCTGACATGAGAGCCCTGACCGCCCGCACCACGCCAGACTATTACGGCAAGATCTCCTCCTTTATCCGCAAACATGACGCCAGTAACGTGTCTCTGGTGTTTGACAACCGCGGCTCAGAAAGCTTCCAGGGCCACGGATACCACCACCCGCACTCATACCGGGAAGCACCGAAGGGCGTGGAGCAGTTTCCCGCCGTGGTGTCCCTGCCCTCCGGTGAGCGGCCGCTCACGCACTGGCCAAACGTCATCATGATGATGGGAGACCGCGCCGCTGAGCTCAACACTCTGGACAAGGTGGTGCACTTCTATGACGACAAAGTCCAGAGCACCTACTACCTGACTCGGCCTGAGCCACACTTCACTCTGGTGGTCATCTTTGACGGCAGGAAGTCAGAGAAGGATCTGCACATCGCCGCCTTCCTGCAGGAGATCTCCAGCTCACTGCGCAACTCCAAACCCTTCAGCACCCTCAAACCCGGGTCAAAGGGCTGAGCGACACGGTCATAAACATCAACTCAAACGGAGCCTGCTTTCTCACATCACTTCTTACAGATAACCAAGAACTGATTTTCTGTGGTCCAGCTCTTTTAGCAGACCTTTATGTTGCTTTATGTTGTTTGAATCTCATTTTGCAAAAACAAAACAAAACAAAAAACAAAAACGTTCCAGCCCAAAGAGCTTTTATGTTCCTCGCAGATTTAGATCATGACAGTCTGACAAACCGTGTGCTGCCACAGCCTCTATTTAAAATGTATTGTTTTATTCATTATTTCGCATCAATTACTGTTTTAACACGTTTACCATTTATTTTTAATGGCTTCTATTCACCGTGCTTGATACAATTTAAATAAAGTTTCCTTTGCCTGAAATATTTGATTCATTGATGCGATGACAGAAGAAGATTAAGAAGCCACTGATTTACAGAACACACCGGAGGTTTATTGAGTGTTCGAACAAAACATTTAGTGACATTTCATTTAAAGAAAAGTTCAATCGGTTAATGAGTCCAATGCTAATTTATTCAGGTTTATTTATAATATAAATACAACACATTGATACAATTCATTTGGCTATATGAGCTCATCTCTAGGAAGCTCAGTTTTCAAATACAGCAACACTAACAGACAAAAACCATTTCCTTTATTATCAAACACATTCAAAGAAACCTCCCTTTGAGTTAAAATGCACCAACATGTTATGATGCTACATGCCAAGTACACAATCCTATACATCAAAGTGCAATGTCACAATGGGTTAATGCTAGAATTCATAATTCAGTAATCTACTAAACACTTTTATGATTATTTCATTCGGAGTGCTGCTGCTCTTCGTTCAGGACATGCGTGAGTGGATTCACAACTCCCCAAAAAAGACAAGGATTAAAAAAAAGGCACTTTCACATACACACACACACACACACACACTCACTCACACACACACACACAGATGTGCATCCATAGCCCATCTCAGCGTGTCACGTCTCATTTTAATCACCACACTCACATCAGTTACCAGCCCGGTTGGAGGCCACATTCAGTGTGCTGTTCAAGTGTTTTTTGGGCGTTTACACACGGAGCCCCACCCTGTTAGCTTATTGTGAATTTAAGGTTAACTAGTGACTTCAGTGTAACAAGCAGGTAAACCATTATTTTTGACAGACACACACACACGTACAGAAAGTGGCATGCTTTTTGCACTCACACCGTTTTCCTAACTTGCACTTGTGTGTTCTGGCACTCAAGGCAGGCATGAATTATCTATCATCTATCACTATTCTAGTGCTTCTGCACTTACAAGGGAGCAGAACAAGGGCAGGCAAGCAGGACACACACACACGCACACACACTAACAAGAATAAAATCATACACCCACCCCATCCCAGAAAAAGCTCTGTCCAAGCTCCCTCCACCACTCAACCATCACACCCTGTTTGAAGCTCCGGTCTGGGCGCAGGTTTCCCTCCGAAAACACACGAAGGCTGTTAAAAGGTTTAGTGAGTGGCCACAGCAGCTCACTGAACATTCAATAGATGGCTGAACAGTCGTTTAATACTGGAAACATTCATTAAATAGCTGGACATTGGTTAATTAACGTGAGTTTGGTGTCACTGACGACCTCAAGAGGCGTTTCGTGGTTTGAGGTGTAAGTGAGCTTAGCAGCTGAACCGAGTGATAAATAAAAAAATAAATTATAAGTCACACAGACGTTGTTGAACCAGTGTTGCCTTCACTCTGCCGTGTCCTCTTCCTCTTAACCCATCGAGTCACTCGTTACAGATACAGCAGCCAATCGTTCTAGTTTCTAAGAAAACAGCAGCCTTTTGGTGACAGGCTCTTCAGCTAGCGCAGGCCTATCTTCATGACAGTACAGCCAACATTCACGTCACTGAAACTACATTTTACTGGGGCTGAACTACACTCCCCACGTCTCTCTGACCGTGATCTCGTGTACAGGACAGGATGCTCTGCCTACGCTCATTCCTGTTTCTCTTTATCAGCAGTTCTTTTAGCTAACCTTTGATAAATGCTTCAATACATGGAGAAAGTAAACTCCTACACACCTAGAGAGTACACACCAACCTGACAACACATAAATATCATGGCATATCATATCATAGGTCATGTCATATATTATATTTTATTACTACATTAAAACCCTTTTTGTCTTTCCTACCGTTTCTACCCTCATGTTGATTATAAACATTAAGCAGTACCCTGATCTCCTCTTCTGGCCCATTTTTGGCCCGGGTAGGCCTGATTCGGCCTTTTATCGGCCTGGTTTGGCTCACATGGTGCAGGATTTGTCCAGCGGTGGGGGCAGAGGCGGAGTGCTGCTCTTAGGCGGGACCATAGGCTTGGGCCTCAGAGCAGGGGGCCGCAGAGGAGCCCCGATGCGGGCAGCTGCCACAGGCTTGAAGGAGCCCAGGGCGTCTGGGGAAGGGTTGGCCGGTCTGGGAGGTCCTGGAGGAGGTCCGGGGAGCGGGCTGATGGGGCTCAGAGGACTGAGGGGGCTCGGAGTGCCAGGCGTGCCCGGGGTGCCGGGAGTCCCAGGGGTTCCAGGCGTGCCTGGGGTGCTGGGGGTGCTGTGGGGGCTGGGAGACTCGGACGAGCAGGTGGTGATGGGGCCGTTCTTCACCTGCTCCAGAGTGTCCAGCACCACATCTGGAGCCGGCCGGCAGCCCTGCCGCTCCAGCTGCCTCAGCTCCCCCAGAGCCACAGTCACCGTCTCCTCGATGTCCTGCAGGCGGCAAGAGGAAGATTAAAGACGAGTCCTCTAAGACAGCAACGAGGACAGACGTTTTCATTTTAATGCAGCTTCACCTACAGGTGTGTGTTCGTGTACCTGTGCCAGTGTGTCGGGGTCCAGCGCTCTGGATCGATGGGAGTCGCTGAAGCCGTGCTGCCCGCTGCTCGAGCGCCGGATGGGCGTGTCCTCAGGCCTTCTCAGCGAATCATGTCGGCTCACCGTCATGGTCACGGCAGCGGCTGAGCGGCGGCGGCGCTCCGGGCTGTCGAGGGGCGGGGTCAAGCCCTGACCCCGTCCCAGCAGCAGCTCCCTGGGACTGAAGTGACCCGTTACCGGCGGAGAGCTCCGCTCCATCACACCGCCATTCCCGTGGTTGTCGTTAGAGCGGCCGAGCGGGCGGCGGAATAAACCATCAGTTCGCTTCCTCCTGTGACTGCGATCGCAAAGCACGGACACTATCAGCTCAGGTCAACAACTGGCTGACGATTAATCAGCAACTATTTCAATAATCAATTGATCAGTTTGAGTCATTTCTTCAGCCTCTTGAATGTGAGACTGTTCATCACGTGGTCATGAAGCGAATATTTCGATGAATCTGTGCGTCACATTTTAAACATTTCAAACACAATCAGATGATTTGGGCTGACGAGTGTCTCCCTGTCAGGTTTCAGATGAGCTGTTAGCTGTTTCCCCTCTGAAGTTCTCACATGGTTTTACATATTTCACACCAAAAATCAAACATTAGAGAAAACTCAAGACAAATGTGTGAATCCGAAATTTGTTTTTTCTTCCTTCCTCATCCTTCAATCTTCTCAGGACCCCTCACATTTATCTTGTGACCCTTTGGAGGGGCGTGATGCCTACGTTGGGAATCCCTATACTATACTACCACAGTACATCTTACTGACAATACTAATAATACTGCCTGAAGCAGGACTTTTACTTTGAATGGAGAATGCTTATATTGACGTACTGGTGAAAACTCCACCGATCTCTGTTCCACGGATCAGCTCAGTACAGCTGGACTCAGATTTTTGGTCAGACACTTATCGTAAGGAGTGACTGAATATGAGACTGGAAGGAGTCTGCTGCCTTCAGACTGGGGAACGAGTCAC
The DNA here is from genome assembly GCA_037833715.1 of Toxotes lorentzi. Taxonomy (NCBI): domain Eukaryota; kingdom Metazoa; phylum Chordata; class Actinopteri; family Toxotidae; genus Toxotes; species Toxotes lorentzi. The sequence goes on along the minus strand of JBBMJY010000015.1, from coordinate 1,517,875 downwards.
ATGAGAAACAGCTGCGATAACAGCGTGATGAAGTTCGCAGGTATTTTTAGAGGTGAGAGAACAAGCTGGAAAATGGGTCTAACTTTCACTGCAGCTAAAACGATCCTCTCTCCCCTCGTGATAATGGAAGGTGTCTTACATGACAGACCTGTTATAGGTCTCTGGCGGTCTGATGTCGGTGGGGGAGCTCAGCTCGCTCCTGGACCTCTTGTCGTCGGTGCTGCTGCTTCCTCCGTCGCTGTCCGCCTTCTGACTGAGTGTATCTGACATGGCGTCAGCCCTGAAGACACAGAGCACAGACTCTCAATCAGGACAAATCCTCCTGGAAACCAGAGAGCTGAACCAACAGAACACACCAATCATCAATTAACTGATCAATAGCATGTGGTTAGTGACTCTCTCAGTCCCATAAGTCTGTTAATCAACAAGATGTGCGACTCAGTGAGCAACAAATCCACAGAAATCCATCACTGCAGCCTGTCAATGAATCAAACGGGGCACTTACGTTGGAGAGAATGTTTGTGTGTGTTTGCTGCTGAAGAGACATTTTTTACAGCGGGAATGTGGTAAATTTGTGAGTGATGACTGAAATTTAATCCAGACGCTGAAAGAAAAACTGGAAATAAAAATAAAAACTTATAAGTTAAAGGTGCTTGTGTGTGAATAATCATCTCGGCTGTGCACTCGCCTGTCCTTCACCACGATGTACTGATGAGGCACCAGGCCGTGGTTGCCGTTGTGCCGCCCCTCCCACCAGTCATGTGACGCTCGCTGGAAAAGCTGCAGGGACGCTCCCTTCTTGAAGGAGAGCTCGCGGCCCGACCGGCCCACGTAGTCGAACCTCGCCACCGCCTCCACAGCCTCACCCTCTGCCAGGGAGACAGAGAGAGGGAAGAGGAGGAGGGGGAGGAAAAGATAAGAGATGTGAAAATAGAGGTGAACCTGAACTTGTCAATCAGCTGTCTCTGAGGCTTTGTTCCTCCCACACCTCAACCAATCAGAAAAGAGCATTAAAAAAGTCTTTTCTGTTAATGCAGATAGAGAGAAGAGAGGAGGAAGGGCGGGTGGGGCTGGAGAAGGCATGGAGGGAGGGAGGGAGGGTGGTGGTGGGGAGTGTGTCTCCATGGCTGCTGTTGCCGTAGCAACCTCTCTCCACCAGGAGACAGCGAGATGGGAGCGTGGGCAATTGTGTGAAGGTCAGGGGTCAGGCGTACCCTCGTCGCTGGTCTGGGTCTCGGTGCCGGCGTCGGGCTCAGCCTCCTCCAGTGCTCCCGGCTCGCTGAACGGACTCTCGCTGCAGGAAGAAGAAGAAGAGGAGAGCGGAAAGACGCGCTGTTCATTCATTCAGTGAGGGAACAAAGGGAGGAGGACGCGTGCACAGAGGGAGACAGGGCTGCTCATCAGAGTCTGAGGACATTCATGCAACAACACAGCTACAGCAGAATGTCAAGAGTTTAGCTTGTGATAGGAAAACAGGAACACAACACACACTGTACAAGAAAGGAGAGGCTGTTCCTCCCCCACTGCCTTTAGCTGCTCCTGTTAGCAGTGTAGCCATGGACGTACAGACAACTGTTACTGGATTAATGTGATGCTGAAGGAAACTTTATGATTGTTTTTGTCCTGCTGAACGTCCACGTGTCTATTACAGACATACGTATCCCGTACTTTGGTTAAAATAATTAAGGATATTACGATTACAGGAAATATGATTAGTGACTAATGAAATAATCATGAATACAAATGAGTCTGAATGATTTTACATGCTGGTGTGTGAGCCTCACCAGTACTGGTCTCCAGTCATACACTTCTCATAAACTGGTCCGGGCAGGTCCTTGGTGTCGGGGAAGATGTTGTCGTGGTGCAGGATGACCGTTTTAACGACCTCATTCACGTGCGCCTGACAGGCCACCTGGTCCAGCGTGTCCGGCGTGGGCAGGAGGGTGGGGCCGAACACAATGGCCAGGTTCCCAGCATCCATCATGTTCTCGTCACTGTACTGGGAAAGGCTGTGGGAAACAGTATAGAAACATATAATAAATGCTTTATAACACACTGTGATACAGTTATAAGCAGATTTCATTCAGTCTCCATGAATGTTTCTGGAGATGTGGCCTGCAGCTTCCACGGGACCTGAAAGCGCTGATGGAAATAAAAATATTTCCACTCTCCTTGACAATGAAGCTCCAGGTTTAATAACACTGGAGCTGAACGTACTTCATAGCCTTGCTAATAAAGGCATCAATACATTCAGCTGGTACATCACACCTGCAGATCACACTCAGCTCCCCTCCTGCTCACACCTCCTGCCTCTCCATTCCTCGCTGCTCTCTCGTTCTATCTTTATTTGAGAGGCTGCAGAGACTAAATGAGCTCTGTTTGATCATCTCTCCGCGCTTTAAGTGTGCACTTCACTACAAAAGAGGTTTATGGTCTCTCCTACCTATCCTCAGCTTTAACACCGTGTGGGAACTCTGGGAAAATGGAAAGAAATGGGCCATTGTCATTAACTGCAAGTGCCTGGTTTTGTGTAAGTGGATACTCACTGGTTGAGGAAAGCGAACAGGTAACGCATCACCACCAGCATTGCCCTCGGGACGCCCAGCAGGATCTTACGGATGCACTGCGCTCTCTCGTAAAGGTTTTCTATTCCTGCAGCCAAAAACACACATCAGCACAGTTACTGTCAGTCCCCGGGACTTCCCGAGGTGTCTGTATCACAACGACACCAGCCAGCGCCACAGAAAGAGAACCAGCCGGATCCATATCTCCGCTGAGGAGGGGATGAGCTTCAGAAAGACAAAGAGACACTAAAGAGAAACAAAGACAAAGAAACTGAGAGGGAAAGCGAGTGTGTGTGTGTGTGTGTGTGTGGGCTGAAGATAGACAGATTCAGTCTGTGCTTCATGGCAGCAGCTCATGTGCAGATGGAAGCAGCACAAATGTTCCAGGTCACATTTACAGTGACACTCGAGTGTGACGGCGAATGATGAAATCAGTTCTGATGCACATGTGAGAATCCACACTCGACTACTTCTGAATTTTTTAGAACCAATACCAATATCAATATTTGAGAATTTAAAGGTCCAATAACCTACTCTGACTTATCGGCTGATAAGACACATCACATTATTTGTTTTTTGATTATGGTTCCTTGAATTTGTGTTTTTTTTGTGACTAGAAACCCACAAAATCTAAGAATCTCATTCTAGGTCCACCTCACTGCACACGCCACAAACATCCAGCTGGTTCTGAGACCAGATGAGATAAATAATCTCTCCAGCGTGTTCAGGATCCAACCCCAGGTCGAGAAGTGACCGAAACAGTGAGTTCACAGATACAAGCAGCGAAAACAAATCAGAGGTACATGTAGAGGTACATGTAGATTGATGCACATCAACAGTAAACGAACAGCGGTACTCACGGACGCAGGAGATGAGGTCATTAAACCTGTCCTTGGGAAACAGCGGGTTCTCCAGACCCCTGAAGTAGAGCTTCAACACTCCAGCCACAGAGTTGATGTCATGGTTGCTCTCCTCGTCAATCAGTGGGTCGTTACCTGGACGAGAGATGGAACGATTCAAACACATCCTTAACTGCCAGAGACTGTCGATCATGTGACCTTCAGGTAACCCTCCGGTCGACCCCTCACCTCTCTCAAATGAGTTCTTGATATCATTGACCTCCACCTGAGATCCTGACACCCGGAATATGCCTTGATGCTGAAGACCTGTTGGGAACAGCACAGAAATATTTTTCATCTTCTTCTGCTGCAGTCTCATGTGGCGTCCCCCAAGGTTCCTAGAACCTGTTTGATTTTCATCATGCAGTGTGCTGTATGCCTCCTCTGGGCTCTGCTTTTAGAATAGTATGAAGAATACAACTGCAAACAGCCTTTCTATGCTGATGACAGGCGGCTGTACGCCCCCTTAAAACCAGGTGATGCAAGATACATTGGGTTTGAGTAGATGGAAAAACTGCTTGAGAGTGAAGAACATTTCTAAATATATTTCTATATATATCAGCTGAGCCACATGAGCCTGGAGACTGACGAGTGAAACTCACCGTGTAGGTTGATGTAGCGGATGCAGCTCTCCACCAGCAAAGGTATGGCTTTGGTTGAATCCTGTGAACACAGTCATCAAGCACACGACCAGTGTTGGGTTTTTGTTTATACTTGATTAATTCTGTCTGCTCATAGATTGCTTATTGATTCCCATCAATCAATCAGTCTTTAAGACAAAGATAAAGCAATAAAATAATAAAAGAGAGGAGAGGTATTAAAGTGAGTAAAACCAGAAATCCAGAAAACGACGTTCCCCGTGGATGTTGACACCACAGACAGTCGGTTATTACCACGAACACAGACAACAACCTGAAGCCTGACAGAAGTGAAACTCTACCTGGTGCTTGCTGTGGGAGTTCTTCCGCCCACGACTGTAATGAGCAGAAAGGAGGAGAGAGAGAGGAGTGTCTGAGTTTCACGACGTGGGGATGGGAAGTAACGGTTATTACTCACACAAAGAAAAAAAGCACTGTGACATGAAATAACACCTTACCTCGTAGTCAGAAGTTCAGCTTTATAACCTGCAAAAAAAAGAAAGAAAGAAAAGTCAGGGAAGATTTAAAGGTGAGAAACCCTGTGTGTTATAAGACAGAGTTTCTGAGTCTTACCTTCTGCTAAGGCTTTCTTCAGAATGTCATGTTTGGCCTGGAGTTTGGAAATGAGATTACTCCCCTCCAGATACTCACGGAATTTCTGAGGATTGAAAAATAAAAATGTAGAAATTACGGTTTGCACACGCAGCGTTTAAAATCAGCAAATGAATTCTTTTTTCACTTTTAACGAGTCTGTTGCTCTGCTGTTCTCTCACAGTGAAGTAGAAGAGCTCCGTCTCCTGCTGGTTGGCTCGTCTCTTGGCGAGACTCGGTTTGTTCAAGTAGCCGTCCGACACACTGGACTTGACGGACTCGGAGGACGGACTGTGGGTGAAGCTCTGGGAGACGTCGTAGTCGTCCAGCACCGTCATGTCCTGCAGGGTGGTCAGAGTAGCACCCCAGGTCTTCTTCACCTGAAGAGGTGAAGAAGACGGTTGATGAACACAGGCTCAGAGCTGCATGTGAATCTATTTTTTCACTTGTTTCAACAAAAATGAATTCAACGTTTGTGCTCTGCTGCTCCTGAACGGAAGGATGACTTTGTAGGCTGAAAACCAAAATCCTTTTCATTCCTGCACACGAGTCATGAATTATGAATTTGTAATTGTTTCAGGGTGGAGTTTCCTTTTCGTTCAATGTTTGATGAAGTGTGCGCCATCAAGCACGACTGCTCTGCTTATGTATACCACGTATGCAAAGTGGGTTTGTATTTACAGCGAAGATAATGGGTGTAAAAGTGTTTGTATTTGTATATGATAATCAGGATGTGTTTGTGTCTGCGTGTGTGTATTTGTAAGCTGCTGAGACGTGCAGATGCAGCTCATTAATCCAGACTCCTTCAGCATTTTTATGCCCTTCAGGGTGAGTTAGCAGCTGCCCTCTGTGCACACAACACTCCAGTCTGCGCCACAACAGCACTGAGGAAGCCACAGTCTGCAGCACGAGTCGCTTTCACATGGTACAAGTTTAGTTTTGGAACGTACATCTGTTACATTATCACCCAATTAAAACAGAATACATTATCATAACTTTGTGCAAAGTTTGTTACTGTCAGAAAAAACATTTTAATTTGTAATCAGTGAGGCTTTTGGCTACTGGATCAGAGTCCATGTGTTGGATCAGCACTTAAGGCCAGAGAGTAATATCTCAACAACTACTGGACAAGTTGCCAGGAAACTTCATAGATGTGGTGTGGACTCTGAATCACTGCCCTCTCCGATGTTTTCAGTGATTGAAAAAGGTTTGTCACTGAGCTCAACGGGAGCTGTGCTAATCAGAGGCAGGATCCAGGAAGGAGGGATCTTCCGGTTCCTCCGGTTTGTTCCTCCAAGAAAATTCTACAACAGCCTCTGTGCTGACGGAGAATGACGACAGAGACGTCCCACAAACAAACAGACACTGACAAACACGAGCACGACGACAGACTTAATAATGAAGTGAAACAAAAAGCTCCTTCAGTCTGATTATCAAGATAAAGTAGTCAGGTCCAAATGTCCACCTGTCCAACAAAGATCGTTTTAAGTTCATAACACGTTTCTCAAATACAAAAGACAGACTTGCTGTCAGCCACAGCTGCATTTGTGTGTCTCACCTCTTCATTCTCTATCTTCAGCGACGCCAGGCGGGTCTGGAGCTGTGTGAGGCGGAGGGTGAGCTCAGCCTGGACCTGAGGCTGGGACGCAATCTGGGTCATCTGACAGGATGTGGACCAACAACAAGACAATCAGAAAATCGCTGACCAGAGGGAGGAAAACTCAGATATGTCCTCATGGGGACCTGACAGAGCACGTCCCAGTGTAATTCTGTCCCATGACCATCTTTACCAATCAGAGCATCTCAGTGCTTTTAGTGTTAATAAAGTGTAAATGTTTCCAAACACATCTGCTTGGTACGATATACTGACTGTGTCGCCCATGTGGGCCTGGAAGCTGAAGCGCTGTGGGGGGCAGAAGGCAGTGGGGTAGAGGCCCAGCAGACGCTGCCTGTCACGGGCGGGGTCCAGGCCCTCCACGGCCCCCTCCAGCACCTCCAGACCCGCCCTCCTGGAGGCTTCAAGGCTGAGTTCGGCTGATAGGTAGGTCCTCAGAGCCCGGCTCAGACTGGAGTGGTACCCTAGGTCACAGCACTGAAACAAAAGGGAGGGGGGGTCATGTTTTGAGATTACTGGAAATAGTAATAAAACACTGATGAGCCTCAGCTGCTACAGAAAAGAGGCCAGTCAGAGTCCGAGCGGTAATGCAAATATCCCCACAGATGCATACTCACGTCTATGATATCAGGCAGGTCATGGATGTAGTATTTAAACACGGAGGCGTTGGTGGCCTCCAGGGTCAGCAGATACTCATTCCTGGCTTTAAGAGTCTTCAGTTTGTTTTCGGAGTACTTTGCCTTCCTCTAACGAAGAAAGAAACAGAGGAAAAAGATCACTCTACATGTACTGTGTGTCCCTTCCATGGGTGCATCACAGTGGGTCCTCAGATCCTGCAGAGAGGATCTGAGGACAGATCCTCTCTGCAGGATCTGTCCTCAGATCCTGCAGAGAGAAGGTACAGTGGACCCGGTACCTTCTCTCTCATCTTCTCCATCTTCCGGGCGGCGTTGCGTCTCTGGTGGCGCTCTTCTATCCGCAGGCCGAACACAGGCTCCACCCCTCCGCCCGTCCCCGACACGCCCTTCACGCGGCCCTCCTGACGCTCTGCCTCCCGCAGCTTGGTTTCAGCATTGATCGTCTCCACGTGGTACATGTGATATGTCTTCATCACCTAGGTAACAGCAGCCCATAATAACACAGTCTCTGAACCGAATGGACCACAATTTAATGTTGTTTTCCAGTAAAAACTGGAAAACAACATTAAACTTCAGCCTGGGTCGACTGTTTTTATCAGCTCCACTCTAATCTGATTTCCAATGTTTAAACAAGAAGCTTTTAAGGTCAGCACTTTAAATAAACCAATAACCAATAATCAGCAATTTTCTCCTTCAAGGCAGATATGAAAAACAAAAAGTAGAAATTCACAAAACCCCTCTGAATGTAAGACAGTAAGGACTTCAGCCAGGTGGCAGCACTGGAGTATGTGTCTACAACAGGCTTCTTCCCAAAATCCCCCATCGCCTCCAAGTTCGTTCCACTTACGGTGTAAAGCTCATTCAGAAGCTTCATGAGGTCTTCCTGAAGCTGAAAGATGATCTCCTTACTCTAATGGAAGAGAAAAAAGACGAGGAGGAGAGAAAAACATCAGCATGGGGTTAATACGTGGATTCACTCCAGGCAGGACCACCAGGTTTGGATCCACTGAACTAAACTACCTGACTGTAAAATAAGCTAATCAAGAGCAGGAAAACAGGAAAACCCTAATGTCTAACGTCACATATAATAAAATATGGCAATCACAGGGGACATTTAAGGGGACAGATAAGCTCACTGTAAAGCTGATGGGAGCTGCAGATTCAGCTGATGTTTCTCTGTAGGTTCATCACTGCGAGCGACGCCTTTCACATTGTTCTCACATCATCTTTTTATATCGGAGTTCGTCTTCTACCACTGTGTCAGTGTAAAGAAATACCGCCGATCCATCAGGACAAACAGCACCAGATAAATAAATGGATCTGACCACACACAAACAAATGGATTCATAAATGAAACGAGCCGCATCCTGCTGCCTGCACTCGGACCAAATTTCTGTCTCATGCATTAAACAGCCGACTGGTTTGGGGAAGGAGTTATGTGGCAGCGCGGTGCCACATTAATATTACATTATGCTAAATGACTGTGGAATCCCAGGATGGATGAGTCCCGTTCCCATAGCGCCTGCTGAGAAAAGATCAGCTGAGCCGGTCGCCATGGCCACAGGGTTGTCAGCGCTGTCATGGCCATTCAAGCCGCCTGTCTCCTCCCTCTCCAGAGCAGAGAGAGTTTCTGAGAGGACACAGCGAAGTGATGGAGGTCTTACCGTTTATAGCTGCTGGCAGCCGCTGCACTTTAGTTAGCATGAATAAAAGACGAGCCGGAAGAGAGATTAATAATGAACACGGCGAGCTGAAGTTAAAGGCGGTGAAGCGCGTGCGTGTGTGCGTGTTTAATTTGCTAAACTCCGTATGCTAAACTGTGAGGCAGCCCAGCGGAGCTCAGGGGAACACTGACTTTACTTTTCATTAGACTCAATTCTTCTACTTAAAGAAGCCGTATGAAAAAGCCCAGAGGTCTGAACACAAGCGGAGCTCTGAGTGGTGGAAAGGTAACATTTACTGCAGTACCTGTACTTTCCAGCAATGATATGTTCATAATAGCACTGCATCAGATGACAACGTGACAAATGGGTCTCTGATAACGATGGACCTGCAGAGAATATCTCAGAGAATGTTGATAAGTAAGAGCTCACCCTCTTCAGCAGACGGGCCGAGTCCTCGCTGATGTGTGTGAGGCGCGTGATGACGTTGTTCAGGTAGAGATCGCTGAGGGTGGCGTGGTCCTTGCTCTCCCTCCTCACCTGGAAAAGAGAGCGTGGAGGAATGTCTCTGATTCCTGTTATAAAAGAGTCTAAGCGAACACACAAACACATACAACTCACCTGGTTTAGCAGCAAGTACCAGCAGTTCACTGGAGAAAGAAGATTCTGGTCCTTTCTGGAGGAGAGAAAGAGGTTCTTTAAACAAAGCCCTTTAAAGCTGTGATGAACACACAAAATGTCCTCAGTGACCTACTTGTATTGCTGATGGTCTTTCGTGCTGCGTGTTTTGGCCATGAACCTCTCAGCGAGCTTCTCCAGGTTTCTGGAGTACTCCGTCTCGATCTCGGCCTTCTTTCTGAAGAAGTCCTGCAGGTCCTGAAGCAGCTGGACCCGCATCTCTGTCTGCTGCTCCAGACAGCGCTGCTGCTCGACCAACTGCGCCCGCACATCTACACAAACACACAGGAACACACACACACGACGTCCGTTAATCTTTCATTTCACCTGCACAATGATTTCCTGTAGAAACCTCTCTACATCTGATTCTGTGATTGGCTCAGATGTTTCAGAGAGATGAGACCAGCGATGTGATTGGCCATCAGTTACAAATCACCACACCCTCTGATCTATATTCACCTTCAGCCGGCACTTTTACACTCTGCTCTGCTGTATACACAGAAACTTCCTCCAACTCTTCCATCTGATATTTGCTGGGATATTTCAGTCTGGACTAACTGTCCATGTCTCTCAGATTTATCAAACGAGAGAAAGATATTGATTAAAGTTTCTCAGTCATCAAAGTGACTTTCAGTTTACAGTGACATGAAACAAAGAAAAGGATCCTTGTGTTTAAAAAGCTGGAAATAGTGAATGTTTTAGTGTGTTTGTTCGATAAATGATTGAATTGCTTAATTCAAACTGTTAAATGTTCCTTCAAATAACTAATCAATAATCAATCACCCCTCTTCTTCCTCCCTGCACTCTCTCTCCGTTCCGTACTGATGAAGACTGTCCATTTTTCTCTGAGGAGTCACCTTGGACGACATCTTATGGCAGCATTAAAAAACCCACACACATAAACACACTTCACACACACACGCACACGCGCACACACACACACACACACACACACACACACAGTTTCAGTCAGTCCTACAGTCAGCATGGTTAATGCCTGGCTGCTCTCTTCACTGGTCGTGCTGTTTCAGAGCTGGATCTATCAGCGGCAGGAGGGAGAGAGGGGAGAGCGGGTACAGCATACACAATGATAACTCCTCTCTCTCTCTCACACACACACACACACACACACACATATACACAAAAACACACAAAGACAGGCACACACCGATCCCTGGGGGACCCTATCCACTCCACTACCTGTTGTCTTGGCAACCACACACTGTGTGTGAACCATGTGATGAGGAAGGTGAAGACAAGAGCTTAGATCTTATCGTATCGACATACACAAGCTGCACACACACACACACACACACACACACACACACACACACACACACACAGTTTGTCGGACATGCTTCATAGATCTCTGCAGAAAACTGCCGCGGCCTTTGGTCCCCACAAGTCTATGAAACTCCATCACAGTTTGTGTGTGCGTATTGACTCATCGTTTTTGCTGTTGTTATTCTACTAATTTAAAATGGCTTCCATCATTTCATGTGGCTCTCAGTCGCTGTGAACGTGTTGATCTGCAACACTTTCATATAAATGAATGTCTGCTTTGCTGCTCCGTGTCCCTGACGGCGCCAACACGTTGTACCCGGGGCCGCAAAATACCTGCTTCTGATTGGCCAAACGGGACATCCCAAAACATGGTTTGAGGTGTCCCTATGGTCAGCAGTTTAATAATTTTTCTGAATTGGTGTTGAGCCTCTGCTGGGCTGCAGGTAACCATAGCAACACTACTGATGCTTTATGCAGTGGTATGGTTAAAGGAATAGTTTGACATTCCACAACCTCTTTTCCTTCTCCCTCGACTCTCCGGCGCCTTCCTGGGGAGGAGGCTTTTGTCTTTCTCTTTTGTCTTTGTCCTGCTGAGTGTCCACGTCAATTACAAACCATATCCTGTAATTTCTGTAAACTCCTGTAAAAAGTGGCATCTGTGGAAAATCTAAAACTAACAACCGGTTCCTTTTGTTTCAGGTCCACATCCACCATCATCTCATTCCTGACGCGTAATCATTTACTTCCTCCTTTAATCTTGTTTTGCAAACATTATTACACATGTACACTTGAAAGCAGACTTTTCCCTCTGACTGTCTGATCGTATTTTTATAATGTTTGACCAAAGAGCTGCTGTGTGTTTATCTTATCACATCAAATGTACAGACAGATAATGAATACTGTGCTCAGCTTTCCCAAAAGTTTAGCATTTCACTTCCAACAGTAACTAAGGACCAAATATTCTCAAAAGTGATGTATTTGTGATGTTTTTTTATTTTGTGAAACAACACCAAACAAACTTTTTGCTTTCAGCTCCTTTGCTTTGGGTAAAGTGTCTGGGTTTTAAAGCTTAGTTGAATATAACCGGAGAAACAAGTCATTTGAAGATGTGATTTGGGGGTTAGTTCATTATGATTTACATTCCTCCTATTTTGCCAATTTATGGACCAAATAATAAATCAATTAATCAAGAAAATAATAAGATTAACTGCCTGTTAATGAACTGCTAACCAAAATAATTGTTAGCTGCAGCGCTAAAGAGGAGTGTGTTACCATCTGTGTCAGACGAAGGAACGAAGGAGTCGGGTTTAATTGTGCAGAGGAGGAGGAGGATTCAAGCAGATCCACAGAGGAGGTGAGATTATATCAATGAAACTCCTCTGCTTGGATCACAGTCGACTGAAAGTGAAAGGAGGACGTCCGCCGCGCTTCACCTTTTGATGTCTGAAACGCTTCCTCTTGGAAAGCTCCTCGTGTGTCCTCGTAACACCCCCAACGACAAGACTCAGCCTCTTTGATCAGAGAAGCTTCCGTCAGCGCATGCAGACAATAAACAGAGCATAAAGAGTTAGTCTGCTGAAATCTCTGGACCGATTCCATCCGAAGACTCCCCAGAGCTCGTTTGGCTGCTTCAGCAGGAGGGATGGAGCGCTCAGGTCAGCCACCGTGAAAGGTCAAAGCATGAAGCCAGAAAAGGAGGATGAGGATGACGCACAATCATCAATTTCACATTATATTCTTTCTTTAAAGTGAAAACCTGCAGCATTTCCATACAAACAGACGCCACTTTCTGCATTTTATCACATGAAATCTACGTTTGCTGCTCTCACTACAAAGTTAGATGAGATTCATTTCAATCACCTCTGCTGACAGCTCTGGTCTGAGGCTGGAGCACAAAAAAAAAATCCTGTAAAATCCCTGTGTTCAAATAAAAGAAGTAAAACTTCTAAGGTAGAAAAAAAAAAGTCACATGACAGTGAACTGAATACGTCCGGGTCTTAGACTGTTGATCAGATGACATGTGATTTGAAATCATGACGTTAGAAACGATTCATTAATTAAGTTGAGAAAGTAACTGTCTTATTGATTGACTCTAACATGTCCAGATGACTTTCTTCCATCCTTTATGCCTCAAACTGGCCGAGGGAGTGTTCACCTCCATCTGGTGATGAGGAAGATGACTGACTCATTAATTATCCTCTGATTCATTATGCTGATCTTCATCCAAACTCCGCCTGTGTTCACTTTAATAATGAGAACAGGGCTCCTGCACACAGTCTCTCAGGTACTTGGCAGAACTTGTCTCAGTCCTCCTCTGGACTTAGTGTGTCTCAGTGTCTCTGTCTCTTCATGAGATCCCAGACTGACTCCATGATGTTGAGATCAGGTCTCTGTGGGAACCGGACCACCTGCTGCAGGACTCCTTGTTCTTCTGGTCTCTGAGGACGGTTCTTTACGTCTCCTTCTGGATGTTTGGGCTCGTTGTCCTGCTGCAGAGTGAATCTGGGACCAATCAGACGCCTCCTGATGGGACTGAGGACCAAAATGCAGAACTGTAGCCCCAAACCAGCAAGAAACCTCCACCAAGCTTCTGTGTTTTCTGTGTTCTGGTGCACAGGTGAGTTACTTGGTCTTCTTTCCTGACCAGAGGAACAAATCTTCCACCACTTGGAGCGTTTCAGTCCAGACTGTAGATGCGTGTACCAGGGTCCCGCTGGTTTCTGCTGGACATCCTCTGGTTCTGAAGTCATGTGTTGGAGACGTGTTTACTCCTTCACTGGCCTTTAATCCTGCAGAGTCCTGAAGGTCTGGATCTGGAAACTGCTTTGTTTCTCACTCATGTTCTGAAATTTAAAATATGATATTTTCTGTTGACACACTGATCCAGAAGATATGAAATAACCGTGCCTGAAACTTCAGCGCAGTACCGTAGATCTGTATACTTATATATACACACATGTGTGAGTGTGATGTCACAAGAACAGGAAGCTGACCGTTACCATGACGACCAGGTTCAAGGACACAGGGGCAGAGTACCGCTGGATCATCATTAAGAAACACACACATACACACACTGATCGCGGCCTCTGAGCTGACCCACCACAACATTTACTCAGTGAAGAGTCGCTTCATTATCCGCCTCCTTCATTCATTCCCCTCCCTCCATCCATCCCAGCCTCCCTCCCTGTCTGTCTGACTGTCTCTCTGTCCGTCCTGCAGGTACACAGATGTGAGGTCACTAATCACCTGCGTGCACATGCAGGCAGAAAACAAGAGCTGCAGCCGCCGCCGCCGCAGCATGCAGCAGGAAACACTTCATCTCGGCCTCCTCTGCCTCGTGTCTGTCTCTCCTCTCCCCCTGCAGAGCCCTTTTTTCTTTTCCCCTTTTTCCATTTGCATTTTCTCATTAAGACGATCCTCATCTCATTCAGGCAGAGGAGGTGTCACACGCCGCTGAGGTGACGGCCCGACATTGGGAGCAGCGCTCGCTCAATGCGATTCAAACCAGCACACAAATATGTTTTGTCAGCACTGTACATAATCCCTCCACTACCTTTCCAAAAGGCTCACCTCACCTCAGCGAGTAGACCCCACCTCCTCGTGAGAGAGCGGCGGCCACCTCCTGTGTATACATTACACACCACCTCCTCCATCGGCCAATCAGGAGCCAGAGCAGGGAGGCAGACTTGGAAAGCACATAGTTACAACAGCAGATCTATACGTTTGGCTCTCGGCAGGAGGCAACGGGGACGCAGAGAGGGCCGGTCGGCCAGGCGGCGGAGGGGGAGCGGGGGCTTTATCTGAGCGGTCATTACAATGCAGGGCATCCCCGAGTGTGATTTGGCAAGGTGCCAGAGCAAGGGCCACACACACACACACACACACAAGCAAGCAAGACACACACTCCTCACTTGGGGGCTGTAATGCTCTCCACTACTCTCCATTAAATTTAATCACTCAAAGTCTGGACGTTCCAGTGTGTGTTTGTGTAGAGAGAAAGGTATGTCACACTGACGAGGAACAGAGGAATGAAGGAAGGAGAGAAAAGGAAGGTACTGTGCCTTAGAGTAAACACATTTCCTCCTCCTCATGCTCAGAGGAGACGGCGTGGATTTTAAAGCTTCTTTTGGAAGCTGAGAGTGATGGCCGTGCTGCTGGTGCTGGTGATGGTGTGGGCGTAGGTGACAAGTGAATATGGAAGAACAAGTGTGAGGAGCCATGTGGAGAAGGAAGAGCGAGCTAAAGACTGCATGGGAAGGACAGACGAATAAATGCTGTCTGAGGGAGATTCTGAGGCTGAACAAAAGGAAAGGTTGTGCCCCGGATGTCTCCAGTGGCATTTGCAGGTGTCCAAATAAGGTGTCACCGGTAAAGGTCGGACATTTTGAACTGTGCCAGTCGAGCCTCTACAGCAGGTAAAGGGGAGCACAGCAAAACCTTGCATGACTCCCTGTGGTTCCGAAAATGAGAATGAGGCAGTTTTCAGAAAAGGTCATTTGACTTGTCTGTCACACGCCTCAATGAAGCAGGGATGATGGTAACCATGGAGCCCAGAGGAGGAAGAGGAAGAGGAGGAGGAGGAGGAGGAGAGGGGGTTGTCCCATGGTCATGGCAACCACTATATCAGAACTGAGGCTGTCATCATCATCATCATCATCACCTAAACATACACACAGTTTAGCACCAGGCCATCAGGTAATATATGAAGACCACACACAAACACACACACACACACACACACACACACACTGCTGCAGTCACAGCCTCAGAGGAATACCAATAGAAAGACTCCCAGACGAGGACACACTCGCCTCAGGTCTGAGTGTAAAACCTGCTAAAACACACACATGGGCGCAAGAGATCAAGGGGCTCTGCAGAAGAGACCCCCCACCCCACGCCACGCACACACACACACACACAGTATATATACACAACCCATCCTCCTCCCCCCTCAGGCGCCATGCAGCACTCAGGATGAACCCAGAAATCCTGACGTCTCATGCTGAGGTGTCAGCTCCCATACACACCCTGGGCTCGATTCACTGCATGGGCACGAGTGGTGAACATGCTGGCAGACAGGTGTGTGCGCGCGTGTATTTATGGCTGGTGTGTATGAGCGTGCATAGTTGAGAAAAGGTGGGTGTGACTGCGAGAATTGGCTGCAGAGGTGAAAAGATGCTCATAGTAAAATACCGAAGTCTTACCTTTGACTTGACTCTCGTATTCAGCGAGGATTTCTTTGTCCTTCTTGCTTTTGTTTGAGTTTGACATGTCGCCACAGCGCAGGTGACTGATCGGCAGGTAGAAAGAAAGAGAAGAAGCAAAAATCCCGTTTTATTTCCCTCCGTGTGCAGCGCCCGAGGCTTCACCCGCAAACATGCCCGTTAGATCCATCCAGTGCCGCAATAACACAGCCAGCAGTGGCCCCGCACCTCCACGCTGAGGAGCAGGAGCAGCAGGAGGAGCAGGAGGAGGAGGAGGAGGAGGAGGAGGGACGCGCGTGAAAAAGCACGCACACTCACAGAGAAATTACCCACTCTTGACCACCGCCGCAAGGACCCGCAAAAGCCATGAAAAAGAATAAAAAAATGACACTTAAATTAAAAATCTGCAAAATCAGCTTCTGTCTCGGCGCGTGCAAACACGCAATCACGCTCGCGCGCATGCACACGCATGCACCGGTCTGCAGGGAGGGAGCACCGGGCACACGCCCACTAGGTAGAAATGCAACGGACCACACACACACACGCAAAGAGAGAGAGAGAGAGAGAGGACAGACACACACACACACACACACACCGAGACTCGGTGTTTGATGTTATCTTCACCCCGCCGTAACCTCTCACACACGCAGCCGCGCGCACACGCAGACAGACGGGCCGGCCTCCGCGCGTGGAGATAATACCAATAACGTTAAATGAAATGCCGGTGAGGAAATGGGTGTGTCCGCGCTGGAGGCGGGAGTAGAGACATGACTGACAGCTGCGGTGACCAGTGAATCACAGCGCATCGATGGAATTTAATGAATGTAGGAGCGAGAACGGAGCGATGATCTCAGCTGTTTAAAGAAAAAATAAATGAAATAAACAAAAAACAACACGTGCTGCACCTGTCTGATGATGCAGGTGACCCCACAGTCCTCTCACATGACCTCCAGTGACCCCTCATCGTCACCCGCCATGTTCCACACGTGCTCATTAACTGATTTCACTGGATTTCATATTTAACTATTGATGAGATGAAGTGATCGGATTTTACTGCGTTCTGTCACTCAACCGTCTGAACAGAGCAAAGCAAGATCAGTCACGCGTTCAGTACTAATGCGTGTCAATCCACAACAGTCCACAACAGTCCTTCAATCCAGACCGAATCACAGCCAGGTCGAAATCCAGTTATTATCCAAGACTATTTGTCTCCACCTGGTGGTTTGATGTGGACCCTTACCTGATGGATTCCTCAGGTAAACTCTGAATGATCGGGGTTCACCTTTGTGTTACGTCGCTGTGTTAATTAGACACAGCTTACCTAATGTTACCTAATTTATAACAAATTAGAGATTAATCAGATCATGTGGGCAGAAATTCTATGAATTAAACATGGCGTTTAGGGGCCCCTGGGGATCTGGGGCTCCCGGGGTGGTGCCTGCTTTTCTCAGATGGTAATCCAGCCGTGGTCTGTAGCTGAGGACTGATCTCTTGGAAAACTTGTAGACAAAAACAGTTGGAAATTCACTTCCCAATCTGCAGGTGACAGTGGTGTAAAATGTAAATGAATAAAGTTGGAGAAAACGGTAAATGTAGTCATTTATGTTCCACCTGTGCTCAGCAGGGAGGCTGCAGCTCAGTTTAATGGAACTGATTTACTCTCGTTTCTCTGTTAATCTTATGCTGTAAATGTGTGTGTGTGTGTTTATTACCACTAGGTGACAGCAGAGCTCCTCTGATCTCAAGCCCGTGGACATCACACCTCTTCTTCTTCTCTGAAACAACTGCTCACAACACCGACTTCAGGAGGAAAGAGGAGCAGCTCCATGAGCTGTGGGTGATGAAACCAGGAGACGAGACTCGTCCTCCACGGTGATCAGCGTGTGGAGGAGTCAAACGAGATGCAGAAGCTCAGGCTGAGCCAACGTCTGACACGGTGAACGCACCACGACGGAGCTCGTCTCTCAGGCAGGGAAACACTGACCTCCACCTCCGGCTGCAGGAGGAACCAGCTCACTGCACAAAAGAGAGAGTCTGAACTGTTTACTCATTTTGTCTGGGGTCCTCCAGAACCTCCACCAAGACCCCTCTCCACACCCTGAAAACCGCTGCTTTAAGTAGACCAGCAGATCGTATCTGTGGTAATAGCGTATGGGATGTAATTCGTACGTCATGCTGCATTACATACCGTAGTCTGTGCATCCCATTAAGGACCAGAGACTTAATGGTCCTGTTTGTTGTATAGTTTCCTGTTGTTCAAGCTTATCTGTCTTCGGCAGAAAAACATGAACCAGGGTCCGCAGACCTGAAATAGAAACATTCAGGGTTTCTAAACATGGGTTGATTTAACAGAACTTTCCTATTTTCCTTCTTCTCTTTCTTATCTTGTAGCTTTGAAAGCTCTGAACATACATGACAGGCGATAACCTCTTTAACACCAGTTCCCTCTCAGGTCAGCAGAGAAAATACTTTGAGATCTGAACAGGTTGTTTTTTACCTAGAAGGCCGAACACTCACACCTACATCAGATCCACAGACTGAGCTGTGAGCAAAGAGAAAAGTTAGTATGAGAAAATCTTTGGGGAATATCAACATTTGGAGGCATAATAAAATTTCAGTACATGAGCAAGGACGCAGAAGAAGACAGGAGAGAGTTTAAGTGAACGATCTTCGGAGTGAAACCGGGTCGTCTATAATTCCACAAACTTTCTTTCTGTTTGCTGAAAAGACGTTCAAATGACCTTAAAAATGTTTTCCAGACACGATTATCTTGTTTGTAAAGTCAGAGCCATGATAATTTATACTGTTTATTTTTTTGTGAGGAAAAATCATCAGCAAGTTTGTTTTAAAGCACAGGAATCTCTTCGGTCTGTGTGTTTTCTGCCGAGCGGGACCATAAATCAACACGAGCACTTGTGTGGACAAAGCACAACGTATTTATTCCACCAAATAAAACTCATTTTCTTCCAGTCTCAGGAGGGAGGGCACCAGTGAGGCCTACCAGCAGCGGCAGAGGTGCTGGTGGTACAGATATGAGACAGGTATCAATCCTCTTCTTTCTTTTTATTTAACTATTATTTTTCATAAATTGTGGTGAAGGAGTTTTTAATGTATTTATTACATTATTACCAATCATCTGTTCTTCATGAATCTGACAAACGACAGCTTACTGTGCAGAGTCAGAGAGACTGAAGAGTGAACACGAGAAAGATTCGATGAGAGATTTGATGACTGCAGAGTTTACTGAACCCAGGTATTCTACCAACTTGGACCAGGACCCAGAATAAAACTGGTTATCAGAAGCCGTTCCTACACACGAGAGTGGTATCTATCCTCTGATCCTCCAAATATTTCCCAAAGACTCTTCCTGTGACAGAGCTTGGCTGCAACGATGAACTTCACTGTGGAAAATAATTTCAATTTCTAAACTTTCAAGTCAACGACGAGGAGTGTTAAAAAGTAGGAGGCCAAACCTGCTGCAGCTAAACCTCTCATACCTACTGTACATATCAGTTGCACCTGCAGGAGCCTATAAGATTAGTGTACATTCCTTCAGCTGACCTCGCCGTCAGATTCCTCCATAAACGGCAAAAGTGGAAAGAAACGATGACCCAGGCGAAGACCGATAACTCTGACTTATAGACAGGAAATAACCAGACCTGATTAATTCCTTTCCTTCAAATTACATCTGAAACACAACTGGGACATTCCACTATCACACATCTCTGTGCACAGACTCCCTATAGAATCTGTCAGCGTACAAACCTCTGTGTGAACGTTTATAGTTAGAATGATTAGAATGATTCCACCTGACAGACTCATCACGTGGACACAGACACCGCTTCAGATCAATCACCATGTTGATGTGTAACTGCTGCAATTAAGCAGCTGTTAATTAACAGCTTCATCATAAACGGTGACGATCTGTCAGTGTTGTGTTCACAGCTTCTCCCCTAAAGCCAAAAAAAGTCTGCTGTCGTTGTCGTAGGACTTTTCTTCTTCTTTCTCTCCCTCTCTTTGAACTTTCTATTAGTTCTTTGTGGTCATTATCTCCGCGAGCGAGAGCCATAATTTACAGCTTAAGTGGCTAAATACGTGCACACACACACACACACACACTTGCTGCCTGCTCTTGGGTTCAGGCCAAAGCCTCTGATAGTGATTAAGTGTTTAATGTCCGCTTTGGAGGAACTGCAGGATTTTGGTGATGGATCAGCACAAATTCTGATAACCCCTTCACTTGTGCTCCCAGATTACCTGATCTGACATGATCCGCGTTTGATCCCTGTTTTATTACTATGGCTCTGTGTCAGCAGGCAGACAGCAGCAGCCTCAGGGAAAATTTGTAAACCATCTCCACCGCACGCCAACGAGGTTCTGCCTGGAGACAGAACAGCCTGAGATACTGTGGCTGCACTTTACCTGCAGCAGCAGCAGCATAAGTAAATGTTTTAAAGGAAACTCAGTCAGACATTTTAGGAAATATATTTTTGGTTCCTGATAGAGAGGACTGCATGGTCCCACCCAGCAGAACCTCTTCAGATGTCTTCAAATTGTTTTGTCCAGATCTTTACATTTAAGAAGCAGGAATCAAGTTATTTTCCAGTTTTTCTCATCAACAGACTGACTGATGCCTTCAGGTCTAATTATTGTGTTATTTCGTAATTTTCTCATTACAGTAATTAAGGTGCAGCCACGGTTACGCTTACAATGCAACAGTAGTTCTCTCTGTAGTTGCTGCTCCTTTATTTCTCTTTCCTCTCTCTCCATCAGTCACCTCCATCTTACATAAGAAACCTCATCATGCCCACTTTAATGGGCTAACATACAGAACATGTTCATCCATTAAGATAATGATGTGTTTACATGCCTCTGTTATTGCCTGACATGTCCATTACAGCATCACTAATGACTCAAATAATCCATTGGTTTGAATCATTTGTGCTGCCTCTCAGCTCAGACAGTAATTTGTCTGTGATGTTGTAACTAAAATGAATTTTGAAGACACCGTTGACAACGTTCCCCTGGTTTCGATCGACTCAGGTTGATTTTCTTGCTGAAGTCTCTCTGAATATTTTCTGCCCAGCTGTTAAAATCCAGAGAGAAGATCTGAGTTAATAAAACTGTTCAGAAACTCATCTCAGTGGCCTTCAGTTACCATGCACCCTGAAAGAAAGGAGCACCTGTGGGTTCTGTGTTGAGCGCTTTGCAAACCGTTTTTGCAAAGTTTCACCTCGCAGGTTACACACAGGCTGCCTAATCTTAAAGGTGAAGATTGTTGGGGCTGTGTGCAGCCTCACAACACACCCACAGACTCTGGAGAGAACTTTTCTTGTTAATCCTGTTCACATCTTCTACTTTGTGTCTCAGCGCGTCTGAGTGCAGCACAAAGGTTTCTGTGTTATGCATCATGTTCACTGTATAAACAAACCTGGGCTGTGAGAGATTACTGCAGCTCTGCTCAAACGGACACATGAGAGAGGACTGGCCCTGCGGCGAGAGCATCCTGAAACAGGCAAACACACTTAAACTCAGGCAGGTTCAGGGCCAGCAGTGAGTGCTGTTCTATGTGTGGGTGGTATACAGTATTGTCTTATTTGTCTGGAGAAAGTTTGCTGCAGGCTCGATATCTAAATGCTCAATTACAGTCATTTATCATCGGTACACAGCCTCAAAGATACACAGTGTATAGCTTGTGTGTTCTTTAAAAATAAGCAGATGAAGAGCCAAACCATTTCAGGCCAAAAAAAAAAACAAAAAACATTTGTTCTGCTTATAGAAAAATGAAAAGTATGGTGGCCCTGAGGTGCACAACAAAAGGACACCACAGGAAAACTAATTAACAACTGTATACAGAGCACTGATAAAAAAAGAATAAGAAAAATAAATGATTAAATAAGAAAACAATTAAACGGCTCAAAAAGAAAAGAAATATTCACAAAATAACAAATTTCATAAAATAAATTCCAACACACGAAACACGAAGCCAAAAATATATTTTTCATGTTCATTTGTTCTGTGAATTATTCGTTTTTTTCTGTTTTGTCATGTTACAGTCATTTGTTTGTTGTAAAACCGATCATTTTCGGTTGTGTTTTGCCCCTCGGGACCACCAGATGGGCTGAGACATTTAGGAGAGTCGGGAGAAAGATGAAAACACAAACAACCAAAAGGCAACGGATGAGTTTTCTTCTCAGATTATTTGCTGCTGATCCTGATCAGAGTCGTTCAGTGCCGAGCATCGGTCCCTGTTCTGTTCCCCAGTGTGAACGAAACAAACTGAGATTTCTGATTCACCTGATGAAAGAGACACAAAGCGACAAAGATGCAAAACAAACACAAACATATGCAACGAACAACAGAACAACGCAAAATGTCTGCAAAGAGACACAAAACCACTACAGAGTCGACAGCAAAGATGCAAAATGACTAGAAAGAGAAGTAAAACAACTACAAAGAGACACCTAAAGACACAAAAGAAGTGAGGACATATGTTTTACTGTGGGGGCCGTTCACACGTACGTGCCCCAGGGTCCGTTGTGTGATACACTGCCCAAGCGAGTGAGAGGGTCTTTGCCGGTGAAAGTTTCTCTGCTTATCATCTTCCCATCTTTATTGCAAGAGATTCCCCTGAGATTCTATTTCCTGGGGGGTTTTACTGTCCCAAAGTGTTTTCACAGGAGAGGAAACACTGACGCACCGAGCCGACTTCACAGAACTACAGCGGACAAACCCCCTGGATGTGTTGGTTTGTATAATCCCCCAAATAGTTTTTTAAATTTTGGAATAGTGAATTAAATGTGTCCAAACACAAGTTTAGAAAATGTTTCCACATTTTCTCATGAGCCACAAAGGCAAGAATCGCCTTCTTATGTGTCCTCTGGGATCAACACACACCAGTAAATCTGCACCACAGGAGGACAGGCAGGAAAAGGTCCCAGTGAAACCACAGTCACGTGTGGATTCCCCAGTGAAAACCAACCATCAAGGTGGGATCAGCCAATAAAAAAAACACGGTTAAACTTAATCAGAGCGTGACAGCGTTACACTGAGAGGGTTGGAGGAGGCCTCTGACATATGAAGAACAGGATGTGACCCCTTCAGCTCCCTGATGCAAACATCCCGTGCCATGGTCCCGTTCTAATGCCCTGGTTTTTATTTCATAAACATACAACAAAAACAGATCACAGAACCAAATGCACCATAAAAATATGGAAGAATCAGGCCTCAGACTGAAAGGCACCCTGGGAAAATGTATGTTGAGCTTTTGGTCACAGTCATCAAATCTCCTCAGACCTCAAAGATCTCACAGGTTTCCCAAAGCCAATCTTTGTACTATCTGCTTCTTCATTTTTGATATTAGATATTTTGTGTGCAGGCGTCTCTGCAGCAAACAATTATCTTTGGAAACATAAAGTCTCCTCATGTTCAGCAAAACAATGTGATTAGGTTTGTTGAGGGGAACTGATAAAACAAGCTGGAGTGGCTGTGCAGGACGAGGGCCATTAAAGCTTTAGTGGTTAACATGCAGCACTCAAGATTATTTTTGTCCATCCATCCATTTTCTGTACCCACTTATCCTGCACAGGGTCGTGTTTGGGGTCTGGAGTCTGGGATGTGGTGTGAAACGCTGGTGTTTGTCAGCTCCATCACTCTGTTGATGTAAAATTACTTTAGGATAAGTGACCAAAACTCCTCCTCTCCCTCACTGCCACACATCCTGAAAATATAATAAACAGCCCTTCTCCCACAATCCAGTATTCCCACAGCAGGGATTACACGGGGTGGGGGGGCACTGCAGGCATGTGTGTGTGTAATCTACTAAACCAAACCAAACCCACAGCCCCTCCAGTCTCACAGGTTTCCAGGACAGAAAGAAGAGGATTTGGAAAATCAGGTCGCTCTAGGAACAGGAGGCCGACAGTGGTGGTGAGTGAAATATCTCAACAACCATTGGAGCGATGACCCTGAAACTCAGCTCAGATGTTCATGTTTAACTTTGGCGATCTTTACTTTTCTTCTGTATCACAGTAAACCAGTGACACTTATCTGTACATCCATCAGTAACACCTAATTCGGTTGCTCTCAATGGGACAATTTGCCAAAATGTAAACAAATATAGGCTAAAAACATGAAGTTTGTTCTAACATTCAGAGGTTTTCCTCTCACTGCACCCACACATCAAAATCCAACATCTCCCCTCCTCTCTTTGTCCTCTCTCCTCATCTCCTGCCTCCTCAAATCAAACAGTCGCTGTGTTAATTAACCCAGGCTCAGTATCAGTCCTCCACACATGGATTAATTTGATTTAAATTACATTTTCCTGGCCTAAATGAATGAGGCCGGGGTAAGGGGGAAAAAAAAGACAAGGACAAACCACTGTAGACCCCACCCACACACGCACACACACACACACACACATACACACACACACACAAGTCCAGGTTTTTCCTAACCATCAGTTCACCATCATGTAGGTAAAATATAAATCCACATAACATAAATCCAATAACTACAGATTATAAACACCTCATCAATGCCTTCATTTGAACTGATTTAAACTAAAATACTTCAATTTGCTAATGAAGACCTGTGACTTGGACCTGTTGTCCCTCAGAGGACACTACCTCACAGTGTCAGCGTGTCAGCTTGCATGCACTTAATTGGCCAAATCATTTTCCGCGGACGATGGGGTGCGCTGCGGCCGCTTCAACTTTCTGTCTTGGTCTCCACGCAGTGAACCCATTAAGTGGATTAGTGCTTGGCAGAGCAGATCAGTTTGGACAGATTTTCACCATGAAACAGCTGATCAGACTAACCTCCTATCATCCTCTCAGCACGGCCAACTGCACACACAATCTAATGTCCTTTCATGTCTGACAGTCAAACACACCACAGACTCAGGCCAGACACACAACCTGAGCTTAAACTGTACACAAACACACACACACAGAGAGCTCACAGGACTGTCACACCACAACAGCTCCTATGGATAGTGATGAGAACTGAAGTGTAAATTTAGCCCTCAGTGCATTGGTGAAACAACACACATGCCAGCTGTGATTGACTCATTAACCTTGTCTGCTGTTTGTAGAAAAGAGCTCCCCAAAATATACAGAAAGTTTATAAAGCCTCTTAGTCTCACACACACACACTAATAATACACACTGCCCTGCTGTACTGGGCTCCCCAGCTGGCTGCCAGCCACACTACACAAGTGACTCAAAACCAGGGATAAAGGTTTACAAAAAGGTGGCTAACTAATGATAAATGGTTAAAATGTTTTAATTATAAATAGTTGAAAATAGGACGTACTGTGAACTGACATGTGGTGGTCGTACTACAGATGCAAACTGAACAATATTGTACCAATATCCACCTCAACATAATTAATACCACTGTTGTAATATCCTGCTCACGTTGTTGTTGTTTTAAACTCCGTACATCAGAGTGTTTATTTTTATTGATTTTTTTTTTTGCCAACTTTTCACAGCTCAGTGTGTAGCGTGTGATAATGTGTCTGAGCATTTGTCACAGACGAGTCTTTGCACTTAAATAAACCTGGCTGTGTGTGAGTCCTCACATATCCTTTTACAAACACAACTGTGTGTGCACGTGCACTGTTTCAAACTTAACCAGGGCTGAAGTCTGATGTTTCCAAAATATCACGAGCGCCACGTGTGAAACTATGAACAGTAAACGTCTGAGGTTTTTACAGTGTTGCAGCAACACACAGAACTGAACAACGTCTGTCAGTAACACTTTATTTCAACTTAAACTCACAGACTCTGTGGTGAAGTGGTTATTTAGTAAGAAACTGTAGTCGGGTTTCCAAACTTTAACCGAACTTTCAGGAAACTGATGAAAGAAAATGCAAATTAATGAGTGTTTCCATCCACTACTGTTAAGTGGATCTTAGCAGTTGGTTTATGGAGATGAGCAGGTAGGTGGCGCTAATCGTCCAATCAGGTGCCATTATACCAGTAAAGAAGAAGAGGGAGCAACAATATGGATGGAAACACATCATATTATACAGCATCATCTTTGTTGGGCCTGAAAGCAGGAACATGACATGAGTCACCGTACAACCAAAGCGTTAGAAGTTCAAGGTTTTTCGAGGAGAATAACAGAGGTCAGATTTGTAAATAGCTCATCCTATAGTTTCAGCTCCCATACACATCACACACTTCTCATAACACACACACACACACACAAAAACAATAGATCCTGCAGCAGACTGGCACTAAATATAGGCTGGGAAGTTTTCTATGGCTGAACTCTCTCAAACCCGGAGCCACTGATTCTTTCTCACCCAGGATTGTATCTCATAAACTCATGTTTTTCAGAAACTGCCGTGTTTCAGCTGACAAATAGCTGCATGTGTCAGTGCGACATTTAACACTGACATTTCTTTAAGTTTACTTAATTTTAAATGGAGAACGTTTCTTCACTCTGCAGTCTGACTCGGGTATCTCAGGTAAATCCGATGACCCACAGTGTCCAAGTCTCAAAAGTATCAGTAGAAAATAATCCTTTGTACGTATTTTGCCCGTGTAGCATTAGTTTAACCTCTGTACAGGTCCATCACTGGCGTCTCAGTTCATTTCCGTTCTCACTCTCACTGCAGTATTTCCTCTTTCTCTGGCTCCTCACATTTTGCCGCAAGGACTGTTGTTGATTTAAAGTTGAATTACTGCAGTACTGAACTGTCCAAACTGGACTCGGGGAGATAATAGAGAAGCCCAGCTGACTGACTGGGATAATGTATAGTTAATAGTAAGAGCTAAACTCAGAGGGGCAATAAGGGGAATTTATTTACTGCAGGAAATGGCCACATCTGTGAGTCGTGATGGTGCTGTAGATCAATACCAATGATCCACCTGGAACAGATGCTGATACTTCTGGCTCAGGAAAACCCACATAATCGATTCTGGAACAAAAAGTCTCCTAATGATGATTAAAGACACTCATCACCTGCAGACATCAGTGGACGCGCACACACGATTCAGCTTCAGCAAAAAGGTGTTGGGTGACAACGCGTTGATTTGTTGTCCACACTGTTAGCATCACCACCAGAACCAAGCTAATGCTCGCTCATATTCCCGTGGAAGAAATGACAGAATATAATAAGAAGAAAACGACTTTGTGAAATAAGTTATTTAACCTTAAGTATTTTTATCCTGTGTCGTGCTTCAGTTTTAAACACCCTGTTTGTGTAGTTCGCTGCCTCGTCCTTTTCTTAAATGTTGTTTCACGTTGTACTTTGTGTTTCTACATGTCCACGACTGAGTTGTGTCTTTGTTTGGTTTGTTCTTAGAAGAATATTTGCATAAGAGTCTAAAACCAAACCAAGTGGGAAAATATGTCCTCTCGTTAAAAAAGAAACAGAAAACAAACGTGTTTAAGATTAAACATCTGTGTCTAACATGTGCCTTTTCCCATGTGTGCCAGAGTCTTATCAGTGTGTGCACCGGCCTGGGTTATGTGTCATTATTACGTGAGTCCGACAGGTTTCATAATCGCAGTGTAATGAATCTATAACTCCTGACAGCCCTGACCATTACCCACCATTGTTTCACCACAACATTATGTAATGGTCTGCATCAGCAGCTGGCTCTGCGTCTGCACAACGACTTGACATGAAAAACACAATCGTCCTCCGTGACGTCCACATCCCTCTCTCCAGTCGGGCTCCTTGCATATAGATTGAACATTAAGTTACTAAGTTGTGGCCTTGTAAGGCAGCGAGAGCAAGAAATGATGGTGTCCTTCACTCCAGCGTCAGAGGAGGATACGAGGATACGATGGGTCTCGTAAAGCAGCGATAAATACTGCTGTTCTCACCTAATGTTGGAAAACATGTACAGGAAGCTTTTAAAACAAATATTTAAAGTATCAGTGCTGATTTCTTAATGTTACGTTAAATATTAAAAGTCTTTTCATGTACCAACAGATAAACTTCCTGTTCTACATTTTAAAACAGTAAAGGTTTGTTATTAGCACTTCCTGTTTGCTGTGTACAGTTAGATGTACAGTCAATTATGAATTAATTACTCTGATACTTAAGTAAACTTAAAAACATGATATCCACAGAAAGCGTCAGTCACACTGAACGTAAAAATACACGTATCATGTGTTCAGATTTTGAGGTACCCTGCCTTTAAATGCACCACTGCCACTGCAGCTGATGATGGAGTTGATAAGCAGCCAAACCACAACAACTAACTTCCTGTTGTTTTCAGCACACCTGCATGCACCTGTCCCTTTCCCCTCACGGTATCTTTGCCTATCCTCTCTCCCTCTGAGCCTCCATTACACTCCGAAAACCTTAAAATCACACCACTTCCTCTTTAGCGCCTGCCCTGCTGACGGTGACAGAACTGTGCACCTGTGTTTGAATTAATTACTGTGTTTTTGTGTCTCTTTGTTAGAGCTAAACTCATTAATTTAGACTCACAGAAACACAACAACTGCAGATCATTAGAAGTGGTTATTTTCTGTTATTCAGGTATAATTAAGCCACTAATTTGTTGTGAAGTTTGGACTTGGGACGGAACTTCAGGAGGTTACTGTTGTTGTTGTTGTTATTAAACCTTTGTGTGGCGTTTTGAAGAGAATCTGTAACTTTAACACTTCATGTATCTGCCTGCAGGAGTTTTCCACTTCTGTCTGAGCGAGGCAGCAGTTTGTTTTCTCATTCAATGCTGAGCAAGCAAGCGATGTGTGAGGTTATCAGGTTATCTCCACATAAACACATGAATGCTGCACAGACTCACTCAAATCTCTCCTCCACACGTCCACACGGCACGTCACGGTCAGACTAAATGTAAGGTTACATCAATATTCAGGTGAGGGAGGGGAGTTAATTAGATGTATTCCAGGTATTAGTCAATTAATCAATCAGCTCACACTGCAGAAATAATCATGATCAGGAATATGAAGAATTTTGTGGCTGAGTCCAGTCAAACATGAGGATTTGCTGCTTTTCTGCTTTATATCTTTATAAGTTTAATGTCTGTGGTTGTTGGACAAAACGAGACATTTATAGACGTCAGCTCTGGCCTATTTCATCCCTGAGTGAGTTTAAAATCAAAATAAATTATGGACCAGACTTGGTTAAGACTGGATAAAACTCATAGGAGGACTTGATTTATGTCTGTGAGAGTAATGGGGAGATTCTGAGGCTAATTTTTCATTTTTCCAGTTCGCTCTTTCCAGCTTTGGCTTCTGCAGCAGCACCTACGACTATTACCAGTTATATTCATCAGGGATCTGGGAACAGGGCCCTGGGATCCTCAAGTGGGTTAATCCGGCCCGGCTGACACTCCTCATTACCAAAGCAAACGTAGTCACATTACTGCCCAACACTCATTAGTACCAAACACAACGTCCAGCTGAGACTGATGGGAAAATCATCGGTTTTCTAAGTATTTGGTCAAGACCTGTGTTCAGTGCAGTTCATCCTGAGGGGAACATGAATATTTGAACCCAATAGTTACTGAGATCAGACTTTCCATTCTATGTGTTGGTAAAGTGAACATCTTTGGGTAAAACAATGAAAACATCATGTTGGACTCTGGGAAACTGGGATGAATCTTAATTTCCCCTCCTTTTCACATTTATTCTTTTTCCATTTGGCATTTAACAGTTTTTCCATTTTACTTTGAATTCTGGATAAAAACCATAAAAATTAAATTTATTAGTTTATTTTGACCTTTTTTTTTGTCCACACATTCAGGAGATGCAGCAGAGATTCCTTCCAGCAGGTTCAACTTCATCTTGTGAGTGGTTTAGCAAGTGGCAGGGAAGAGGAAATGTGCGTGTGTGTGGGGGACTGGGGTGAATGAATGTGTGTGTTCGTGGGGGAGGGGGAGGGGTTCTGGACTCTGTGATCGCAGGATAGGAGCCTTTAAAAGAGGCTGTATCTGCAGCAGCGCAGCTCGGATTCTGTGCTCCACGGGTGGAACAATATATATATATATATATATATATATATATATATA
>JBBMJY010000015.1:1472928-1484501 GCA_037833715.1 Toxotes lorentzi | reverse complement strand
GCACATGTAAAGAAAGATAAAAGTTATTCCTTGTATCCTCATATGATGTCTGACTCTTGTCTCCCTCGTCAGTTCAGCTCACCAACGGTGCCAAATAACATGTTTGCAGTTTATCTGTTGCTAAAGTAGTTAGCCACAAAGCTATCTAATGCCATGACTTATCAATGGAAGATGTTAACATACAGTGCTATCCTCATTCTGCCTAAATGATGTCACCTTAGATATACCCGTGTCTCAGGTGTCCATACCGTTACAGGCTGTGCGTCATGGTTTGCCTTCAAAGTTTGAAACCCCTTAGCTAATGTCTGACCGCCACATTTCAAAACAGCTGCTAGAAGTGGCCACATCAGAGGGATTATCCGCCCGGCGGAAAAACTCTGAAAATAAACGCGTGCACACTGAGGCCAGTAAATGACCGAGACGCTCCCCTCGCCCTCCTCCCTCTCCTTTTTTGTCTTGTTTCTGCAGCAGCTTTTACTCTCAGTCTCTGTATCAGTCTACGGCCTCATTAAAGAGAACATGTTTTTAAAACAGAGGTTAGAAAATAAAATGCTCGGATGATCATCATCAATTTTTTAAAAACCCTCAAATATCAAAATCCTTTATCAGCTGGTCTCTGCTCGGTACAACAAAAACCCCACTTCTTAAAATAACCCATCATCGCTACTCCTACACTTCCACAGGATCTGTCCGTTTTTTTTTTACCTACCCTGTAAAACAGGAGTCATTGAGAAAAAAGATGCCTCCCGTGTAGATGCAGAATGGCAGCGCAGGATGTACTGCAGGTCTGGGATTCCTCTTCCTCATCTCCGACTGCGGAGCCGACGATTTCGACCGTGTGGCCTTGATTTGTCTGAAATGATAAGAGAAATAAAAAGCTGTCAGAGCTGCAATCACAAACTAATGTTCAGGACGGAGCAGAGACACCAGCTGGCTGCAGGAATTTCAGAGTTATTGATGCTGTAAAGGCCACAGTGAGCGTCAGTGGGAGCCATTATGCAACACATCTGTGATTTTTTTGATTGACTTCTGTACAAGAAAACGGAATCCCTGGAGGCTGAACTGAAAATTGAATCCCACACTGAGCCTGTGAGGTGGTGATAAAAGGAACTGTGATGTCCTCTATGAGCTCACTTGATTAGTTTGAAAGTGCCTCCCGGCCACAAATCTGAAGTTCAACAAGGTCCTTGTGGCCTCGTTTGACCCTCTCACTGCCAGACAGCATCACAAAAACATTCACTGGTGTTTTAGGCTGGGTTTGGTCCAGTGTTTGGTTGTGTTTTAAACCTAGTCTGATCCAATATTTACAGCTTTTTTTAGTCCTGGTTTGGTCCAACATTAGTAGGTGGTATTTATGTTTGTTAACCCTGGTTTACTGCATGCACTGTATATAAACTGGTGTCTGAGCTCTTCTTTTATGAGTAATTCAGAAAAAACAAAAATCCCTGAACAAGTATTTTGTCTGATTTCTTTGGTGTGAATGCAAACAGGAAAATACACGACTCACACGGACTCGCAGCAGATCGTGCAGGACTCAGATAAGTCAGGAGCTGAGGGGCACAGAAACACAAACCATGTTTATCTTTACTAACATAATTCAACCCAGAGACCCCCACTGTCCCTCACCTCCAAACATGAACCGGCTCAGACGGTGGTTACCAGATCCAAATACTCAAATACTGCACAAAAGTATAATTCTGAGGTACTTTACTTTGAACGCAGGACTTGAGTATTTTTTCTGTGGTATTGTTACTTTTCTTAATTAAAGGATCTGAATGCTTCTTCCACCACTGCAACTTTCATCAGAACTGTGTCTGTGCCATTAAATGTCCAGGTTCAAAAGTTTCACTTAATAAAACAAGATTTTACAGCCACACTAGCAGCTCTGGTAAGTTATAATACTCACTATAAAAACAATTCAACTTAGCTAAGTATTAAGACTTATCTAAAAGTAACAAACTCCACCTGTCAGCCCCTCCAAAGTTCACTAATTAACACGTAGATCCTGTAACAACGACAAAAATCAAATGGGACGTTATGGGCCGGTGTATTACCTGGACGGGACCAGAAAAATTCCTGGAGTCTCTGCTGATTGCCAAACTCTCAATTAAATAAACAGGTAAATTTTTACCTAAATTATAAACTTTAAATTTGAAGGTATTTGCTCAAAGAATTGGATAAAATCGTCTGGGTATCACGGAAACCACGTTCATAACGTTCAAACGTTCATAAATCCGCTTGGAAATCAGAGGGAGAAAAGACGCCCCAGACTCTGCCTGAGAATCATCGCATTTTAACGTTTTCTTCAGTATCACAATAATCCAGTGAAAGCTGTCTGTACATTATTGAGTTAAGTGCAAACAGGAACTGCTAATGGCTAATTCGGCATAATTTTAATGGTGCCAATTTGCCTAAATATAAACAAATATAGGCTAAAAACACGGGGCTCAAAAGAGGATACCAACCTGTGGCTGACATTACAGAAGCACATTCGATCATTTGATGGTTATATAGGGTCGCGCTCTTCTTCTGGTTTAATTGTAATTTTAATTTTATTTATTTAGGTATTTATTTTGGTATATGGTGTTGGTGTTATGTTAGTATGTTATTATGTTTCCATATGATGAAATATAATAACATACCAACAGAATACATGCTACTTTTTTCTTTTTTTAACGTGACTTTGATGACGCTCCGAGCTGTGAAACAGGAAATGGGCCCATTTCAGAATAATATGTACTATATTATTGGATTATAGTTAATAAAGCATAAAGCATTCGTGTCCACATCACTGTAATTTTTCAGATGGTAAAGATTAGGCTAATTATACTGCTGGGTAACAATCTGTGGTAATACATCATCATTTATAAACTGAGGAACACATGTTCTTATTGTTCCTTTAATTTTCAACAGGAAATATGCATCTTTTCATCTTGTATTTACTTTTATTGTTGTCCCATCCAGTCAATAAGCCCTCAGTCCAAACAAACAAAACTACAAACAGTTTATTCAGAGTAAACAGACGCCAGGATAATGTATTTAAAAAGGATGTGAAAGAAGCTGTGTCCAAAACAGATAAACAATGCAAAACAGCTGCAGGTGGAAACTTATGAAGACACGTTATTAGAACTGTCTCCATCATCATTCACAGTCAATCAATATGAAAATCATCCAGGGAAAAAGAAATACAGTTTAGTATCAGCAGAGCAATTTGTGTACATTTTGTAGGACTTGGTCTAAAATTGGCAAACCCACTGAAGTAATTTAAATCCTCACTGCTGTGAATGAAGTAAAGGTTTATGCACATGGTTACTATTTTTTTCTGGAGAGTGTCCCCAGCCTCCTGCCTGCTTGGAAGGAATTTCAGTTTATTATAGAATCAATCACTTGCGTCTGCAGGGACGCATTTTATCAAGGAGCTGAATGCAGGAAATCGGGAAAAGGCAGGGCATTGTTAAAGACAGGAAGCGCAGATGAATGTGGCGAGAGCAAGGCCAGCGTCTTTAAAACGAGGCAGCTTTCATCATTAACAACCTCGGGTGGAGTCTCATCCTGTGCCAAGGATTTAAGTGGCCTCTATCTCTCTCTACATATCACTCCGACTCCTTTTCCTGTAACCCAGGATCCAGAAATAATAATACATGAAGACGACAGTGAAGTTTTACAAGACTGTAATCAAAAGCATAACATCTGCCATCCTACAAGATAAAGGAACAAGATCAATACATCTGATTTTTAAACATAGATTTTTGTGTATTTAATCAAACTGCAGAGAGGTGGAAATTTAGTAATTAAGAACATTTACTCATGTAAATGAGCTGCTTTCCTGTAACATGTCAAAATGTCTGCTGTGAAAAAAGGTCCATAAAAATCACTAAAGGGGAAACGCTGACAGAACCATTTACAATTTTTAATGAAAGAGCGAAAGTCAGCCTCATGTATCAGTTTGTGTATCAGCCAGTGGAAAATCTCGACCAGAGAAGCCAATAAATAGGAATCAGATTGTCATTTATAACAGCCTGCGATCTGAACCTTATCTGACAGTAACTACAAACAGGCCAGTGGAACGATGCCCACATAATCTGATCAGACCAAAGAGATCTGAGTCGGCTGCATCCTGTGTGGGCTCTGAAAGGGCCACTCTGCGGCTTCATTTAGGATTTCCATCATCAAGGTTAAAGCTTTAAGGAGCAGAACGGAGATTTCCAGCCCTGTCCGCTGCAGCTGCCAGGCGGTAGCTGCAAAGTCTGCAGAGTTGGTTTATTTGAAAATAATAAAAAATATAGATATGATTTTTAAAAAATGACTGTTGGGTTTGGGAAAACTACTTCCCGAGCAGGCAGAGATGTTAAATAAACACCTGAAATAGTTAAGTAACCTGCTGAAACAGTAAAAGTTTAAAGCGATTAATAATTCACTAAAAGTCACAGATCATTAAAAGTTATGCATTAAATGTTCTTTAAACTCATGAGCAGCACACAGGTGGTAAAAGCAACAAAACATTTTGCTTTATTTGAACAGGTGTCTTAACATTCTCTGTGAGTGTATGAATGAAGCACCGATATCTTCATCTCAGGGACGATTATTAAACATGAGAAGTCGAAGAAATCTGCACAGTGTGAGATGAACTCTATGAAACGATGAACGTTTCACCAAACAGACCATACACGACCACACAAAAATGTGCAGGTGCATTGTGGTTCATGGGACTGTATTTAATCATCATAATGGGTTTTCCATATGAGATATCATCAGTGTTCAGTCTGAGAGAGGGAGACGGCTCGTTCTTACACTAAACACAGGAATACAGACAGATGTGTGTGTTTGAAGACGTCTGCAGTCGTCCTTACCGGGGCCTCAACGACCAATCAGATGGAAGCGTTAAATAAAATTCACTGAATTATCAGCTGAATGTGCAGCAAGCTGGAGAGATGTTATCTCGTGGTAGCTTAGTGTTTCAAAAGATAAATAATAATAACATCTGGATTTATGAGTGAGGAGCACAAATAAAATGCAGTGCAATGATGGAATACAGGATACGTTATGAGTAACAGCATAGAAACTAATAAAAAAGCAATATACCGTGTAGGTACACCTGGGAGGGATATAAAAAAAACACAATAAAAGAAGATAAAATACCAACACGTAGGCCTAAGGAGAGCACAGATGTTACCGACAAGGGATAAGGAAAGTTTTCATTTGGAAAAAGGTTAAAACGTATGAAAACATTTGACACTGAGGTCTGTGGTTTATTATTTTCCAAACCTCTGAGGAGCACAGGGGGAAAGAGTTTGGCTTAAATTACTGAGTTCAACAAAACGCTGTGAGGAATGATGCGGGTGACGACGCCCCCTAGTGGTTCAATGCGCTACTGCAGCGCTTGATGACCACATGCTGGTTGATAAAACATCTGGGGCCAAATGTATGAACACACAGATAACCTGGTACTTATTGTACACGTGAAGAAAAACACACACACATAATAACAACAACGATGTTGTGAACAACTTTTTCGTGTTCCTGTGAATGAAGAAGCTGCAGAGTGTCACAGCTCACGTGCTGCTTCAAAGAAGGGATTTTCTTCTTCTGTTTATTTATTTGACTTTTGCCCATGAACCTCTGGCCCAGTTCCAATGTCCAGTTTTTGTTTTTTTAACTTTATTAACTAAACAGTATGTACAAGCAACATATGCACAAACAAATATGACTGCACCAGAGATATATCCGGGGTCATTAGAAAAGTACTTGGGTACTTTTTGAAAGTAAAATGACATTTTTATCACTTGTGACAGAGTCTGTCTGCGAGGTGGTATCACCGCGTTTATCTAAGCAAACCGTCTAAAGAAGCGCAAACTTGAGGAAAGTGTGCAGAGAGGGGTAAAGTCCACCGCAGCTCACCGAGTCCTCACCGACTGGTCACACCAAACTCTCTGAGTCCTGTGGTGAGGTTGTTTTTTTTTTTCTCTTTTAGCTCCTGGTGCGTCTCGTGAACGCGCTCGTCACTTTTCTCTTTGCGCGTCCTCGGCCCTGGTGTTTCCGGCATGAAAACAAATCAGCGGCGCTTCAGATCTCACTCAGACCCGCACCTGGGTTGCTTTCAGTGGCCTTTCACGAAGCGCACAGGTCTTACTTCGTGCTTGGACAGTTCAGAAAAGTTTTTGATCTTCTTTTGAGTTCGTTTATCAATGTGGACCGTGAACGCAGCGCGACCTTGGCCAAACTAACATCACACCCGCTCGTTGAAGGACAAGACTCAGGTGAGATAAAGTCATTAACCGGGTCGTGTGTGTGTCGTTATCCCGCCGCTGCGTGAGGATCACTCGGGTTAAGCCGGACAGGTGTGTGTGCTCGCCGGGAGGCTAACGTGGCTAAGCTAACGCGAGCTAACGAGTTGGAGCCTCCTCGATCAGATGAAATGTAAAACCTGGAGTGAGGTTTGGTTTTTGGCAAAGGACAGTACACTACACACACACACACACAGGTCACAGGTCACAGGAACAGAGTAAACCTAGTTCGGGTCTGACCAGTCCAAATAAAGTGGTCTCTGTTCTGGGTTGGCTGACCTGACAAATGACGCTCGTCCACGTGTCTGTGTTTGACCTGTGATCACCCTCAGCCATGTCCCAGACTGCCCCCCCGATTCTCTCCATTCACCCGAGTCGGGCTCTGATGGATGAGACGTTCAAGGTGCTGGTGGAAAATCTGCCTCCGGGAGCTCCGGTAACAGTCCACTCCCACCACCAGTCTGAGGACCATGACTACTGGGAGGCCTATGGACACTACGTCAGTGACCACACAGGAAAAGTGTCTGGTGGGTTTTTCAATGACCCAAAACAGAAATAACAGTATTGTTATTCACTTCAAACTCTCTGCATGTTCATCTGATGAGAGCTGTATAACTCATCTCCCTCTGCCTCACAGCTGATTTGATTGTTTGATAATGTAAATATTCTCTTTTCTTCTTGTTGACAGTTTCAGAAGATTTCAGTTTTGGGGGCACGTACACCGGAAAAGAACCCATGGGTTTGCTGTGGAGCATGCGTCCTGTCCCGGGCAGCCGGAAAGGCCTCAGGTAACATAATCTGCAGCTTCACAGAATCAAAGACCTTGCAGACGAAGGTGAGTTGTGGACAAGGTCTTCGATTAGGCGTTCGGCAGTAGTCCCTGATGTCCTGTTCTTTACCTGTCAGGTTAAGAAAGATGGACGTCTGCACCCCTGTGCTGATCAACATCTCGGTCTACAGTGGACACGAGGGCTTCAGGGAGCAGGCTCCTCTGGTCTCAGCGCTCACAGAGAGATGGTACATGGCTCCAGGGGTCCGGAGGATCGAAATCAGGGAGAGAGGAGTGCGGGGGACCCTGTTTATACCTCCAGGTACACCTGCAGCACCTTTTTATATTAGATTTTTAAAAGGCCGGATCTTTGTTCTCTTCTCAGATACTTTGACTTAAAGTGGTCATGATTAATGATGGTCATCTCCCCTCAGGTCCAGGACCCTTCCCCGGGCTGTTGGACATGTGGGGGGGTGGTGGAGGGCTCTTGGAGTACCGCGCCGCCTTGCTGGCGTCCCATGGTTATGTTTCTCTGGCGCTGCAGTATTTCGCCCCTGGTGAGCTGGAGTCAGCCGAGCTAGAGTTCAACTATTTTGAGGTGATTTTAATAATCTATTAATGGTCGAAGTCATTTTTGTATGCACCACTGCTGTTCTCTGTTTTCACGTTTCAAACTCACTGGTTCACGCCTTGGATTTTGAGATCTGCTTGTTTTCGTCCGCCTCTGCACAGACAGCATTTAACATCATCGCAGATCATCCTCAAGTGATGCCAGACAGAGTTGGAATTTTTGGCCTTTCCCTCGGCTCAGCTGTGACCATCTACTTGGCAACTGAGAGCACTGTTATCAAAGTAAGTATCAGAGGTGGTTGTGGCACGTAAACAACCACAGAGGGCCGAGAGTCAGACGGCAGGGCAGGAATTTGGGGCCCGATTGTGGAGAATCGTGTCCTATGGTCTTTACTGTGTTTCGTTGCAGCCTCGTTGTTGTGTTTGTGTCAGCAGCAACTCAAGTTATCCACAAGGGAAGGCCCTCGCTGTATACCATGAAATGTTGACCAGGTAGGTGATGTGTCTGTCAGTAACATGAACACGGTACATGAAGTTTTACAGTGTCAGTGATGCAAACCGTTTCATGTGATGGCAGGAACGTTGACAAGGTGCGTGTGGATGAGAACAACCATCACATTTGGCGAGATATGGCCCTGGTTATTATGAATGAGCTGACGAATAAAGTGGACGTAAGTACAGGCTGCACTAACAACACACAAGGACCCGACGACCTCTGACCTGTAATTCTGAGTCAGAGACATTGGGAATTCCTGACGGTAATTTGACTCGTGTTAAACTCATGTTAAACTTTGTGACAGGTGGGGAAAATTAACTGTCCAGTGTTGCTGGTCAACGGTTCTGATGATCAGAACTGGCCTGTGATGGAGTCGGCTGAGGCTGTGAGTACAGGATTCATCTGTATCCTTGATTAACAGTCAGACCTGACTCTGGTTCACTACAGTGATGTGTCCTAAACCGAACCATAGGTAGATCCAGGACTGGTCCAGTCCTGATCCACTGATCCAGACTAGATCTAGGACAGTAGAAGTAAACTCAGCTCGTGTCCGAGTGTTGCTTTGATTTGACCTTTGACCCACAGATGGCTCAGACGATGCGTGCTGGAGGTAAGGAGCACCTGCTGACCAGACTGTTGTACCCTGATGCAGGACATCTGATCGAGCCTCCATTCTCACCTCATTTCAGGGCTACTAACTTTATATTAAGCACCACAAAAGAAAAAGGTGAGTGTCTCTCTCTCTCACACACACACACACACACACGCTGAAAGTTTGTTGTTGTTTTGCAGGATGATTCACGTTAAAGGAATTCAGAGTTAGAAGTTTCATCTCAGGATTTGATGTTTGGTATTTGGAGCTTCACAGTGTAGTGGACTCTTTTTCTTTTCTTTTTTTAATTGGATATAAACGTGTGTTGCAGTGATATTGCTGTGGGGAGGACAAACCAAACCCCATTCGGACGCTCAGGAGGACTCGTGGAGGAAGATCCTGAGTTTTCTGCAGCAGCACCTGTACTGCAGTCCAAGTCCCAAAGCAAAGCTGTGAATGATTTCGTGATCACAGACTGATGGAAAACACAGCGCTGTGTGATGATTTACTACCTGAGCTCCTCCCCATCGTCTTGGCTCTTTACAAGATCTTTTTCAGGTTCTAACAACATAAAATAGTTTTTTTATTAAATATTATTTAAATATTAAGAAATATTTTCTCATGATTGCTAGAGAGCAAATGATAACTTTTTTTAAAAAAAGATCATTTTCAATATAAAAGGA
This sequence comes from Toxotes lorentzi, assembly GCA_037833715.1. Lineage (NCBI taxonomy): Eukaryota > Metazoa > Chordata > Actinopteri > Toxotidae > Toxotes > Toxotes lorentzi. Next base: position 1,475,107 of record JBBMJY010000015.1, on the reverse strand, counting down.
TATTTAGCTTGTGTTGTGATGACATTTCCTCATTTTAACAAGAAAGGTTTCCTGTAAAAACTGAACTTGGCATCTATTAATAGAGAGAAAATATATCATAACCTGAAAAATCTTTTTTATAACATGAAAAATATCTTATAAGAGCAAGAATATTCCATTTCTGTCCCTGAATCCTTCACGCTGGTGCTTTAATGTCGAAAGGATGATTTTGTTGATAATGAACCTGCTTTAACTTGCACACTGTTATTAGTTAACTAGTTATTCCAATTTGTTCTAAGTAAAACACAAATAAATACATGTATTTAGCCAAATGATGTCTTTAATTTTTTTTATTTCATTTTAACCTCACTACGATTGCACAACACCTGGAGTCTCTGCACACTTCACAGGTTACATGTAAACGGCAGACACACAAGTATGTTAAACATTAATTTACATGAATCCATCCACTGTAATCTGAATCCTGACTGTGTATTAGCAACACCTGCTAAACAAAGTGCAGCAGCTCTACTGGTCTGATTTCTACATTGACAGACGACATTTAACAGTTCACAGGTCTTACGGTGAAACATCACCTGGACTGAGGCAGTAGATAAATAACACAGGAACATGTAGAAGAATATAGTTTGGCCTTACAGCTCAAAGCACACAATCCCTCAGACTTGAGTAAAGGCACACACTTTCCAAGTCCTCATTCTTTGAGTGTGGGTAAAAATATCTAACTTACAGTGTAAAAGTGTGTGTGCTCATCTGTGCAGTATTAGAGTCAGAATGTGCTCGACCAGCCGCAGAGTCGGTGAGCTGATTGGGTAGTGAGGCGGCAGCTTCTCCTCGGCACACGACGGCTTCACGACGTACCTGGAGAGAAGAAACAGTCGGGGATTCTTCAGCCCAGATTCCCAATTAAACCACTAACACTGTCGTTGGAGCGACTGGGGATGAAACACTGACAGTGTTGGACTGATGTGGATATAGTACTACAAACTTCCATCCTGAATCTGGAGAAGAAAAGAGCAGCAGAACGAACCTGAACTCTTCCCTGAGGTGTGACCGAAGGTGCTGAGCCAGCTGGCTGTTGTACTGCAGACAGGCCAGCAGGAGGCGACAACGCTGGAACAACAGAACGCCCTGGACGGGACTCAGAACCGAGTCCTGCAGGTCTGACAGCGCCAGCACCACCTGCTGAGCCTGGTAACTGATGAAGGCCAGCTGCAGAGAGAACAGGTGTGGGTTAGAGTGTGGTCACAGAGAATCATTTCCACGGTGTGATCTGATCTCACTGTACCAGGTGAGGATGAGGCTGCAGGACTCGGAGGATCCAGCCGACAGACAGCAGGTTATCAGCAGAGAAACACCTGCTGGTCTGAAACACACAGTTGAACTCGTTTCATGTGATGTTAAACAGTTAAACAGCTGAACTCTTGTTACAGCTGTTTTGCTCTGATCTCAGTCTTGGTTTGTTTGTTCTGTCAGCTCCACACACTCCTGAACATTATTCTGACAAATTTTCATTTCTTTGTTTAAATGCGAAAGGAGTGAGGAGTGATCTCCGACCCTCAGATTCGGTAAACTCACCTCATGGCCTAAAAGCAGCAGCTCAAAGAGCAGAGAGCAGGCAGCATCCAGATACTCAGACAGTAAGGCCTGAAGCTGACGGAGACAGAGGCAACTTTAACGAATTCATCAAAGGAAAAGGTTTAAACGATCTGGTTAACGTCAGTACGGTGCAGCTCACCTCAGGGTCAGTCTCAGATCCTCGGGTCTGCGTTTGTGGACGTGGATCACAAATTAAGGCAAGCAGCATTCTGGAGGCCAGGGAACATCTGCAGGAGGAAAACCACTGGATTACAGCATCTTGTTATATTTACAGTGTAGTATTATACACACACACACACACACACAGGATAGGTGTGTTTTTTACTTTTTAGCAGAGAGCAGGTTGAATCTGGCTGCATCGACCTCCGTCTCTCTGAACATGATGGCGAGCGTCTGGACGATCGCGGTCCTCAGTCTGGAGACAAACAGCAGCCTCGTGTTAGAGTCAGAGCCTTTAAGCTAACTCACCATGTCGTTACTGACTGTCCAACAGTCTGATGAGTGCAGATTTGTCCTGAGGCTGCAGGTGGTAAAGTCAGAGTTTGGAGTCAACAGCATGAGTCCATGGATCCAACCTGCCTCA
>JBBMJY010000015.1:1422275-1472828 GCA_037833715.1 Toxotes lorentzi | reverse complement strand
CTGAGTGTTGTCTCTGACCATCTTCTAATGGATCCTTCCAGCAGGATAATGCTCCATGACACAAAGCTGAAGTCGTCTCAAACTGGTTTCATGGACATGACAGTGAGTTCAGCTTCTCCAGATCTGGATCTGGAAGAACACCTATGGGATGTCAACATGAAGCAGAACCTCAGAGGAAGGTTTCCAACATCTGCTGAATCCATGACAGCGAAGGGAGAGACGACCCAGGGTCAGTGTGCAGCTGATGGTGTGTGTCCAGTGATAAAAGACTGTCCAGAACTACCCCGAGTTATAAATGTGGGTGCATCTCATTTTAAAAATGAACATAACTAACGAATAAAACACACACACACACACACTGAAGCTTACAGTAGCTGATCTGCTGTGCTGACTCCACTGGGGCTCTGACAGCCGTGAAGAGACTCCTCCAGAGTCTGAACCAGGAAAACACAAACCTCACTGGACTGAAACAGACAGGGAACAAAAACTGTTAACATCAGACTCTACTGAGTCTTTGGGAGGAACAGAGTGACGAGATCTGTCTGAGTTTTCACAGTTTTTATTGAATTGAATTGATTGACAATGTGGACATGTGTCAAAGTACAGGTGTGTGTTTTAAATGTAAACGTCTCACCCTCCAGAAGAGTTGGCGAAGCGTGACGTCGCGGTGAGCAGCAGTTTTCAGCTCCTGCAGCAGCAGGTACAAACTCTCCACACTGATCCCATCCTGCATCAGCTCAGAGCTCAGCTGACCGAACAGGTGAGCCGTCCACTCCCAGCTGTACGCACACGTACAAACACACATATTTATTTAAAAAATAAATTAAAACATGTCACCGTGAGGCCGTGTGAGCCTCTGTTACAGGCCAGTGTTACAGCAGCGTGTTACCTGACGGAGGGATGTCGTTTTCCAGGTGAAGAGTCAGATGAAGTGATGCACTTTCTTCTGTAGAGCGGGTCTAACAACAGCGTGGACCTCTGAACACACACACACACACACACACACGTTTGTACTTCTGTCTTTGTGAGGACACTCGTTGACATAATACATTACTTAACCCTCACATAACTATAACCTAAACCTGATTCTAACCCTAAAACCAAGTGTTTGAAGGCTCACTTTCCACACACACACCTTCAGTGTTAAATCACTTTGATCAGGACTCTGATTGGAGGCAAATACATTCATCACTCACAATAAGAAAACTGTTCCATGAGCTGTGTAGATACAGGTAAAGTCTGGATGTTTGTGATACGGCGTAAAGGTGCAGCTCGGCCTCTCTCTCCTCGCCGCTGTCCTCGCGGTCTCTTCTCCACAGACGAGACAGAACCGAACGGATCTTCCTCGGCACCTGAGGAACCACAGCAACACGATCAATCGGGATTGAGGGAAGTTTAACATCATCTCTGAACATATGTGATTTTCAAATTCAGCAGAAACAGGCTTCTCCCATCCAACTTATTTTTTACCACAAACAAAAGTTCAGTTTTGTTTGTCCATACCTGTCCACTCTCAAGGGTCTTCAGGCTTTGTTCTGCGGGAGACGGAGATGAGATGGGGGAGTTGGCGGGGCAGTAGAGAGAGGGTGCTGTGGAGGGGGGCTGGGTGGGAGGGTGAGGGACCTTCAGGAGTCCCAGAGTCTCACGGTTTGGACAGGAGGCAGAGCGGGTGGACTTTATCACGCGGACCTCATCTTTCATCCATTCACTGTCCCTGAAAGAGAAGGAGAGGGGGAGGACAGAGGGAAAGGGGGGGGGACACAAAAGAAAAGACTTCGTAAAGAATCAGACCCCTCCCAGACATCAGTTTTTGTAAAAACTAATCTGTCGAGGTCAGTAAATCATTTTTTTGCGCGTTTCCTGTGAAACTGTAAACACGAATCAAATCAAATTTTACCATCACTTTTTTATTTTAAATGACGAACGCTGTGAATCAGGGTGTGTCCTGAGCGTCACAGCTCCTGAAGCTGCTCAGTGATTTGAACGTAATGATTCAGTGACTGTAAACTGCTTTCATGTGTGTGTGTGTGTGTGTGTAATTTTAAGGTTCATGTTAAGGCAGAGACACGTTACGACTGGAGCTGGTGGAAACAATCTTTCTGTGTGGTTTGTCTTTATAGATTTCAAATGGTCTTCAGAATCGGCTTCAAGTTCAGGTAAGGAGGTCGGGGGTCGGGTATTTAGGGGAACGCATTACACGAACGTGTGTGTGTTTAATGACCTCCCAGGGGTGAACTGCGACACAGATCAGCAGGAGACTGTTTACATCGCACACATCAGTTTTACAGCACTTTACTGTAACCAGGCAACAATTCAGCGCTCAATGACTCTTCACAGTCCACAAACTGTTTCCTACGGAGACCCCCACCCCCCAGGTCAGCTGAGAATAAACCTAACTTGTAATTTCACCGTTTTCTGACATTTTTAGACCAAACGATTCATTTATTAATCATGAAAATGATCAGTGCGCTGATCAATAATGGCGATCAATCACTAGCCCAAGTCTTGTGACTGTAAACTGAATATCTTTGGGTTTTGGACAGCTGCTCAGACAAAATATTTAAAGACAAAAACTTGAGCTCTGGGACATTGTCATTGGTATTTTTTTTACTATTTTACAAACCAGACAACTAATTGAAGAAATTAACTTTTGCCCTTTTCCAGTTTAAAGTTCTGTTCACCTGAAATAAATCGTATTTTCTTGTTAATCGTGGCTCAATGAGCGGCAGGTAAAATGAGGTGGCACTCGAGTCTCCAGTTAATAATTCATGAGCTACCTGAGACACTGAAGAGCATCAGTATACAGTCAGGCAGAGTGAGACAGCTTTCACTTACCACGTATTCAGTTGTTTCACAGCTGAAAATGAGATTCAGCTGTTTGTCACGATCAGAACCTCTCGGTACGCTGAAATAAACTTGTGACGAGGTGCCGATCAGTGGAAAGATATAAATATATTTCTCAGGAGCACAGCACATGCAGGTTTGTTTACCTGTAAGCTCCTAAACTTTAACCCTCCACCTCCCTCCTCTTTGTCTGTCGTAGGCCTGCAGACAACAACAGCTGTAAAGGTTTTTACAGCTCAGAGTTTGTCCGTCTCCCTGACTCCCACACGGCTCAGTTTGGACGGACAGGAGAAGAGGAATGTGAAATCAGACACAGAGTTTCACTGCGAAGGCAGCCGACAGTCGAAAGTCTGACTGTGGACTTCTCTCAGACAAAATCAACTACTGCCCAAAAACGATCCTGTGGATGTAGGTCCACCAACAAAGACCGAACCTGAAGCTTCCAGGTCGAATTTAAGTTCTCAAAGTGACGTTTGATGGCAAAACAGACCAAAGACAGTCACTCGAGTACAGAAACTCAAACGCCACAGATAAAACTCAAACGTTACTCGGCCAACAAATTGACGAGACATTACTCGCAGAATGGCATCGATGAGAAGGCTGGAGCTCATCAGAGAAACCGAGGGTTTGTTTGTTTGTTTGTTTGAGATTTTATTTTATTTAACCTTCTCTGTTGGAGTGAAAACTGTTTAGACCGATCCTCACACCTTCAAAGGACTGTTTGAGGATTAGGACTTGTTTTTAGGGTTCAGGTTAAAATTAGACAAACATGAGCGAGTGAGTGAGTGAGTGTGTGTGTGTGTGTGACGCTCACCTCTCTGCAGGATATCCTGTGGGGGAGATAAAGAAACAGGACGGTTAAAGTTACAGGTGAAGACATCAGGAGAAAGAACTGAAGAAATAGAGGACACATGAGCTTCAGTCTTTCACGAGGATCAGATCACAGATTTCCAGCCTGATTAAAATCCACAGCTGAAGCTTGTCTTAATGTTTTTGTTTTTAAAGAATCCATCTACAACACAATTTGAACAAAGCTTGAATTACACACACAATTTTACATTCTCAGAGAGTCCTTTCACGTCATGACACTATTTTCATACCATTCAAAGCTTCATTATTACTTTACCTTACCTTCTAAGGTGTGTGTTATTGACGGGTATTGGCTGTTTCTACGAGAGGGTGGGGCTGCTGGAGGAAGTCCCGTCCCCTTGTCTCTTCCCAGCCAGTCGCGTCCCTTCGCGGCAGGCTTGTCCGTGACGTAGATGATTCGTATGTGCTGGCAGCGTTCCCTGTCCTTTCCACTGAGGAACTCTGGGAGGTCGTTGACCTGTATGGATGACACCGAGAAAAAGAGGCAATACGAGATGCGGAGAGAAAAATTAGCCTCTCGAGGAACATCCGTTTATGTGTCTCTATGTGTTCATTTCTGCAAGAAACGGACAAACCCAGGGAAATCCAGGGGAAGCCCTGATTCCTTATATGAGAACTATAAAAACACCTGCTGAAGTAACAGTGAGGGCATCAGAGTTCAACACAGGCCATAATCTGACCGTTTAATACAGACAGGATTAACTCTGAGAGGAGGATGTTAAACCTTTGACCGCTGACATAACAAGATGATGGAGTGGGAATTAGAGGCTAATACTGCCACACACAGACTCAGCTCCTCCTCTGGATACCGTCTGCATGTTATGTGGTCTTACGTTATGTAGCACTGAGGCTGAATCTATTTTAAGCCTTTAATAGTGTAGAGCAGGTCACTCTGAGGATAACGGCTTCCTAAAAAAATCGGCTTTATCGGACAGGAAAGGCTTTTTATTTGTGCAAACACTCTCTCTGCTGCAGGTTTGTGTTTCTGATAGTTCTTCTTTTCTGGCACCAGGAACACGAACGGTTTTGAAATAAGCCCAAAGCGTCATCAGCTCTGGAGAAATTCACATTAAAAATTCAGTTTTCTTCTTTATGAATGGGACGCTCTCTGATTTACCTCAGCCAGTAGAAAAGGTGTGAAATGAAACCTCTAAGTCAAGGTAACTGATCCGTAATCTGAAGAGTTTAACAGGGATCAAACAGCAGGAGCTTATTAGTTAATGAGCACAGTGTGACACACAGGTAATTTAATTTGCTATGGCCACACTTCCTTATCAATTAATCTGCTGATTACTTTCTGGATCCATCCATAACTTGTTCAATCTATAAAAATCATCACTATTTCACTGTCATTAAATAATTACCCTGGTAGATTATTTCTTCCAATTGAACAGTCGATTACTCGATAATCGAAACAATCGACGAGTCACTTCTCGCTCAGTGACCGTTAGCGGAAGCCGTTAGTGCACACTCACCAGCTCGATGTCACGCACGTGCCTGAAGCTAACGGCCGTGGTGAGCGTGCGTGGCGGGTACTCGGCGAGGTACACACGCTCGTCGCTCAGCACCGCGTGCATGTACACCTTGTTGACGGCCTCCGAGATCACCACGCACGGCTCGTAGGCTCGGATCCGCTCGTACACCGCCCGGTCCGTGTTCCGTTTCAGGAAGGAGTCCAGCCGGACGTTCCGGCGGTCGAGGAGGGTCCCGGAGCCGGTCCGAGCCATGACGGTACCGGCGGAGCAGTTAGTAGCAAGTCAGGCACGTCACCCTCCACTCTGGCTCGGGGCAGGCGGTCCGCCGCGGCCTCCCATCCGTTAGGTTTCTGCTTCACGGAGATAGAAACTAGCGGCGGTCCAGGTGGGGGACACTCCTCCCGCTTCTCCCGTCCCGTTCCCACAAGCCGAGCAGGTGAACCGCCCGCTGCTCTCTGATTGGTTGGCGGTGAAGAGGGACACTTCTGATTGGCTGGAAGATAAAGGGTTATTTCATAATTTAAAATCCGCTCTGGGCTCAGGGTTTTAGGCGTAACTTCCACTGAGCCCTGCCAGATTGACCTCCTGCGGTGGCACCGGGACAAAGACAATTGTTTTGTCTTCAGTTCAAACTGAAGTCATGGATATGTTGTTGAATTAAAATTAAAAAATACATGCACAGGTGGGTGAAACCTGTCTGTGCACCTGTTTTGATGATGAAAACCATCAGTGTTGTTGCACTTCTGAAATCTCACCACTAGAGAGCGGTAGAGTGTGGCTCAGCTTTTATTAAAGTAGAATTAAATAAATGATAGACAGATGTTTAGTTGTGCATCTTATTAAATATATTTAATCTTCTCTGTTCTTTCACTCACTGCTGAATCAATAAACGAACAAATGATTGTGTTACTCTGAGAAATGTTGGGTTGATGTAAACCTGGAAAAATGTTGAAAACCTTCATCCTCCTCCTCTGCCTCATCTCCCTCATGACACACGCACACACACACACACACACACACAGAAGCGAGGCGGTGGCTCGAGCTTTGAAGGGGAGCTTTGTAAAAAGATGAACGCCGTCTCACACACAAACACACCATGGAGGAGATGAAGGCAGTGTTGTTTTAGAGGGGAACACACTCAGTCTTTTATGCAGCTCAGAAAGAAAACCGAGACACTGTGGAGACACGAATGAGGCTGCAGCTACTCTGGGCCTGTGGAGTTGGTGTTTTTTTGCTAATTTAATCTCATTAAATTTACCAAATTTTAGCGTGTTCATCTTTACTCTCTGCAGCATGGAAATGCCCCTGAGACAGAAGTGAGACTAGATCATGGACGGATTATGAGACAAGTAAAAGGGTCCAAACCTGACTGAAAGACATTACTATAAACATCAGTTTATGTGTCTCTATGTGTTCATTTTGCGTGTCTCTCTCTCTCTTTGGAGTCATTTGTGTTCTTTAATCAAGTTCCCTGACTTTTGAACAAGAAATATTCAGTAACTCCATACAGATGCTCTGGCCCAGGGGCCCCTGTACCTGGTTGGCCCATTCAGTAGTCCGTTCATGGACTTGACTCACAAGGATGCAAAATAAGAGAAAGAAGAAAGAGCCGTATTTATTACTGAGTTAAAGTTATATTACTCCCATGGTTGTGATTTCTGTTCAGCTGGGTCGCACTGTACTCTTTCATCATCATCATTGTGTGTTTGTGTGCAGCTGCAAACAACAGTTGTGGGCTGACTGCTCACACTGTTGTCTTTGTTCTGCAGAAGAAGAAGAAAACAGTCACATTTCCCATAAGACAGAGAGATTATAGCCTCAAACCACACACACACCTCCACACACTCTCATACACACTGATCTTAATGCAGTTTAAAGTTCAAAATCTAAAAATAGGACCATGTGAAACTCTGTATAAACCATGCTGAGTCTAAAACTTCCCACTGATACAATGTTCGGCCTAAACTAACGTGTTTTGGGACTTTGTGCATGTGGCTTCTGGATGTGTTTGAATACTTGCTCAGTTAGTTTTTATGCACATGTTAAATATGGAGCCAAAAAGTCTCTGTGACTAGGTTTTTGTATGTAAAAACCTTTTGAGCTGCATCTTTAATGAAAGGTGCAGTACAGGTAAAGATTATTATTGCTATATATTATTATTAGTGGTTGTAGTTGTACAACAAAATAATATAAAGTAAATATTGGGCTTTTAGGGGCCCCTGGAGGTCTCTGGTCCAGCTGTGTTCTGCTTGTCTTTCTTTCACATCAACTGCCCATAGTTTGTGCATTTATCTTAATCAGGTGATGTGTGGTTTGCTGGAAAAAGAACAAAAGCATCAAACAAAAGAAAAAGAAACGAAAGAGAAAGAAAAAAGACAGAAATCTCTCTATTTCTGTCTCTTTTTCTGTGGGTGTCGAGAGCTCGATCGTCTGTTTCCTCCCAGCAGCTGCTACGCCAGCGGACCCCTGACGGGACTGAGCGAGCGGAGCCGAACAGAACCGAAGGGACGGCGACAGATCCCCACTGAACCATCGGTCAGAGACTGACAAACATTAGGCAAACGGAGAGATATAAGGACATTTCCTTCACAGTTTAATAACATCTGACACGTTAACAGACGTGGCAGGGATGACGGCTCTAACCAGCTGGGAGTTGTGCGTCAAATACGCCCTCTTCGTCTTTAATTTCATCTTCTGGGTAAGTGTCAAAATGTAAAAATATGTATTTTTAATGGCACAACTGTGTGTGTGTGTGTGTGTGTGTGTGTGTGTGTGTGTGTGTCATTCACTCACCGACTTCAACACAACGTAAACTTTGAAGTGTGGCATTGCATTGTGATTTTCACTGGGACAACCATTTTTACTTTGCACTTTAAAGTTTATTGTACGCTGACTTGAAGATAACCCTACTTTTATTTGATGCATCACTGAGAGATGTTTGTTGTTAACTTTACTTTACCATGAAACGTTAAATCCAAAAACTCCTGCACCTGACGGTCACATCAGGTGACACAACATTTCTGATATGTGGACTTGCAAGCAAAGATTATTTTCATTATCAGCTGGCTGTCGAACGATATTCTTGACTAATGGTTTGGTCCGGAAAGCGTCATCTATTTTAAAAAAGCCTTAAAGATTACGATCTGTCACACAGTGAAATATTGAAATGTCTCGTGTCATTAACAAACATCACAAAACTCACAGAACTTTTTTTAAAAGCTGAAACTAGTTACGGCCTAGTTTCAACCTCTGTGCTACATTTACATGTAAGTGCCATTTTCAGTCAGTGTGGCAAAAAAAAATTCACAAATGAGGAAATGTGCAGCTGATTGTAATAAACGAAAATCACATCTGCAGTGTCAGGACTTGTGTTTATCGTAAATAATAATGTATAGTTATGAAGCAGCGTGGGCTGTTTATGGTTAAATTAAATATTTGTTTATGTACAGTTCTTTGGGCTCATGGCTGAATGTTTCTGAACATTTTTCAGGCTTGCAGTAGTACAGAAATAATCCGATAGGGGGCGTTATTTTCTGTCCAATTCGTCAAAGGACAGAAAGGTTGTGCAAGCAATTCTTCGTCTTTGTGGTTACTCTTTATTATTTTTATTCTTTTTTAAGCTCTTTTTAAATTTTTCCTTAAAACCTCTGAAACCCTCTTCAGTCTCAGCCTCCTCTCACATTTCTCTTCATCTCATCGTTTTCAGAGTCAAGACGTGGGCAGAGATCCGACAGGTAGCAGCGTGGACAGCAGTGCTCTTCTCAAAATTGAAACCAGTTTGTCACTGAAGGCATTTTCTAACATAGAGAGAGAGAGAGAGAGAGGAGAGGGCGGGAGGAAGCAGAGAAAGGGAGGCTCTAGCTGACTGGAGACAAAGCTGGTGTTGTTGGTTTCACTGGGTCTACTGGGAATGGACGGCAGCTCGAGTTACCTCAGCAAACACTGAATCCCAGTCCCAGGAGGCGTGTGTGTGTGTGTGTGTGTGTGTGTGTGTGTGTGTGTGTGTGTGTGTGTGAATACACCTGTGAGGAAGAGGCTGTGTCATTTACCTGCCCGTTAATTGATGTCACCTGGTGTCCAAAGGGGTAAATCAGCAGGATTCTGGGTCCTGTGTTTGAAATCCACTGGAACAGACAACTACAGCATAATCCCCCACCCCGCCCCCACTCACCCCCACCCCTCCAGCTCTTTTCTACACCCCCTTCCTTTCTCTCACTTCATAAGTATACCCAGGTGAGCCACACAAGGGTGTGGTTAGCAACAAAAACACTCTGCGTCTGTTTTTTTTCTTCTCACGGTGTCAGAGGGACAGTTCAGCAAGACACATTTTCTTCCTGTGAATCTTAAAGCGAGAGCCATGGGGGGACTGCAGTGCATCAAGTATCTGGTGTTTGGCTTCAACTTTCTCTTCTGGGTATGTAGTGTCACACTGTTAGCTGTGGTTGATACATGAGACTGTAGAACTGGTGTTTAAAGTGGTTTGGTTGGTTTCAGTGATGTAAAAAATGATCTTTAAATCCTTCAGCTCTCGTCTGGTTGTTTGTTAGAGCTGAGAAGCTGTTTGTGACTGGTGGAGAAAAGACATCCTGTAAAACAAACTCGAGCTCAAAACTACTCCTAACAGTTTACTGGCTTTACTTTTCCTCATTTTCAGTGTTTACAAGTATCCCGCTGAACGACCAAGTAACTTCTGGCATCGTTTGAGCTGATTATTAAAAATCCATTGAGATAAAAACTAGAGGAGAATCAGCCAAGGAATTTCACCTGCGAGGCTCAACCACAGTGTCATCAGGAAATTGTCAGTCAGTGGAAAAAGCTGATACAAACTGGTAGAACAATGCCTGGCGTGGCATTAAAAGGGTGATGATCCTATTTTTAGCCTGGAGCAACAAAACACTCCTTCACAAAATATAAACCATTGAATGTTGAAGTGGTTTTACCAGATCAGGGTCCATTTCAGTGCTACGAGTAAAAAAATTTCAACTTAAAAGTCTCTCACTCTCGAACTTAAGGGAAAAAAAAAGAAAGAAGTGTCTTTTGACTTTAAAATGCTCTTAAATGTCTGAACTGCAGAAGTAGGAAGAGTTTATGTCTGAAGTCTCTGTACAGTAAACACCACAGGTTACATGACAGACTGGAACATGAATACTGAGTATCTGTATACAGATGCATACCCCCCCCCCCTCCCTCCCCCATACTTAAACAATCCCATCACACTGGATTAACTGGAGCCGCTTTGCTATTTTTTCACATTCCAGTTGTTCATCTGTGTTTGAACATCTCCTCAGTCACAGGCTGAGCCCTGCGCACCTACACAGGTGTTCTCAGTCATGTGGCTGATTATACATGATCAGGTTGGAGCTGTGTGATGTTCTCCTGGGATTTACGGAGTTTCACCAGTGGGAACAATCGCGTAACTGTTCCTGCAGCAAATCTAGCAGGAGAGCTCCTGGGAAAATGACTAGTTTTGATGTAATATTATAAGATGATAACCTGTAGACATGCACGATTAGATGATTAATCGATAATTCACTCACTTGCTTGGATGTTTTGGACACCTCTGTGGTAAATGGAGTATCTTTAGGTTTATTTGTGACGGAGGATTGCTGCACTGTGATTTCTTTGACTTCAGTAAAGGATTGAAATATTTGTTGTACCACTGCTGAAAGAGATTTGCTGAGTGTCTGCACTGCCTGCTGTGTTATTACTGTTATCGCCTGTTTACTGCTGGTCTGTGCCTAATGACTGTTTTGTCAGTGTAGTGTGAGTCTGTAGTTTCTGTGTGCAACGATACACAAACAGCGAGGTCGCAGGAGTCCCCACCTCCAGAAGCATAAACATCAGATTATATTGGTTTGTTTATTCCACAGTGTAATGACTAACTGTTTGTTAGAGCTCATTACTGTAAGCAGATCGTTGCATTTCCCACAGTCTGCACTGCGTCCTGTCACAGGGGACATTCTTTCCTCCTCCGTAACTCCGTAACTCTGTAACTCTCACAGGTTTGTGTTGAAATGTCGGGTTGTCTTCGATTCAGTAGTGTTACAACTCGACAAGCCTTTTGTGTGAAAGGCCACAGAACCTCTCAGAAATGATTAATTTCTGTGAAGTGGTTGTCTTCGAGCGGCTAATGGTGCTGCAGAGTGCCTCTGTTGTTAATGAGGCCTAATGTGAACCTCGAGGGAAAGTGCTGTTTTGTTCGTCAGATGGTTCATTGCTGCCTCTGCACAAACACCAACTCTCCTGAGTGTGTTTACTGTACATTAACTCCAGTCACCACTCTGAGCACTCGAGTGTCCTGGTCTTTTTTTTTTTTTTGTCTCTCTGAATTTGGAATAAAACAAAATGATATGATGAACTAGATTAGCTTTAATTCAGAATCACCGTAACACTGGTTTGTCAGACAGGAGCTATATTTAATCCTGCACCTGTTCACATCTGACTGTGGGTTTCTTTCGGTCCAAACTGAAATATATCAACAATTAAAATTAATCTTTTAATATGCTTTGATTATTATCATTTAGGAATGATTACAGAGCAAAACCTCTTTCATTGTTTTAAGACAAACTGTGTTTTTCATAAATCAGGTCAGTTTCAGTTCGACAGATTCTTTGGTTTCTGTCTGAATACCTGCGAAACGAGTGACTTTCCCATCGGCCTCAGCTGTTCCACCTCCAAATCCCTGCAGGTGTAAATGATCTAACTCCACCTCTCACAGTGCAGGCTGGGTCGAGATAATGAGAGCGCGTTTGAATAAAAGACCCGTGTCGTTATCCTCGCACTGATCATGTGTCTGATGCCAGGTGCAAATGGAGCTTTAGTCTCAGTCCACTTATCCAGTCGTAACAGAAACTTTAACCAACTTGTCAGACGAGCGTAGAGTAAACGAACCGAACGCATGAAGATCACAGCAACTCTGACTTTAACAAACACGACCATGAGCTCAGGCGCAGTTTAAGCTTGAGGCGGCAGGTGGAGGTTTTGATAGATGGCGTGGGTGTAGCTGTACTGTTACACTGACAAATCGGTCGGTTCAGCCACAGATTGAGGCTCGAGGTTATGTGCTGACATGTTGTAAGGTGTGGTGATGAGCTGCGTGTTGCTCATGACTTAGAGGTTTTGTGTTTGGATTTTTCATCATAGTGGAGTGTTTATAAAGTGAATCATAAAGGCCTGTCGACTGTAGTAGGGCTGGAAAAAACTTAAACAAAGCCAATAGTAGTTATTGTAGACGCTGTATTTGTCATTTGGAGTTTTGTATGAATTCAAAAGCAAACCACAGTTGCAGGTAATTGCAGGTTCTCTGCATTAGTGGTTTATCCTGCCCCCTAACCCCTGACCCCATCAACAGACTGAGCAGGTCTGCTGGTCCAGTCTTTCCCTGTCGTTCTGCTTTTAAAACAGACAGAGGAAGAGTTCATCGCACTAAATACCTACGCAGTGATGCATTTTACAGGCACAAATATTCTTTCATTCCCGTCTGGACTGCTGACAGCGTCTGTGCTTTTTCACTCTTCCTCCACAACAACAACAACATGAGCAGACTCTGAGATAATAACTGGATTATGAAACTTAACCCCTCTGTCTTTCAGAGAAATAATCCACACACTGTTAAATATTACTTGTGAATGTGACACTTTTTTATCTGCATCACATTCTTAATAGTTTGTTGGTCATCAGACAAAAACCAACCCAACCCAAATACTCCCTTATATAATTACCGCTCTTATTTAGAGCCTTAGCTTATTCATATTTGGAAATACTGTCCTCAGCTGTTTACTCTTTCCTTCACCGTGGTGAAATCACTCTCTGTTTTCACTATAACCAAATCCTCCTGTTTATGTCACCGTTTGGTCTTGTGTCATTAAGCACTTCATTTATTCATTCATTCATGGTTCTCATTCATGTTGTCTGTAATTAACAGCTCCACCTCAGTAAACCCAGAGTTAACAGGGCCAGGTGAGACCAGCGTAGAGACACTACCAGAGCCAGACTGGGTTAAAGTGGTTCCGTGATTCGGGGCCAGCGCATGCAGCTGTGACTGGACAGATGTGTGTTCATGAATCATGGTGCAGCTGAAGGATCCTGAGGACGTCTTGTCAGTCAGTGCGAATACTTCGAGTCGCACTCGTATCTCCTGTTGTTTCTGTTGCTCAACAACGCAGACGTGACGGGAGGTATTTGGGTGGCAACGAAGAGTTGATGTAAACTGTGATTTGTGGTTTCTGAGGAAAGATAATGAGTCATTCTAGTGCAATATCACTGTGGTGAAGATGCACATACACAAGATGGCGATCCATGTTTAGTTTGCCATGAATAACTCAATCAGGGCAGAATTTTCTTTATTTTATTTTAAAGTAGAAGAGCTGCCTGTTGATCAGGTTGTTCTGGGTGGGTTAGGTATTTCAGAGAATGTGTGGGTGTCACTTCACATTCACATTCCTCAACTTTTATCTCTTAACTCTTTCTACTTTGGTGCAGCTCATCCCTGTGTTTTCTCACCTTAAGCTACTTGTTTTAGCCTCAGGAGCAGCTCCCAGTGATCGGTGTCTGTTAACTGGTCCGCAGACAGAAATACCTCAGCAGCTGATTATTATCCATGAAATGTGGTGAACACATTCATGTTCACCATGGGATGAACTGTAATCACTTTTATCGATCCCATCACTTTTCATCTTGTTGTGTTCTTACGACTAAACACCTGGAAAAGGTCTCGTCACCAACACCAGCACAGCATAAAGAAGCCAGCGTTCATCACTGCTGGTTCCTAAATGGTCCATAAGAAGGAGGAAGAAAAAGGAAGTAAAAAACAGTAACAATCAGAAGAGAGAACTTTTTTTTTTTTTGTTATTCATTTTCCCAGACATTCAACAAAGAAACGTCCTCCTGTAGTAAAGATCACTGATGTTTTTCTGATGTAGTTGGCAGGTACTGGAGTTCTGGCTGTGGGACTTTGGCTGCGTTTTGACTCCAGGACAGCAGGACTGTTTGAGGGACAGGACTCACCCACCGTCTTCTTCACTGGTAAGGTCTTTGACATTAGAGTGCAGCCTTTACTGCCACACCCAGGGGAGTCGCGGTGAATAAGTAAGCATCTAAGCACTACTGTAATGTGTTTGAGACGATATCCAGATTCATGAAGCTCTGTGGTCGATGAAAAATTGAAAATACAGATTATTGCCAGACTTTTCACTCCTCTTTGATCCATCAAGAACAATATTAGTGTTGAACTTTCACATTTGACTTGCTGAATAAGACCACTGTTGTTTCATGTATGTGTTAAATGCGACCTGATGGATGTCGCTTCATTCATCAGGGGCAGTGCTCCAGCAGCAGCAACCTGATTAGAGAAGCAGGCAGCAGGGCGTACAGAGGGCAGCTGAGGCCAAAGTTAGCTCCTCCAGCCTGGCAGAGCGCTCCACACATAGCTTTCATTCTTCTCCAGCGGACAGGGACGTCTTTGTTCCTCAACTTTTGTGTTCTCTGAGGAACTGTCACAGAAAGACAGACCAGCTCCCTCCCTTCTCTCTTTGTGTTTGGCTTCCATCAAACTGAGAAGTGAAGTGGGCAGTGAGGCGACAAAGGACTGGTCTGAAATGACAAACATCTTAATGACAGCTTTGGAGAAAAGAAGCGCTGGAGGAGGAATATTTTCATGTGTGTGTGGTGTGACTAATGTACTCGTGACATCAGTGCTGCGGTTATTGTTATCTTACTTTCTTATTTTTATCCCTTTTTAAGAATGATTCATCCTCATAAAGCCACAGGAAGGGACAATAAAAGCTGGATCATTACTGATGCCTCTAAATTGTTTTTATAACTAAGAGTTGATGTTAAAAACCAAACAGGTTCTGCTTTGACCGGAGTCTGGAGTAACATCAGTACTCTGTTGTGTTGCTTTATGCTTTTTTTTTTTTACAACATGCAAATATCTGATGTAAATTTACATCGTTAGAAGCAGACAAGAACAACCTGTAGGCAAATTACATTTTCCGAGCTGCCGCTCTCATGTGGCTGAGTTATGGGGTTATGGGAGCCAAATATCCGTCATGATAATACCAGTAAGAATTTTAATGATGAATTATGTGTTTGAGTTTTGAGGACTGCCTTAGTTGGACACTGACTCGTGTTTTAGCATCAGTAGGTCCTCGTGGAGTTTGAATATTTTGTCGTGATCTCAAAAATACTCTCATTATGTTAATTGTGTTGTTGTAGGTGTGTACATCCTGATCGCGGCGGGGGCTCTGATGATGGTCGTGGGCTTCCTGGGATGCTGCGGAGCCATCAAAGAGTCTCCGTGCATGCTGGGATTGGTGAGTCATCTTTTCGTTTTCGTGTTCATATTTTTTTGATTAGATGGAACAAAATGTCACAACAAGGTGACTCCAAGTAAAATCTACGAGACAAAACAACAGCTCCGTCTGTGAAGTCTGCGTTAACAAAGAATCAAAGTAGATTTTTGACTCTGATCAACAGGAAAAGTCTCTTGATGTTGTGTTGTTAATGTATGAAATGGTTGAAATCAAAAACTGTAAACGAAAGAAAACACGAAGCTGAACCGAAAATGTGAATATGTTGAAGTTTAAACCCACTTGTGTTGTCTTGTTTAGTTCTTCCTCTTCCTGCTCCTCATCTTTGCTGTGGAAGTCGCTGCTGGGATCTGGGGCCTCTCCAACAAGGACAGGGTACACAACGCGCGCACACACACACACACACACACACACACACACACACACACACACAGTAGATGTTAGCAGTCGACCTGTACACAGTTGCAGTGCATCTTTTTTTTTTGTCTGTGTTTTCAGGTGGTGGAAGATGTTACAGAGTTTTATAAACAGACTTACAACAACTACAAGGACACCAAACAAGAAGCGCTGAAGGAGACCCTCCGCCTCATCCACTTCGGAGTGAGAACACACACCTGGACACATGCTTCTTTTACATTCTTTAACTTTATTTTGCTTTCCATTTTTTCCGGCCCCTGATTTGTGTTTTTTCCTGTTGTCCTTGTTTGCTGTTCCCAGCTGAACTGCTGCGGCCCGACAGGAACTGTGATCGATGCTGCCAGAGATATCTGCCCCAAGAAGGAGGGACTGGAGGTCCTCATCACCACGGTAACCACATGAGGACACATGAAAACGGAATATGAATGCTGTCTTAATGCCATGCTTTAATACAAGTTCCAGTTTTACATAGGACCTCATGAATTCTTCCAAATGTTTAAGGCCAGTCACTGGTGGAGGGCACACTGATGCCCACAGTACTGATTCCCCCTTATTTTGAATATCAACATTAATGTCAATAAAAAACCACGGATCCTTTACGTCTTGGGCACCTGGACACTCTTCTTAGTTCTTTGCTTCTCTGCCGTTGTGTGATTTCCGTAAACTTTTGTCATTAATCATTAAACCATGATTAATTGATTATTAGAACTGATTAATAGCTGTTTATCTGATTGATTTTCTATTAGTACTCATACTCAGACCATGTAGTACGCCTACGCAGTAGAAAATCACGTCTGTCCTTCCTCTGCTGTCCTATCAGAGTTGTCCAACTGCCATTGACGAGATGTTCAACAACAGGCTGCACATCATCGGTGGGGTCGGCATCGGCATCGGAGTCATCATGGCGAGTTCATCTTTACTGAAGTTTCATTTCTGCCTCCATCGTCTTTTCCTGCCTGATCTAACTCCATGCTCCTGCCTCCGCTGTCTCTCCACAGATCTTTGGGATGATCTTCAGCATGATGCTCTGCTGTGCCATTAAGAGGTCCAGGGACTTTGTCTAAACCAGCGCAAAACCACACAACACCCCTCCATCTTTAACTCTTTTACACCTGCTGCTTTAGAGTTTATATCAGTTTAATAATAATAACAGTCATGTCTTAGTTTCCTGCTTGGATCCATACAGGATGGCCTCGTGGTCCTGTGAGAGTATGGAGCCTGTGCAACGATGTCTAAGTTTTGTTCACTCCGTCTGTAGGGAGATTATATTCATACCCAAAGTAAACTGAACAAATGGGTGTTTTTTTAAGTCTGGTACGAAGGAAAATAAATTCGAATCCCATTTTCCATCAAATCAGAAACAGGCTGATCATGGACAGAAGAAAACACGTTTATGACTCTGCTGCCCCCTGGAGGACCCTGAACATCACTCCTGTTTTTCCTTTCAGATAAAATCCACTTCAGTTCAGTTAAAGTGAGTTTGACGTTTGCCTGTGGTGAGCTGTAATCTAACAGGCCTTTTGCAGCTAACTGAATTTTACTGTGTGACTCATGTTTTATTTTGAAGTTACATGTCAGAAGTTTTGATTTTTATAAAAGGAGAACTGTGGAGTTTTATGCACATATTTTGATGAACGCAGTTCGGATACGTCTTTAAAATGCCAAATAAATGAACTAATAAATGCTGATTTGTGTTGAACTGGGTCTTTGTAAAAAAACAAAACAATGCTAACAGTGTCTGTCGTCATGTTAGAGCTGCAAACAGAATTTTCATTATTAAAATGCCAAATAGTTTTGCACAGAGAAAAGTCAACTATGTGATACAGTGACCAACACAAAACCAGAAACATAAAAGTTTAATTGTTCATTTACAAAATACAAGTTACAAATAGATTTAAAAA
The DNA here is from genome assembly GCA_037833715.1 of Toxotes lorentzi. Classification (NCBI taxonomy): domain Eukaryota; kingdom Metazoa; phylum Chordata; class Actinopteri; family Toxotidae; genus Toxotes; species Toxotes lorentzi. Next base: position 1,455,011 of record JBBMJY010000015.1, on the reverse strand, counting down.
CATTTTTCCCCCAGAGACGTGAAGTTAGAACAAAAAACAATAGAAATGATAGAAAAGGCTGCTGAGCTGCTGTTTTCGAGCCTCAGTCTGTAGATTTGAACTTTTATTGTGAAGGAGTTTATGGAGCACCTACACAAACTGGAACGTGGATTCTACTTCTGTCAGTGTCAAATCAAAAACAGCTGATGTTTTTCACACTGAGCATGAAAAACAGAAAAACAATCGGCTCGCCGAGCTCTGGGGTTTTGGGTTCGTTCGTTTTGTAAATCTCAGCTTCACTTTGACGAACAAAAGACTGAGAAATAAATGTGTTGAAGTCATCAGTAGCATCGGAAAAATTTATCTGTCTAATATTGTTAAAAAGAAAACACGTATAAAACAACGAAACCAGATTTATAACGTATTTTTCTTTAGAAGGTCAAGACCACATTCAGGCCTGTGCCTGTAAATATGTTACTGGAGTTAGTAGCTGGTTAGCTTAGCTTAAAGACTGGAAACTGCTGACCTGGCTCTGTCCAAAGGAAACAATCCACCTACAAGTCTTAGAGGTGCTGGTGGGTGAATTTTGAAACCTGCAGACAGAGCCAGGCTAGTTGTTTCCCCATGTTTCCAGTCTCTATGCTAAGCTAAGCTAAGCTAAGCTAAGCTAAGCGGCTGCTAACTGAAGCTACACATTCACCACACAGATGTGTATTTCTCAAAATGCTGAACTTTTCCTTTAGCAGTTTAACGGAGGACATTTTGTAAAAAAACAACAGTAGAAAAAAAACAATGATGCTGGCTGTGGTGGTGTGTGTGTGTGTGTGTGTGTGTGTGTGTGTGTGTGCGTGTGCGTGTGCTAGTCGTCCCAGGCGAAGTCGTACGGCTGGAAGTCGTCTCTCAGCTGTCTGCAGGCCTCCTCCTCCTCCTCCCTGCTCTGTTTACACTCCTTCCAGTCGGCTCGAGTCGGGATGTTCAGCACCGCCTCGCTGGCCAGAACCTCCCTGTGTTCACAAGGTCGCACAATAAAAACACTACAACACCACAAAGCCAGAAGTATGTGGACACCTGAGCACGCACGCTAAGGTAGATTAGCGATCGATGCATATTAAGCTGGGAAGATCCTGAAGCAAACAGTTTTATTTAAGGATGTAAAGATTCATGATCACAGCTGCTGCTCACCTTCCAAACTGCAGGGGAAAGTGTTTCTGGATGCGGTAGAAAAGTTTCTCCCCCGTGTCCAACTCCACGTAGAAGTACGGTGTCCCTGGAGGAGCAATCTGAGCACACACACAGTTAATGCATCTTTTATATTTACTACTCTGAACTTCCTGTTCAGAAATCAAATGAGAGGAGTATGAAATCAGCGTGAAATCAGTGTGTATGCTCTGACAGTACATGCATGTGTGTAGCTGTTTCACTCAGGTGTATGTGCTGTACATTTACACATGTACCTGTTTGAGGTCGGTGTGTTGAGGAATCTCCATCAGCTCCATCTGTTGCTCCTGAGCCTGGACCGTAAACGCCTCTTTGATGTCCTCTGTGGTGCAGCGGTCCAGTGGCACCGGGACGACCTGAACAATGACGACACAGAACCAGGATCAGGATCATGACCGGGACCTGGACCAGGACCGGAAACTTCAACATTTCATGGTCAATTTGTGTTTTCCTCCTGTAAAACAACAACCTGACCATAAAAAGGTTGACTGTGTTTGTGCGTCTCTACCTGTAGCTGCAGGTGCTGGCTTCTGTAATTCCTCTCGAACAGCACACAGCGTTCTCCTTTGCTCTTGTAGAAACTCCTCAGGGCCGACTTGTACTTCTCCATCTCCTCCACCACCTCAGAGCTCATGTCCACCACAGACTGGTAGTGACCGATGGGAAGGATCAGCACATGGTGAGGAGTCAGTCCACCTTTAGCCAGAGCCAGGTAACACTGCAAACATCATCATCCACAGATGTAAAGCTCCGTAAAGACGAGGGGAGATGCAGCTGATTATTCACTACGAACTGAACGTTGTTATAAAAACACAAATTAAAGGCATTTTAATTATTAGTTAATTACTGGACGTGTGTTGAGAAGTTCTTAACTCACATGCGTTCCGATGCTGATGACGAGGTGCTTCTCCACCTGAGGGCTGGCCAAACAGAACCAGCAGGGACCAGTGGGCTGAGCTACGCAGAATAAAAAAAGAAGACATTGAAATGCGACTCAATCGGCCCGAAATAAAAAGGTGCTTGTACTTTCATTCATACGTCTTCGTTTGGCTGTTGACGAAGATGATTTTTGATGCAAATGACTGAAAACAGGCTTTAATCCAACATAATTAAACCAGTTCTACTGTTATAGAAACAGATGCTTTTCCCAGACTGGTTGGACTCACGGTGCCTGCGTGGCTGTTTGGGTTGTCCCTGATGATGCCTGTCTCCGTCACGCTGCTGGTCTCGTCCTCGTCCCTCTCCGTCCGGATGTCTTTTCCTGCCCCGAGGAGCCCCCCCCTGCTTCCTGCTCAGGTCGAAGAAGAACTGACCGGGTGGCTGCTGAAGAGACGACAGACAGGACAGATACAAGGTTGAGTTTTAAACTAAAAATGCATTAAACGCAGAAAATAGATGAAGACAGCCAACTAGATTTTAAACAAGGAAGTCTCCATATTCAGCACCTATAACACCTCCAGTGCAGGTTTAAACTCTTTTAAATGAGAAAATCCATCAATTTAAATTAAAAGCTGGAAGAAATTTATGAGAACATTTTAAATTTATCCTCCCGCTTTTTGTGGGAGGTCAATCTCCATCATGTGGCTGATTGACCAAAATGTTGTCTCCATGACATGAATAACACAAGTCCACACACACTCAGACACACACTCTGTACCTCCTCCTCTGTGGTGCTGAAGCCCGTCTTTGGTGTGTCTGTCTTGTCTTTCGTGGAGCGTCCGTATGGGTTTTCTGTTACGTCCTGTGGCTGCTTCACCAGCTCTGATGGATCCATGCTCTTCATGGGGATAATGTTGAAGGCGTACAGATACTGCAGACACACACAACCTAACCTGTCACTTTCACCCTGCTGTATGAGAACCCATTATCTACACAGCTGGCTTTAATTTAACATGATCAGTTCATTATTTAGTCAAAAACTAAGGTTCTCACACACCTTCTTTTTGGCGGGGTTGTTGACGGTTGCCAGGGCGATGAAGCGGCTGACGTGCTGAGCATTCTCCTGGAGAACAACATGATTTCTGAGAATGGAAACGGAAAAACATGTGCAGCACTGTTATCGCACACAGTGTAACACAGGGTATTCAGGAAGTGTGAACCGCTGGGGTCTCGGTGGAGGAAGTTTTATTTCAGCACAAGTAACTAACAATTCTAACAACAAAACAGAAGCCTGAGAACCAATATGACGTCAAAGAGCACGAGCCTGTAAAAGTTCATCAAATATTCTTACATTTTGGCAAATTGTCACCATTAAAAGAAGCCGAATCAGCTACTATCAATTCCTGTTCGCAGTGAGTTCATGGATGCAAAGACAGCTGTCACTAGATTATTAAGGTACTGAAGAAAACTTAAAAATGTGATAATTCTCGGGCAAGTTCTGTCCTGTACAATCTACCTGTATGGGAGTCTCTCGTAGTGAGTGCCCTCTAGTGCAGCAAAGTGGTATCGTGGTTTCAGTTTTTCTGCGAGGTTGGCGACGGAGCTGCTTCCGCAGGACTTAGTGTTCACTTCCTGCAACAGAGACGCATGAAAACAACCGCTGAGCCTTAAATTTTTGCCTTGACAAAAAAATCTCTCTACACGATCCATTTGATGACTGACGTTCATACAATTCACATACACGTGAAACCTCATCCATTCAACTATCAACAACTCTAATATCTTTATATTTTGGACATGAATTCCTGGTTACTGGGTTGTTTGCGTAGTGCCACACTCCTCGGGGCCACTGTGACGTCAGCAGGATGTCGACCCCTCTGAACTTGGAGCTGCTGGTCAGCGGAGTCACGAGAGCCGACAGATCTTTGGCAGTGAAGCAGTGAGCCGGGGCCGGTTCCTGCAGGGCCTCCCGACCGCTGACGTAAGCTATCTGTAGTCCCGACACGCCCGTGAACACACCTCGCCGACCTAAAACACACAGCTCGATTTTTATTTCACTTATATTTTTACTTCGTACTGTTACTGTTACAGCAGAAAACAAAATGATGAATCTTCATCCACACACTGTGGTCTGACTGATGGGTTCACAGTATGAATACAGAATGCAGGTTTGTACCCAGATACGTGATGTTTTCAGCCAGCTCACAGCCATCGGTGCTGGAGAAGTTCTTCACTGTCTCCTGGCTCGCTGCTCCCAGGATGTAGGTGTGGATGGGAACTGAGGAGGCACAAAAGATGAAAAGTTTAACAAAAAAGAGTGGGATCCAAATTCCTTGGTTCGTCTTGGTTTAAAAAGGAGCTGGTTTATCCAGGTGTTTGTACCTTTCTTGGCTCCAGTTCTGTACTGCTGCCACTCTGCCTCGGCCTCTGGTGTTGTTCCGAAAAACTCTCCAACACACAGCAGCAGCTGCGGGAAAATAGCACCAGACACCAACACAAATTTTAGAGAATTTAGAATAATCTTGGTTTTTCTTCTTTTCTGTCACATAAATCATCTCCTGAATCCTTGTAATAATTAAAGTAGCTCCAGTAAATTGATAAAATATCCAATAATATATCAGTAACTTCAGGCCTGTTTAGCAGGATGTCTGTAAATACCCTTACAAAGATATTTCAGGATCATACGAGACCTTGAACCTGAAATCTCACACTGACTCACATCAAACTGCCCGGCCTTCTTCTGGATGGTCTGGACTCGATTGAACAGAGCGTTCAGCCTGCCTTCAACATCCCCACATGCCAAGCTGCAAACAGAAACACACTTTAGTTCTTTAATCGATGTCTTTATATCGACAACGTATCATGGGACACAAACAATAAACATATAGTAACTCTACTCATCAAAAATCAACGTAATATTCCTTTAAAGAAGCTTTTAAGACGCCCAACATGTGAGAAACTAAAACCTGAGATCATTTGGCATCAGCTGATGATCAGAATAACTGCCTGTTATTCTCCTTCCTCTGTTAATTTATTGTCGATTGACTAACCGATTGATCGACTAATACCTACAGTTCTCTGTGCTTGCACACTAACCACATCACTTGTGCTTCTACATCTCGTCTTATCATGTTTATAAATGTGCCCTTAAATGATCAAAGTTTTGAACGAGGTTTGGTGAGGGTCCTTTCGTTTTGTATAGGATTTATTTGCAGCCTGGTACTGGAACAATTTTACTTTACAATTTTACATTTATTCCCCTAGTGTTTTGACTTACACCCTGTCACAACACGGGTTAGATAATACAAAATAAAACCGTCACAGGTTCAACCGCGACGACATTTAACGTTATGAAACGGAATTAAAGCCACAGGTAAAGTATTTATAAAATTAAACTTACACTCTCACTGGTTGTTCCCCCATGTCTTGGCTAAATTACAGCCGAACCTGTTAAATTGTGTGGTTTGGAATTTTGCAGTTTGAAAGTTCCGTTCATCGCCGATAATGGTCCGATCGGAGAAACGCCGGAACCAATTGTGTCTCTACAAATCACGCATTGTTTATCTACAAAATGCAGTTTCAGGCTATACATTTAAAACTTTTACATTTATTTAGAGTCAGCATCGATTTTCAACGTGTACGTCACAGTATTTAAGTCAATCCAACAATAAATAAGTCAGGTTGTTGCCCGGACCGATTTATAGGGCTGACACAATGGTTGCCAGGTTTGATTATAACGTGCAAACCAAAGGTTTTGGATTCAAGAATTCAAGACAGTTTCAGGTTCACTTGCGGCCACCACTGTAATGTTTGCATGTGGCAAACTATCCCACAATTTAGCGACGAACAGTTATCAATCAATTATCGATTGATCAATTGATTAATTGATCAATTATTTTATTAACTGTGGTCGTATTGGCAGCTGAAATGATTAGTTGACTGAAAGAAAATTAATTGTTTGAGACATTATAGGTGGATCAATATATATTCAATCAATATTCATCAATAATAATAAATAATCTTTAGTTTTGTTGCTGTTGCATATACATAAAATACAAAGAGCTGCAGTTCACGGATAATTGTCTTATCTGGCAACCCCACGGCGGGCCCTCGGACGCCGAGCCTCCATCCTGGCACTTATCTTCATCCTGGTAACTCACAAGTCCCCGGACCAAAAACAGGAAGTAAGTATCTGAATCAAAAGTAAAATTCAGTTTCTGTTTGGTAGTGGAAGCAGAGAAAGCGCCAACAAGGGGAAAACGCCGCAAAAACAGAGAATAAAACCCCAGAACAGCGTCAAAACCACACAGACGCCATAAGCTTCACCTTGTCGACTAACATGGCGCCGGAGAATTTTCGTCTTTCATTTAGCGGGGTAGCTTGCTGGATGCTAATGGTTAGCATTGAGTCAGAGCTTAGTGTGTGGCGCTATTTGTTTATCCCCTGGAAACACCAGTTAACATACCCACAGTCCTGCATTTGTGTATTCAAATTCGTATATTTATGTACTGGTACGTTGATCCAACAAATAATAAATCCCGCATTTAATTTTTTTTTTTTTTTTTGCCAGTGTTCGCGATAGCGATGCATGGGACGTTATGCAGAAATCCATTTGAAAACAGACAAATTTTACACAGTCTTACTGATTTCCGAACAATATACACACTACTGATTACAACTTAAAGTAAAACCTTTGACAAGTGATCCAACCTACAATTTGGCATACATACTGTCCAGTAAGCACAACACGTTTCGACAAATTATGTTAACCCAATAAAAGCTCTGTATACAGTTGTTTGCAAAAGTTTTGGCAAATTACATATTTTGTTGATTTTTTTAAGTGAAAAGGAGTACGTACAACTCCTGACATGAAAATGACCCTTTCTTCAAATGGAAATGCACTGTTACTATTGATTTCATGAACAATAAACAAACAAATAAATAAAAACCTAATTGTGGCATTTGAAAACGTTTGGGCATCTTGTTGGGCCAGTTATTACAGTCTATCGTGCATAATCTTCTGTATTTTGTATATTTTGGAAAATAAACAATCTTCACAGATGTCATGACATTGCAGAATGAACTTTAGATGATACTTTAGTTTTAGGTGTCTCATGTTATTTATTTAAATATTATTTATTAAAATACTGCTGCCTATGCTCAGTACACACAGATGATTGAATCATATACGAACATTTTATAATATTTATGACTAACGATTATTTTCATTATTGATTAATAATTTTTTTCATTTTTCCTGTCAACAGGAAAATTTATTGGTAACTATTTTGATAATATTTTGATATTTATCAGCAGGTGCAGCATGAGTTCAGCAGCAGAGGACGAGGCTGCAGCGTTAGAAACAGTCAAGTCCGTCACACTCACTCAGGACAGTGATGGAAGCATCATACTGCACTGTCCCACCAACGGTGGGTTAACACACACACACACACACAGATTTTTTTTACACACAGTAAAATCCATTTGACATCTAATAAACCAGTTCATTTGCTGATTTTTGCCACTTTATTAAAAACTGTTTTTATATTTTATAAACCGAACAATCGTGAAAATAATCGGCAGATTGATCCATAATGAAAATTATTGGTAATTGCAGCTGTACTTTGATATAAATAAGCCTATGTAAGTGAGGTAATGTGATAGTAAAGATTATATATTAATTGTGTATGTGTGTGTGTGTGTGTTCAGATGAAGACTCGGAGCCCCTTCAGAAGAAACTTTGTCTCTCTACAGAAGAACAGGACGACTCGGACTCACGTCAGTTCTCTGTCGTCAGCTTACCGAGTGAGAGACACACATTTTGCATTTATATCACTGATAACGTCGAAACCCTGACGTTCAGGCCGATATTTGTCCCTGTAGCTGTAACACATCTTTCTTTCTCTCTTTCTTCCCACAGTGTCAGAGAATGATGAAGGCTTCGAGGTGACGATGACGGCCACAGCTGACGGGGATCTCTCTGAGGAGGGCGTCGCTCAGATTCAGGTGCAGATAAAATGTTTTCTCCTCTCTTCTTCTGCTTTTACTCCTCTGTGATTACAGTTCGAGAACTACTCACAGTTTCTGTGCTTATCGCCCTGATTTTTCTCAAAGCTTTGGTTGTGATGAATTTGTGACTGTGTTCTGACAAATTTCTTTGCGTCTTTGTGTTTAGATTCTGCAGGAGGATGAGGACTCTCTCTCACCCAATCAGAAGACAGAGGTGTCACCTGTCAGTCAGGCCTGGTTCACTACAAAAGAAGACAAAGACACACTGGCTAACAAAGGTACACAGAATAAACATGCAGAATAAACAGTAAACACAAATGAATGAAAAATCTTATGTCTGTTCAACATTTCTTCCACTTTAGGTCATAAGTGGAAGCAGGGCATGTGGTCCAAAGAGGAGATTGACATTCTGATGAGCAACATCGATCGATATGTGAAGGTACGTCACTTCCTGTCGCTGCATCTGTCCTTATTTCTGTCTTTATTGCACCTGTGGTGCAGATTTTATTTGACTGTCCTGTGTGTCTGTGTCAGGACCGAGGCATCCAGGATCCAGCAGAGATCATATTTGAGATGTCCAAAGAGGAGAGGAAGGATTTTTACCGCTCTGTGGCCTTGGGTTTAAACAGGCCGCTGTTCGCCGTCTACAGACGAGTTCTAAGAATGTACGACAACCGCAACCACGTCGGCAAGTGAGTCTACGCAGGGAAAGATGACACAAAAACGCACTGAAACTTTTTAAACTTGCGTTAAATAAATATAGATTTATTTTTGTTGTCCCTAAGGTACACTCCTGAAGAGATAGAGAAGCTAAAATCGTGAGTAAAACCTCTGTGTGTTTTTTAACATTAAAGTAAGTGTATGTTTTTTTTTTTTTTGAGAAAATCTGATTCGTGTCTTCAGGTTGAGGGAGAAGCACGGAAACGACTGGGCGACCATCGGAGCTGCTCTGGGTCGCAGTGCTTCTTCTGTTAAAGACCGATGTCGACTAATGAAGGACACGTGCAACACAGGTACAGAGGAGTGTGTGTGTGCTTGCAAATGGTGAAAAAAATCAAGTTTTAAACAAAAAGTTTGAAATCTGCTGTCGTCCATTTCAAAGATCAGTAAGTGAATCACAACAGTTTGGGATTGGAATTTAACTTGTTGATCTTGAAAATGAAATGTTCATCTTTTTTTAAACAGGTAAATGGAGCGAGGAGGAGGAGAGACGTCTCGCTGAGGTTGTATACGAGATGGCGGGCGTGTCACCGGGGTTGGCGGTCACAGGAGGCGTCTCCTGGGCGTCGGTCGCTGATCAGGTTCGCACACGCTCAGAGAAACAGTGTCGGTCAAAATGGCTGAACTACCTGAACTGGAAGCACAGTGGAGGAACAGAGTGGACGAAGGAGGACGACCTGAACCTCATACGCAGGTACAGAAGAGGTGTGTGTGTGTGTGCGTGCGTGCATGTGTGTATTGACATAAATCTACAGTATAAACTACATGAATCTGTGAAGTTAAACGATGGGTTTCAGGATATTGGAGCTGGAGGTGGAGGATGAGAATGAAATCAAGTGGGAGGATCTCGCAGGCGGGTGGAGCAGCGTCCGATCGCCTCAGTGGCTGCGATCGAAGTGGTGGAGCATCAAGAGACAAGTAGCCAATCACAAGGAGATCCCTTTCAGTGGTACACACACACTTTTTTAAATATGTGTGATTGTCTCCCTGCACTGGAAAGAAAACTGTGCCCTTTGTTTGAAAGGCGCTGTACAAATAAAATGAGGATTATTATTATTTATGACCACAGAAACGCGTTGACACTCAATCGCATGTGTGTGTGTACGTACATGTGCAGTCCTCCTGAAGGGCCTCCAGGAGCTGATGGCGTCCTCACAGACAGGATCCGGACCGGGGAGTCCCTCCTCCTCATCGCTCCAGATCCGACTCACCCGATTGGAAGAGAGCAGCGGCAGCCCCGCCCCTAGCTCTGTGGCGGCGCTGCAGATTCCCGTTCAGATCCCGCTGCAGATCACGCACCTGGGTGAGACTCACCGTAACATGTTGATTTAATGGTAAAGTCATAAAGACTTTAACACCAGCTGCTCGTCTCATAGACTCCAGCTGCACTGCAGATGTTGGTCACATCTGGCTCTGAGTGTGTAAGACATTGATTCCTGACAGTGGGTCTGTGTGTTTCTCTTTAAGCGTCAGATTCTTCAGCAGCAGCCAGCGACACTGAAACCATCACTCTGAACACAGGAGCCCTGCAGACCTTTGAGATCCTGCCCGTAAGATGTTTTGTTTTTTACAGACACTGACCGTTACACTGATACACGTGGATCTACTGTGATAAACCTCATGCATGCAACAAGATCATGTGATCAGGAGAGCTATAGTTTAACTTTAAATGGGAAACAACATAGAAAACACGATGGAAATGTTTGTGGTGATACCTGGTCTGGAGTGGATCTAATACACAAGATTAAAGTGATAAATGAAGATCTGATAAACTGATCTAAACCGACTTTCTGATCTTTTCTTTCAGTCCTTTCACCTGCAGCCCACCGGCACCCCGGGGACCTACTACCTCCAGACAACGTCCAATCAGGGCCTGCCGCTCAGCCTCTCCTCCAGTCAGGGCCTTCCACTCAGTTTAGCCAATAACAGCACGGTTACCCTGACGACGGGCTCCTCTCCGTCCTCACACGAACACATCATCCTTCACAGCCTGTCGGTCAGTTTTACACAGTTAGTGTTTGTGGTTTATTTGCTGCAGCAGGAAACAGCTGAAGAAAAAACCGTAGGACGTATGGAAAAGCCTTGTTTGTGTGTTTTCCCTCTGCAGACCGACGGCCTCTGCGCCAGCGACGGCGTCATCATCCAGACAGTCACCTCTGACCCCGCCTCCTCTGACCCTCTCAGCCAATCACAGCTGGTCGTGGAGACAGAGGGCCGGAGCCAGGACGACCACCTGGATGCCACAAGCCTCCTAGAGGGTTCAGAGAGCGTTGTCACGGAAACGCAGGAGCCAATGACGGACAGCTTCACTGACAAGGTATAAACACGGACCCTGGTCCTTCTGTTTACTTTTTTCCCTTCAAATATTGATCCAAGTTATTGATTTTAAGGTTCTAATTCCAAATCCACCATTTACATGCTCCTCAGTAATACAGGTGTTTTTATGTTGTTTAACTGTGTGTGTGTGTGTGTGTGTGTGTATCAGGAGCTGAGTTCCCCCTCTGTTGAGGGTCCAGTGGTGCATTCTGGGATAACATCTGGCAGCACTGTGCTGATTGTGTCTCCTCCCAACATCAGCAGCACACTGACAGGTAACACACACACACACACACTTCACACACAATCATCAGCTGATCCTGCAGCTCCGCTCAGCTTTGGTCCCGGTTCACTCAGGGCTGTGGACACATTTTGACTGACACTCGTTCTGTGTCTGTGTCCTCAGATCCCATCTTGGAGAACCAGGAAGGCTCCGACTGAGCTGGACTTTCATCGTGGCAGACGGTGATTAAATGGACCCTGGTGAAGACGAACTGTAGCTGGTGTACAGGACACCACCACCAACAAAGACAGCACCTGTCTGCTTGTTGAACTGTGAGTCCCAGACTTCTCTCCTGTTTTAAACCAGGATGTGAACTTCTAAAACAGAATCTCTGAATCCCGACTGAAGCTTCATGTGTTCAAAGCTTCGCACTGATCCCCTGGATGAAATGTGAACGCAGCGCCACGCGAGCCCTCGGCCTTCAGCGGACGTCCTCACAGCTTCTACAGTGCCAAAGAGACTCTAAAGGCCAAAATGTGAACTGACCCTTTAAAAACCACAGCGTTAAAGTGTACATATATGTGTGAACATGAAGTGGAAATTCTTAATGGCAAACTGAATGATTAATAAATCACATCGTCCTTGTATTTTAAACTGGATCTGTGGGTTTCTTCGGTGTGAAGAGCCGTTTGTCCTTCTATGTTTTTTTTAATCAGCTCAGTGTGAAATTTGACTGCAACTAATGATTTTCTTTATTGCATTATTTGCTGATTATTTTTCCAATTAACTGTCAGTCAGTCCAATTTCAGTTTCCAAATTCTGATTTCTAAAAGTCCAAAGTGATTTCCTGTTTTGTCTAACGATTAATTTTCTGTTGTTCGACTAATAGTCTCAGATCTAATCGTGATTTCACATCACCTCAGAGTCTGAAGCTCTAAGTTTCTTCTTCTGGTTTCATTTATCATCTGTGGCTGTGCTCAGTCGCCCAGGTGGAAAAGTGAACGAGGCAGTCAGAGCACACAATTATTTATTCCATAAAATATTAAATAAAAAAGAAACACCTGGCTTTGACAGCCCTACAGTCGTGGCGAGGTTGTCGTCATGTTCACTCAGTTTACCTCAAAGCTTCACTGCGTATCATCTGTAAACAGCTGTCAGTGCTGTTTGCAGTGTAAAGCTACAACTTGCATGAAGTTTTATATTAAAAAGGAGAGAAAGCCTGAAGGAAAAGCCTGCTGATATTTTATATTCTTCTGTCAACAACCACGAACTGATCATTTTGGACCAAATATAGAATAACAGCAGCACTTTGATGAGTTTAGTTTTCTTTGGCCAGTCTCTCGGTTTGAGCTGAGAGGGTGAATCCATCAGATTTGCCTTCGATAAAGCAGCTACACAGACATCAGTGTGTAAACCACAGGGTTCTTCTAACCTGAAAGATCCTGACCGAACAGTTTTAGCGTCGTGAATGTGTTGAGCTAAAACAGACCAACAATAGCACGCGCTCTCATGATTCTAAGTTTCGTTTTGATGTAAAAATGGTATCTTAAAGCTACTCTTTGTAAAAAGCAGGATTAACAGTGCAAACTTTACATGGCAGACACATCAATACGACACGGAAACCTTTACAGATTTCTGTGTGCGGCTTCATTTTCATTGGTGCTACAGCTGGCCTGAGTGTGTGTCTGTGTGCATGTATGGCTTAGACAAAAGTGTAATTCAGCCACGCTTAGTGCAAGAATTGGCAGTCGGCCAGTGTAATTCGTATTTAAATCGAATTTAAAAAAAAAAAATCCTCTTATCTGAGACTTGATTTGGAAATTAATTAAATCCAACCATGATAATCAGATAAGCTGAAAAAGCAGAGAATAAGCAGAGACAGAAAAAAGAAAACATACAAACTGTTGCATATATTTGCCACAGAACCCTGATGCTGCTTGTGCTACTGCCGTGTCAACTAGTTTGTACTAGTCCACAGTGCTGAAGGGAAGAGGGGGGTCCGCCCTCCTCCTGCTTCCCTCGGTGTGTTTACATGCTCATAACTTTCATCCTGGTTAAGAGGAAAAATCCACCCTGTTAAAACGGCTAAAACCAGCAGCTCGACTAGATTAACCTCAGTTTTCAGGTTAATGAAAACTTCAGTGTCCAGAACACAACAACATGTTCAGGCTGCAAACAAGAACAAACAAAACACACACGGCTGCGTCATCAGACTTTGGCCAAAGGTCCATTTGGACTGGATCTAAATCTCCAGGGGAGGTGGGGTGGGATTTATGGTCACCTGTGCTGGTCTGTGATTTTAATCCCGTTCAGAGTGACGTGCTTGTATTTTAAAGATCGCTGAGATATTTCCATGCGCTGGTCCTTCTGCTTTTTTTTTTTTTTTTTTTTATTCTTCTGTGTGAAAATAGAGGAAGCTGAAAAAATGTTTTTGCTGATTTAGTGGATGAAAGCCTGCTCGCACCAATAAACTTTTTGGGAACAAATGTCAATGTCACAATAGAAAATAATTCAGTCCATCAGGAGAGTTCAACCCTGCTGTTGTCATGTCAGATACAGGTTGGTGCTGCTGTTTGCAGCCATCACTGGATTACTGTGATACTGAAGAGCATTTCATCCACACCTCCACCTGTGAAGTTAATTCTGTCCAAATGGAAGTTTAGGAGGCGTTTTATTGGAGCTTGGAGCAGCCTTTGATTGTGAATAAGCTGTCGTCACAAACTTGGCCTTGAACAAAGGAAGTGATGCTTAGAACAGAACGTGATTTGTGTCTTTCCGTTTAAAGGTATAAATAGAGTTAATCAGCTGCTTGAGGGCAAAGAAAAACATGAAAAGACATTTAACATTTTTCCTTTAACTGCTGCTTCATTAAATCCCCATCAGATCAAACCCGTTGTGCTCACTGCAGATAGAGATGAGCACTGATGCTTATGTGCATGTAAACACACCTGTTTATCTCAAAGTTCGTCCTCTAGCAGTGTCTCCAGGCAGATTTATGGCCTCTTACAGTACATCATGATTTCTACACTGTGAAGTGTGTGTGTGTGTGTGTGTGCATGATTCGGCACCAACATGACAGTTTTCATCCCACTGGAACCATTAAGTCTCACTGGTTTTGGTCAGTCCTCTGTAGGTCCAGTGGGAAATTCATTCAAGTTAGTGTGTGAGATTAGTTTTTTTGGTCACATGTTTCTTTCTCTGTTGGTCCTTCATTTAGTCCTTCCACGTGTGTTTCCATCTCTCAAGGCCATGTCTTCCCTTCTTCTTCCTCATCTTCCTCATCCTCGTCTTTACCTGACGTCATGGAAGTAGAGGTTGGCACATAGACACAGCAGCACGATGGACATCAGCATGTAATAGATCAGATTCCTGAATTTAGGCTCCAGATCGCCCTGCCGGTACCAGAATATCTGAGGGAGAGAGACGTGGAAATGCCCCCACGTTATTTAAAAAGAGCTCGACTCACAGGAAAAGGTGTCCTGAGACAAACAAAAGCATAAAATCCTGATATTTAAGAACCTGCAAACACTTGAACAGTCAATCCATTTATCAGTGTGACATTATAACGTGTGTGTGTGTGTTGTTACCAGCACTATGGCGGAACCACAGGCTAACAGGATGCACACGGCAAAGAAGACATTAAGCGGTCGCGGAGGCAACGAGGGGAACACAAACGAGCCGATCACAGTCACCTGCAGGACAAACACACAAACTTTTATTATTAAAATCAGGCAAGTTCTGGAGTCATAAGGATACGGACGTTTATTAGCAATGGACATCTGCCATAAAGAATCATAATAATAAACAGATAAAGAACAGATGAAACAGAAGATATATGATAAACATTTATCATGTTTACCAGATATAAACCGTGTACTTACTAGAACAACCACAGAGGTAAATCCCCCAACCACCAGGTTGATGATTCGATCCTGCGACAAACACATGAATAATACATGAGTTAATACAAAACAACACAACATTTCTCTTCCAGAGAAAGAACAGGTTTCTGCCCGATCAGATATTTGAACTCATACACACATTATAGTAAGAGCTTTTAATCAGGTGCACACACACTTCTAGCAGGTTCCTACCCGAGCAGAGGTCTCCCCGAACAGAGGTCTGTTGTCCAGGCCGCTGGTTCCATACGTCCTGGTGCTGAAGTTGTCCATGGCCGGTTCAGCAGACACACACTCAGCACCGACTGATCTCCTCTCAGCAGCGCTGCCTCCTGGAAACACCGGCCCAGTGCTGCATGCTAGCTGGCTCGTTTCCAGCTGCCTCCCTCTGCACCGCGTCTGGGAAGCTGTCAGTGTCCACAGGCTAATGGGGACATTGTGGAGGGTGGACTCTGCTGAGCAGGTGAGCTTCTTACTTTAACCTGTGAGACAAAAAGAAGTGAAACTATGATAAGTTTGAAACACAAGAAACTTGAGAGTGAATCACCCAACCTGGCAACATCATCATGGTTTCATGCAACATCCTGAAAAATCCAAAGTTATGTTACTTCTGCATCTTATTTTTACTAATATCAAAGGAAATGGACAGAGCTGTGCAATCACAGCAGATGAAAAGCAACTAGAGCTGCGATGATAAGCTGATTTAATGGCAGCAATTCTGATAACTGTGCTCTGGTTCTGCTACGACAGCATTTAAACTCCTGTCATTTGGAAAACAACTAAAATGCAAAAGCACTGAGACACTGACAGTTTCCTGAACAGAGGAATGTTGCTTGTCTTTCTCTGGTGGTAAAACGCTGCTGAACAAAACCAGATACAACAGAAAACAGGTTTTTATTGTAGTTCCTCCTGCTTCACTTCCTCTATTTAAGTGTGATAACAAACCACAGTTAGCTCCATCTTTGAGTAAGTGGTGCTGATGACGACAGATAGAGGAAACTGAAATCAGAGCAAAATCAGCTTTCTTCATACTGACTCAGCCCTGATGTGAAGGTCTCTTATTCTGTCCAACAGTCTCATTAAGACTAAATCTGAACCTGCACTGAGACATGAGGGATGTGCTGGAACAAGTCTGATTCATGACGGTGTCGCCTCACAACTTACAGGACCTGCTGCCCAATACCAGAGGGCTCCCTCAGGCCTTCAGGCCAGGTATTAGGTAGGTGATCATGATGTGCCTGTTTCACAGTGTGTTAACAGGCAGCTGAATTATTTCCTGTGGAAAAATTCCTTTCCACAAATGCCAGGAAACCAATTTTACAGCCATTAACCGCGAGTCACTGACTGATTTCATTTTTTGTCCTCAAGTGTCAAGAAAACACATCATCTCCACAACATCCAGTCATCATTCAGTCACACGCCTTCTCCTCGTCTTCATTCAAACACAGCAGCAGGATTGTTTTGCATATTTAAAACATGGATTTTCTGTTTCAGGTTCATGTTATCAGAGTTCACTCTGAAGCTAGCTGAAAACAACCTGCTGCAATAAATGTGTGGAAACAGCTGTGAAATACATTCTGTAACTGTATCTTTGGACATGTGACAAATACCAAACTTCAGACAACAAAAAAAGTTCCCTCACAACACCAGGATTTCCTGCGGCATCCTGCCTCAGTAGTAGAGCCATTACGTTATTTCTGCATTTAATTCTACTATGATCAAAGCAATAAAGGGAACCATCCAATCACAACACATGCAAAGGCAGCATTTCTGCTGCTACTGGGACGAAACCCACAAATCTCCCAGGTTGAATATAGACCATACTTCATGAGGACCAAAACCAGATCAGGGGAAGCTGAAATTAGACAGGAAAGGGTAAAGTTGAGGCTCAGCTTGCTGTTAGAAACCTGCCCACATCCCTTTTCTGTTTGCACACCTGGGGCTTCAGCCTGTGTTTGACACTTAGAGCGTTACCCAAACTACAAAATCTTTTCAGACAGGGCTATAACTGTACAGGTAACTTCACAGGTAACTTTACAGGAGATCAGGATGTCATCATCTCTAGAAAGGTTAAAGATACTTCTCTCACACCAGTTTCACTCGATGTCTTCATACGAGTTAAACCAGCGTTTTCACAAAGACGGTGATGGCAGCTGCGGTTGTTTCTTCCTCTCTGGGTGAGGGGGCAGGGGGAAAGGAAATAAAACCCTCGCTGAGCTTTCTCAGCAGAAAACACAGTGGAAAACAAGAGCGTCATTATAAACGAGCATAAACCTGGCCTAAAGCTACATTCCTCCAGAGCCTTGTGATTCAATAGGCTTCTTAAAAAGAGACCCCACGACTTAACCGTGCTAAGAAGGAAAATATCTGGTGCACACGTGAGCTGGAGCTACATGAATATCAACAAAACTAGTTAAGATCTAGCTGAGCTAACCATCCAGTGAGCATTTTATAGACCACAACAATCAATGGATCAAGAAATTAACTGATAAGGAAAATAATGAAGAACAATGTTGAAGCCCTGGTCACAACAGCAGTAAAAATGCCCATTATCACATCTGAGAAGTCAAGATAGAAAACAGACGAGCACAAATCTTTACATTTTGTTTGATTAAAGAACTGTAGCAATCAATCGATTATCGATTGGTTGTTACAGTCACACACACCCCCCCTCCGGGTGCAGTGACAGTCGGTACCAGTACTTTACAGCTCCCCTCACAACTAAGCCCTTACCCAGCTCTGTGAAAACTCAGAAAAAAAAAACAAAAATTAAAAATAAAAATAAAAAAAATCAAACGAGTCCGACCATTTGTCAGAGTGTAAGTCACCGTAAAGCTGCAGAGATCAAAACAACGTCAGTTTATCTCGGTCAGAAAGTCCCGATAAAAATCTGTCAGTCAACCACCAACACGGCAAAAAAGCAGACGGAGACGATCGTAACATCCCCGGGACAGACATTTACGTGTAGTCTCACCAACTAGCTCGATTAGTAAATAGATTATCATGCTAACAATAGCTGAGCAAATACCTTTAACTTTACCCAAACAGCTCGTTAGCCGTGCAAGTTGACATAACTTACCTGAGGGCAAAATCAACCTAACTAACCATATGTCGCTGTTAAATGGAGAAAACGTCCATCATATTTAGTTACCAATACCACTAACCAGGTATAAACCGGCGAGTGTAACGTTAAGGTAACATTATGTTAGCTAACCTGAGCTTTGCCCGGTACAAGGCCAACTGTACAGCAGGTTGGCAGGCTAACGAAGCTAAGCTAACCCTGATCCACACAGCTCCTCCGCCGCTAGAGAGGAATCAACAAATCGCACAAAAAGCTGTTAACCCGGTTGTTTCCCTCCAGATTCAGCCCCACGGACACTTGCCTCGCAGTTCCCGTGTTGATTTCACTGGACACATAACTTCGGAAAAGCCCAACAGCGGGGTCAAAATTAAAGGGAATAAGCCCGGTAGCTTCAGTTCCATCTGTTAAAGGCGAGTTCAAGCACCGCTGAGCCGACCACCGCGCCGCTCGGCTCGTCAGGTCCACTGACGCACACGTAGCTCGCCGAACTCCATTCAAAAATCGCTTTAAATCTAACGGTGGATTCTCTTTGGCGGTACGTCGTGTGGATGCTTTACATGGCTCAAGTACGAAACGACCGGGCAAAGTTATTTCAGGCTAAATTATTTTAATACATTACAAATTTAAGTTTAAATTTAATTTCAGTTAAAGCAGTTAAAGGCGAATTCAACTACTTTTTCGCCGACAGCAGCACAGCAGCACCAGATTCACTGACGCACACACAGCTCGCCGAATTTGGTGCAAAAATCTAACGATTTAACAGTGGGCTACAATTGTCAAAAGTACTATACATAGCTTTCATAAGCTACCCAAGACCGTTTTGAATACCAGGTTTCAGTGTGCAAAACGACAACATAAGACTTGTTTTTAACGAACTGAAACTTTTAGAACAAGTGCTTTATTAATACAATCTTACTTAATTTTAAAAGGTGTAGAAGATTTTCTGACTTATTTGTAAACCCACTCCTAATCGACGCAGTTCTCTTACTCCCTTTTTAAATCCCAAGTGCAACGCCTTACTAAGCTTGAGAAAGTACATTAAATCGTCAATATTTTGAATGGAGTTTGGTGTGAGAACACTGGAACAAATTGTGGACTCTGCTACCAGTACTATAGCCATAGTCGGTGTTTTAGTCACCAACAACTATTTTCTACGAGTAAACAAGATACCTGATCTACTTTAAAACAGAGAAGGTCACGTTAAGGCCAGTTTTACAGCTATTTTCCGGCAGTGAGTTCAGTATATAACAAACGTATTTGGGAGATTTAATTAACCATAACTGCTTTCTCATAGTAAAAAGAGACTTGACACCAATATGTCAAGATTTAATTTATAGCTTAATATAAAGTAAGCAGAGTATTATATTGCATTACCCACCTTCCTCGCTGCTCTCACACCAGCTTCTCTGCTCCACGGATTAAACTTTCTTTCTAATTAGAAGTTGATAAGCATAAATCTCTCACCCCAAAGGCAGTTGAATAAAGCGATATGTTCTTGGTCTGGGAGGAAGAAAACCTCAGATCTGAGAGCCACTGGGGTCCACCGGATGCCTCAGTCTTCATGTTACCATCACATGAGGAGAGTGTGACAGGCCCAGTTTAATCCCAGCTACAGAAAACCTAAGTCACATTTTTCAAACACGTAATGAGGGTAAGTAGGCATGAAACCTCTCCTCATTAAACCGTGTAGCTTAGAAATAAATAAACAAAAAGCTTTTTTTTTTTTTACATGTAACTCCTTCTCCATTTGCATTGATGTGTTGTAATTAAAATGAAAACTCTGCCTTTATCTCTCCTCTCTTTTAACTGGAAGTCATTTATAGTTTGTAGGATTCAAAAACACAACACAAAGCATAAATGTCTTTGAAACAGATAAAACCATCAGTAAAACAAATTATCTGACAGATAAACTGGTTCTTCAGCAGATTAATGAGCCTCTTTGTATTGTTGTCAAATCCTTTTACAGAGGGACACATGTAAAATGATTCATCTACATATCACATGCTCAGCTCTGACAGTGTGCATTAGACACAGTACAAATGTATGGTAATAATAAATGGGACAATGGAGCCCCATCCTCAGTGGATGGGGAACACCATCTGGGAACACCTTAATATGCATAGACTTTGACTTTAGGGACATCACGGTTCTCACATTCTCTTCTCCTGCTGTAGTAATAAAATGTGTTGTCTCGACGTTGGAGCTTCTTCACAAAGCCAGTCTCTGGCCACTTGTCAATCTGAGACAGAAATACAGACCAGGAGAGACATCATCAATATCTGATTATCATATAAAACTAAGTTTAACCTAATCTGTACATCAATCAAGCATCAGCCATGGTACTTTTGGACATTGTTTCAGCTCTTAATCTTATCATTTGACAGGATGCTGACATCCTGCTGTATTTATAGGTACTGTATCAGTGGTCTTTAATCCACTGCAATCATATAACATGTCCTTATGGCTGTGTACAACTACATCCAAGCTGCCATTACCAACTCCAAAAAATTCGGAGAATAATATTTACCAGAGCCCCTTGTTTGACTTGTGTGTACTCCAGCTCATCTCTGTAGCCTGCCTGTTGGAATCTGAACAGGTTTTCCACCTCTGCAGTCCATCCTTTGGCTCTGCTCATGGACTTTGGCTTGGAGTTGTTATCAGTAGGACAGGACATGGCGCTGATGACGGACTTTGTCCTAATGTCAATAGACTGGTCTCTGGTAACGAACAAGGCATGAGAAGAATATGCTTCGGGCCTACAGTGATAGCTTCACCCGTTTCTTTCATTTCTAACCTGGCAGAGTAAACATTTAGCTTCGTTTCTTAAATTTTCTTAAAAATCAGCAAAGACGTTTATTGGAACCGTGAATAAGAGGTTAAACACATCATCAAGATAATCTGGCAAATTCGGCATGTAAATTAATCACCGAGGAGTACTTTTATTTTAAATAAATTTAGAACTGAACTGCTGTGCAACTGGCGATCTATTTCGGCTGTATCACAAGTTTGCCGTTAAGAAAAGTGACATTTTGCAAAACTAAGCGTTATTTGATGAGTTAAATGTATGCCGAGCTGAAATATGGACACACAAACAATGTAAATCGCCGAAAAACAAGATGTTATATGTGTTTATCTTTATCTTTACGCAGCAACACTTTAAATGCACCATTATTAAATGGAGTTTCGCGTGTGCCGTGCTTCACAGATGAAATGTAACCTCTATTTAGACAAAAAAAAAAAAGTCGCAGTCACATTTAATCGCATTGCACTAATTTCCCTGTTAATTTCTGCGGCATTACAGAGTTTACTTACGTCCGTTATGTCTGTATTTAGCTGCTTGAAAAGACTTTCCAGGTGGCAGTTGGCTAGCGGTGTTTGTTAGCCGTTGTAACCTTTTGCTTCTTTGGTTGCCTGGTTACCGTGAATTCTCTTCTTCTATGTTTTGAGGATGATTTTCCAGCAGATGGCTCCAAAGAATATGCCGTCACGTCGAGGCATGGATTAAGGAATTTCTATGTTGGTGTTTGAATGATGGCATCGTTTAAAACTCCTATATGTTTTTATTCATGCTAAATTATTCATGCATAGATTAGAAAAAGCAAGGAAATCCGGGGAATGTGTTGACAATAGAGGGCGGAAAAAAAAAAAACCGACGAGGAAGAAGCTCGACTCGGTGGGCGGGACAAAGAAACGCCGGCGGTGATGGTAGTAAACAGTGCTGTGTGCGTTAAAAACAACACGAATTTCAATTTTAGAAGATATCACCACAAGGTTCGTGATAAGGATGAGCTCATTTACAGGTCGCATGAAGGAGTATCCCACAATTTCTCTGGACCGGTTCGACCGGGAGAACCTACATGCCCGGGCATATTTCCTCTCCCACTGTCACAAAGGTGAGCCTGGCAGCTAACTAGCACCCTCGGCGGGAGCCAGCGCTGCTGGTTAAAATTTACAATATCCACATTTCATTTGTTAGTGTCTACAATTCACAGAGCCGCGGTTTACATCCGTCTTACTTCAGTGTTGTCGCTCTCCACAGACCACATGAAAGGACTGAAAGGACCTCTGCTGAAGAGAAAGCTGCAGTTCAGGTGAACTCACTTTGGACTGTAGTTTACTTCAGTGCCAGCATATTGACTTGATCTCAAAAGATCATATATATATATATACACACACACACACACACACACACATATATATATATATACACAGAAAAATACAAAATTTATATTTGGCACATCCTTAAAAATAAGCCTCTGTATTAGTCAAAACTAAATCAGAGTATAGATTTGAGAAACACATTAATAAGCAGATCAATTTACACAACAACGCAACATACAGTAACAGGAAACTGAACATGTACGTCCTGTGTTCTCCTTCGGTTGCAGTCGTACAGTCAGACTCTACTGCTCCTTCGTGACCAAAGAGCTCCTGCTGAGCAATCCAAAGTACGCCTTCTGGGAGGAATACATAGTAAGTCTCCTCTGTTCTCTCTCAGACTGTGCAGTTGATTTCCTGAGTCATTGTAATCTCTGGTATTTTGAGGTGTCAGATGCTGCGGACGGGGAAATTGGATTCTCTGTCATTGCCTGTCCTGATTAATAATCTGTTCAGGTTCCGCTGGAGCTGGAGAGCCCAACTCAGATTTCCCTAGTGGATGAGGCATCAGGAGAGGTAAAAACTGATTTCCTCATTTTCTCTGACATTATTACATTAAGTTTTCAGGTAGAGGGATCACATAGAAGCCAACAGGTCATGATGTTCACAGTTATTTCCTCTCTATGTCTTTCTCTCTTGTTTCCTTCCTTTCTTGAAAGAAGTAGCCTCCAGTCGAACATGTAGATTAAACCCATTGTGTACATGTTTCACCTTGTCCGTTGTTTGTGTGACAGAAAGAAGAGATTGTGGTGACGTTGCTTCCCGCAGGTCACTGTCCCGGCTCTGTTATGTAAGTTTAAGTTTATTAAACACTCCCTGATTTGCCATGTCTTTATATTTTGCCATAAGGCATCAGACAGAAAAACAGTTTAAGGGTTTTGGGGGACATAAAGATCCCGGTCCATTGACTTTAAGTATTTGCTGATCCTGAGTCAGATCCAGTACTTATTTAGACACTTTGCTTTTCATGAACTACTGAGTCCTCAGATTTGTGTCATTGCAGAGTGAGACACCGTTGTTTTTTTTCACAGCATGACATGGTTTGTGTGTGTAGGTTCCTCTTTGAAGGTTCTCAGGGAAACGTGTTGTACACTGGAGACTTCAGGTTGGCTGTGGGACACACATCCAGGATAGAACATCTGCACTCTGGCAGCAGGTCGGTCACTGCTGAACTGCTGAACAGTTTTCTGTCTCAGAAACTTGCTCAACAGTAACAGAAACCCTGGATTAGACGGACAGACCGTGAATGTTCAGGACTTTGAAAAGTCAGATATGAGATTCAGGATCTTCCAAGTGCTGGAGGGAACGTTGAGAAATCTGTTCAAGCTTCACCCACATTTTTTGATCATGTTAAATGGTAAAAACATTGTATTAGTATGAGGAGGGAAACACAATGCATTTGATTATGAATGCAATATTTATCCTATTAGGTGTGATGCCTCCTGAAATAATGGAGAAAAAAAAAGGTAATATTGAATGGACTGTGAAACAAGACTGGTTAACCATGGAAGCAATAGATGAAATTAACATATACATGTAGATGGGTGGATGTGTATTGATATGATTATATGTTTAGATCTGCATGCTCACACAGACTTGGATGCATGTATAAGTACAGATATTACTCCTGTTTTTCCTTACGCATTAAAAAAAAAAAAGTAAACGAATAAATAGATAATGAACATTTTACCCAGCTGTTATTAAAAGCATGCCTGTTTTTCTGCATGGTGCTCTCAGTCATCGTGAGGGTTCAGATTGTGGTGTGAGAAAATTATGTCTCAATATAAAAAACACACAGTTAAACCCGTGTTAATTAAAATTGAATGGTCTGAGATTCTTACTGCTGAATGATGTGTCCTGGTTACACCTGTAAGACGTGAAGTTCCTCTTCACATATTGTGTTTGGACGGTGCCTCTTTCTTCTGGAAACGCTGTTGGATTACTTTAAACAGTCGTTATGCTTTTTTCATTTGCATCTTCACAGTTCATAAAGTTCACACCAGTGTTTCATTTTCCGCAGGGTAAAAGACATTCAGAGTGTGTACCTGGACTCCACTTTCTATGACCCACGCTTCTATCAAATTCCCACTCGGGTAAGTTCGTTTTTCTTTTTGCTCTGGGATTCCTGGAGTGTCAGGAATTGTTAAAGTGTATTCCAGACAGGGATGGTGAGGAATTTTTACAATGAACTTTTAATTTCCAGTAGTAGTAGCATATGCACATATATTGTCATTTTATTAGGTACAATAAATGAAAGTTCTACTCTTCAGTTTTTATTGAAACTGTTTTAGAAAGGTGTTGATTCTTTTTTTTTTAACATGATATTCTTGTAATGATGACTGTGTGTGTGTGTAGGAGGTCTGTCTGAACGGTATCTTGGAGCTTATTGGAAACTGGATCAGTCAGAGTTCATATCATGTGGCGTGGCTCAACTGTAAAGCTGCATATGGATATGAATACTTGTTCACTAACCTGGGAGAAGAGTTCAACACACAGGTGACATATGAGCCCCACTCCAAAGGGATTAACATTACAGAGGGAGGTGGGGAGTGAAATATTCCCTGTGGTTCTTTTCATCGATCACACACATTTCTTTAAATGTGTTTTCATGTATGACTCCACACAGGATCACGGCACAGCTGAAGTTTTAACTGTTTTGTTGTGTAATTTTTCCCACAGATCCACGTCAACAATCTGTCAATGTTCAAGAAGATGCCAGAGATCCTGAGCTATGTGACGACTGACCGCAGGACACAGATTCACGCCTGTCGACACCCAAAGGTCCCACTTCACTCCCACACACAACAAATAAAAAAAAAAAGTAAAAAGTGCCACACAAATTTTTTTTTAATGGTATTTTTGGAAATACACATATTTCCATGTAAGCCAACATCTAGCACATCTAAAGCTGACGGACACATTCTCTTCTCTCATTAAGTCTTCAAGAAAGTGAAGAGTGTCGAACTGTTCCTTTAAAAAAATTCAGTGTGTGTGTGTGTGTGTAGGATGAGGAGTATTTCCAAGGCAACAGGCTGCCGTGTGGTTGCACAGCCTCTGACGGGACCCCTCTTCGTATCATCAGTATTAAACCGTCCACCATGTGGTTCGGAGAGAGAACCAAGAAAACCAATGTGATAATAAAGTAAGAGCAGTTTCAAATGTCCCGGTCAGTAGGAACGTTAACTCCTGTCACGTTCAGTTGGATAATGCGACAGATTAATGATGACAGTTGAAGAATTCATGAAAAATCACATTTAGTTTTTTTTTTTTGTTTGTTTGTTTTTTTTCAGAACAGGATCCAGTTCCTACAGAGCCTGTTTCAGCTTCCACTCCTCCTACTCTGAGGTACTTTGATTATTATTATTTATTTAATTTTAATGTATTTAGCCAGAATTGTGTGGCTGTGGATAAACAAAACTGTTAGTTGCAGCCCTAATTTGGTGCATTTGTTTGTATTATCAGCTGTCCAAAGATATTTTAAATAATAGTTTTAAAATCACACAGTAGCTTAAGGAATAAATATAAATATAACAGAATTTGACATTATAAATAAACATTATCTATATAGTCCTTTATTATTTTTACATCTGGTTAAGGAAACTGATCCTCATAATGTTTTTCTTACTTTTCAGCTTAAAGACTTTTTGTCTTATCTCCAACCAGTCAACATCTACCCCAGTGTTATCCCCATTGGTCGGACACTGACTGAGGTTACACAGATGTGAGTGAAGTTCTGTTTGTTCTACTGAACAAATGTTCGTTCTCTAATTTGGTGTCAAAATTTAATGTAATTTAATGGTAAGTGTAAAGTCACTGAATCCTACCAGATGCTTTACATATTATATAAATGTTACAGAATTATAATATTCACAGAATTGATCAAAACTCAGTTCTGTGAATAAAATGCACAAATATCACATTTTGTTATAGAACCACCGTGATCATGTGATCAGTTTCTGTATGAATGATGATCACATACACGACTACACTGTTTATCAAAACCTAACGACTGCGTGTGTGTGATCAGGCTGAAGCTGATGTGCAGGAACCAAACTGGTCAGGCAGCGTTCATTTACAAACCTCTGGGAGTCCTTAAACGCAGCAGGGTGGAGCGACCTACATACGGTAACTCAAACACACACACAACCACAGCAGGTGTTCTCCACAACAACATGTGGAACTGCCTTTGTGGCTGTGATGCATGTTTACAGGTCACCATATGGTATATGAAATATAAACGGCGCACTCAGACCCTGTTTGCACCAGCTGTACTCTGATAAGTCAGTTTTCTAACGTTCTTGTAGATGATCTATGTTGTAGTTGTATTATTAATCCAACTTTTAAATGTCTTTTCCCTCGTGTTCAGATTCAGGGAGTGACGACGACCTGTTTGACGGGCTGGACCTGGCACCAGTGAGGAAAAAGATGGGGCTGAACCACGACCTACAAAAAGGTGCATAAACAATTAATCACTACAGGTTAAGGGATGGTGTTGATCTGTAACAGCTGGAGATAAGCAGCTTTCTGCTGATCAGTTATTGCCTCTTGTGTATCCCTGGTTCACACTGATCGTTTACTACAAGGTACTTTTCTTTTTTGTTTTTTTAGAGAAAATTCTGAGTCAGAGAACAGCGCCCCCTGTGTCTGTGGAGGAGTCTTTACCTCTGACGGTCATAGACACACAGTCTGTTGCAAGCAACTACGTCGATTGCATTGAGTCCAATGGTGAAGAGGAAGATGAGGAGGAGGAGCAGGAAGAGCACGAGGGAAAGGGGGACACAAAACTGACGAAGGGGGAGGTGATGCAAGAAGGAGAGAGGAATAAAGAACCTGAGGAAAAGGAGACGGAGGGACAAAGCAAAGAGACTTCCAACACTCCGAAATGGGAGGACTTCTTTACTGCAGAAATGCCGAGTGACAGCCAGAACAGCCAATCACAATCCTGCTGCTCCAACACCACCACCTCCCCCTCCAGGATGACCGGGTCGCAGACGCCCGAACTGTTCAGCGAAGAAGAAGAAACTGACAACAACGAAAACTTCAGCCTGACCCTGTCTGCCTCTCTGTCCAACCATTCCTCCCAGAACATGGACTTGTGTCTGCTCGACACCTTGATCCTCCAACCAGAGCAGGCGGGGCGGGAGCCAGGGCAGGTGAGGACCAGTACCACGACTCAGAAGGAGGAGAGCGACGGTCTGGTTCTCCCGTCGGAGCTGGAGGAGCTGCCGGAGTCTCAGGGATCGTCGGACTTTGATATCCCCTGCACGCCGGAGTCAAAGGTGCCACGACCCGATGAACTGTCACAACTTTACAGGAAGTTGGCTTCGGGAGAGGAAGTGGTCACCAGAAAGGGAAGTCAGGGCTTTGCGTGATTGAGATGAGGTTTTAGGTGAGTCACGGTGATTCGTCCACAGTAGATCCTAGAATGAATGCAAACAGAGTTACCGTGGATTCACACTGTGAGCATCATGGTTAGTGGGTCTGAGCAGTTTCTGTGGCTGATCATCTCTGTAGTAAGGTCAATGATCTTTGACCATGTTGCTCACAGTGCGAGTGTGTTGTTGCGTCACTTACATGCTGCCAGGTCGCTGTTTTAACACGCGATAAACACATAATGAGATTCTATATCACATTCAGCTTCAGTATGACGTTGACTTGTGCTCTATATGGATTAATGCACCTGTGCACATCACAGCCAACGTCTCGTTTTTGTTGACAGTTTGTGGTTTGTCACTGTGAACCGGATCAACTGATGTAAAGTACATACATTTTTGTATCAAAGCAGAACTTTTATCCAAATTAAATATTTATTTTCAACTGAAGAACTTATTTTTCATATCAATAATTACTTTGACTTTATGCTTATGTTTAGAGCTAAAACTAAATATTTTGAGGGCTGAGAGAAACTGGTAGATATTCATCAATAACACAGCACTTTGTTAGTATTTTAAATGAAGGCCGTGAAGAATAAAAGTACACATACATGTAAGGGCTGCAACGAAGAATTCTTTTCATTATGGGTTTATTTTCTAATTATTCAATTAATCGTTTTGTCTATGAAGTCGTCAAACAACTTCATCTTCAAAAGTCCTGTTTTTACCAAGAGTCACAGACGATCGGTTTATAATCACAAAAGACAGAAAAGAAGCAAAAAAAAAAAAAAAATTGAATAATCATTTCATCTCCTGATTAGGCTCAGGACGCTTCTTCTGTTCTAATCTGAAAATGTTGGGATAAAGAGTCATGATGTGGGTTTCTCTGACTGTTCAGTGAACACGCAGCAAACTCTGAGCCCTGTAACACGTATGTGGCTTCCACTTGTTTACCATTCAAAGGCTCCGAGGAGAAAACTGCACTGAGGTTATCTCGCAGCAGGAGCCTCTCACTGTTCGTACCCTGGAGTCAGCAGCTTTTCCTCCCAAACAAACCAAACTACAGGCGAGGTCTGCCAAAAAAAAGCCACATGTACCAAAACGTTTATCTTATTTATATACTATATTACTTTTATACTGTAAATCACTTTGTTAGAATTCTCTAAATCTTATTAAATCTTATTCTCCATTTGCCTCATTAGAACCAAACAGTTTAACAGAGACCTTTCTGGATAAGACCATCAGGACTTTGGATGCACAGGCAGAGTTTATCAGGATAAGGACCAGACTTATGCTCCTTCATGTTTAGCATGTTCTTTATCTGATATCTACATTTTCCTTGTGTAATGCAGTGCCTCTGCAACTTAAAATGATTATTTTAAAGTGACTAAAGTGATGTTTTCAGATATCTATTAGGTCGATTACCAGAACAGTTCACTGTCACAGCTAAATGAAGCAGCTAAACGACACGCACACGCCTGCGGGGCCAAATGGAAAGCTCCCAGTGGAGTCCTCAAAGGCTGGAATAAAAACCTTTGAGCTATGATCTAAACCATCTCAGTCCAGGTTCACATCAAGTCTGTTACCAGTGTGTCGGCACAACAGGCTCCAGGGTCTCTTGGTTCCTTACAGAGGAGGCTGAGAGAGAAGATCGGCTCCACCGCTGCTGCTGTTCCCCCTGTGAGGCTCCGAGGGCTCCTGATGAAACCCCCGAGGATCTGAAGGACACCTGGAGGGTTTCTTCTTCTTCTTCTTCTCCCTCGACAAACTCCCTCCTGCTGCAGACAGAAAAATGCAGTTCACTTACAGGAAACTTGAACTGATAGAAATGAATTTGATGAAGGACACAGTGAAGAAAATAATCTCTGGGTTCATTTACTGATTGTTTTACAATCCACTTATACTTAAATGTACTTAAGTTACATTTCACCACTGATATTTACACCTTTAACTGCTGCCATGACATCAGAGCTCTCATTAATGAAAAGGCAGAGAGAAGCAGGAGGAGGCCATCAAACACACACACACACACACACACACACACACACACACACAGCCCAGCATGCACAGACCTGGCTTTTCATTAAAATTAGAGTCCGTTCCCCCACAGCGGCTTCCTGAGGGACAACGAGTCTCTGTCAGTCTCTGTGGAGGACACTTTCATTAGCACACACACAGACACCCATCATATATCAAATTAAATCTAATAAAATATAAAATACATGAGCAGTGTTAATACACACACACACGTTAGAGTCACAAAGATAAAACACAAACAAACAAACAGTCTGGGCAGTGATCAGTGTTTTCTCTCTCTCATGCTCTCATGACCCTGGAGATCCAACAGGAAACTGAGGCTCTGTGTGTGTGTGTGTGTGTGTGAGAGAGAGAGAGAGAGAGTAGGACACTGGGAACTGGATATGTGGTAGTATTCTCTCATGTACACCTCTCAGCACACACACACACACACACACACACACACATCATCAGCCCAGAACCATGTGTGTCCTGGTCGGACTGAGCTCATCACAAAGACCAGAATCAGGGGAAACTGATCCTGGTCTTCGCTCACAGGGAACAGTGTAGTAACAGGTATAGATGTGTGTGTTACCTCTCAGTGATCCTATCTGTACTTGAGGAATGTTGCTCAGGTCGGTAGGTAAACCCACATACACACCTCCATAGTTCCTGATCTCACAACACACACACACACATTAATGATTTTTTACATAAATATCAGGCGTAATGCAGAAACAAATAAAAAAAAACAAAAAATGAATGACTCACTTTCGTTTGTCATCTTCAGGCAAACACTCATTTGATCTGTCAACACACACACACACACACACACATTAAAACTCGCCCTGTGTACTGAAGTCAGGTAGTTAACAGGTAACATCAGAGAAAGGTCAAACAACACTGACATGTTTTAACATCAAAATGTTAAAACCTGTTTGAAAATGGTGTGTGTGTGTGTGTGTAAAAGATGTAAAATATACTTACACCTTTGATGAAGACTCAGCTCGACCTGAGGTCACAACATGAAAAAGATCAATCGTCAGTTAAATCGGTGAATTCATTTTCCATTGATTTGATTCAGTGTTCCCTCAGTTAAACTGATCAGTGCCTGAGAGGCAAGATCCAGGGCAGAATGCTTGGACAATGGGAGGAAACAGTTTATGATGTTTTAAAGCTGTTAAAGTGAGAGGGACATGTCACCTAAAGCACTGGGAATCATCCTCTGAGGACTACGAATCATGCATGTACAGAAAGGTGCACACAGCATTACGGACTGGTCCTTTAACAATGTTACGGGACAGAAAAAG
Organism: Toxotes lorentzi; assembly: GCA_037833715.1. Lineage (NCBI taxonomy): Eukaryota > Metazoa > Chordata > Actinopteri > Toxotidae > Toxotes > Toxotes lorentzi. Next base: position 1,423,830 of record JBBMJY010000015.1, on the reverse strand, counting down.
TTATTAAAATAACTTAAATAAGCCCAAAGGCAAAGAGAAGAGACTTTAAATCTGCCGTCTGCTACTAAATGAATCAAAGAAAGTGTTTTACTTCATAAACTGAGTGTTTCTCACCTCTGGTGCTGCTGCTGCTGCTGCTGCTGTTGGTGTTGGTGGTCGGTGAAGAATTTCCACAGCCCATCTCTCATCTGAGTCAGAAAACCTCAGTGGAGAAAGAAAGAAAAGGACAAAGGAATAAGAGAAAGAAGAGAAGAAGAAGGGAACAAGGAGAGAGAGGATGAAAGCATCTCTCTTTCTCCTCCCGTCGCTCTGTGTCTATCCACTGTACCTCTCAGTGTGGAGAGAGGATTAAAATGACGCCAAGAGAAGGGAGAGGATGGGGGGAGGAGGAGGAGGGAGGGAGAGGGAGAAAACTGAAAGAAAGAGAGAAGCTAAGTGTGTTCACCCCTGCTGTCGAGGGAGCAGAGACTCTCCAGTGTGTTTTTCAGTGTGTGTCTCTGTGTGTGTGCACCTCGTGGTTTAAAATCTCTGCACAGTTTGAAGGAAGCAGATCAAAGTCAGCGAGAATCGATTTAATTGGTGCATTTCGGCCCAAACACAGATGAAGTGGGAGAAGGAGAGAGTTGGAGCAGACAAAGCATTTTTCACCTTTTTAAAAAGCTGCAAACACACCTGAACGAACCAGACTTCACCCAACAAAACACACATTTACGGCCTGTACTGTGGCCTGTGCCGGTGGGAGAAACACACACATCTCATAGCTGCACCTGCACACTGTAATAACACTACACGACAAGTAACAGCCCTTTTACTTGGGTAAAACTCCATCAGCAGAAACATGATTCCTGCCAGTCTTTGACTTTCGTGTGTGTATATATCTCTGGTCTGTGATTGATTGATAATAACGGACTCTGCGTTTCCACCTCGGCAGTAAACGATGGAAAAGCAGAAAGAAAGAGCAGGAAGGAAAAAAACTCTGCAAACATGCTTTTCATTGTTCAGCGTCGTTTGCCTGAACTCTCTGCTCCTTCAGTGCCTCAACTCCAAATGAGTCACGCTGCCCACACACACGCATGACCCACACATGAACACACACACACACACACACACACTCAGCTGCACTCACTTCAATTACATGGTGAAGCAAAGTGACTTTCAGGATATAATTGATTGTTCTCATTGTTTCCAGCAGGAAGTGAAAATGGCTTCCGGACACGTGCTGAGGGTTTTTCGTCACACACTGTTTCAATGTGCTGACTTTAATGTGACACATCTGCTCTTTGGTCATTTGAGGTACAACTTTATACTTTACTTGACTTTTCCTGTTTCCAGTTTTTTTCCTCTTATTTCTATATTATATATATTTATATATTATAACCGCAGGACCATCCGATGCATTAACAACCTAGTGTGTGATCTATGATTAAAGACCGAAGAAGAAAACATGAGCCTATAATAAAGTATACATTGTTAAAGGTGTAGTTGTTCATTAAGACCACAGAGGGGCAGTGTTGTCACATATTTCCCTCCACATGCTGTTTCATTAACTGGCTGA
>JBBMJY010000015.1:1412738-1421723 GCA_037833715.1 Toxotes lorentzi | reverse complement strand
GTGGATGCTGTGTGTCCTTGCCTCAGGCTGCCTGACCTGATCAGTGTGTTTGTCTGTTAAACACACATTTCTGCTGTCAGACATCCAGACAGGACTTGCCCCTTCATCCTTTCATACATTCACTGCCACTGATCAGCAGGTAAACACATGAATCTGTGGGTATTACCAGGGTGATCAGTGGTTAATGTTTTTAACAGGTTAAGAAAATCTGCACAATCTGAGATCTCAGTGTTTCAGCCTCTTTTTTTCTTACGTTATCTTAGACAAAAAGTGGAAAACCAATTCACAGGTCAAAGACCTGCTGAAGCAGAAAAACCAGGATTTAAAGACGAGTTAGGAGCTCACAGTGAGACCAACAACACAATTAACACAACACAATTTTCCTGTTTTTTTGTGCTTTTAATTTGAGATTTCCTTCAAGAACCAGGCTTACTGAGCGGCGTCAGTAATCCACTGCGAGTTTTACAGTCATGAAACATTAAACAGAAGAAAAGCTAAAACTCTCCTGAGGTCTGATGTTTCAGGTGTGACTGAAGCCTGCAGTCACTGTCGCTTCAACATGGCACAGAGGATTTTTTTTCAACTGGACAACATTTAATATCAAACAGTACAAAAGTAGAAAAACTGCTATTTGGCAAAAAACAAAGTTTGAATGAGGGGAAAATGTGCAGAAGGCCTCTGAGTTTCTGTGAAGATGAGTGAAATGAGTGTGAGCTGCAGACTGACGCTGAGCGGGGCGTTCCCTGGCCTCGGAGCCTGCGTTAAAACAGGAACCACACCTGTTGTTTGGTTACCGGAGCCGCTCTGAACTCGATACACCTCGGTCTATATGCTGTATATAAGTATATGCTGTGTACAGGTGGTGCACGAGCCGAGGGTTCAGCCGCCTCGTCCTCTCACTGACGGAGGTCACAGGTTTAATTCCCAGGCATCAGTGATTCCCAGTGATTCCCTTTGGCCGTGAAGGATTTATTTTTAAAGTATAACTTTCATTCCTTCTTCTTCACAGCTTCAGTCACATGTTTGTTTAAGCCTCAGGTTCACAAATTGATATTTAAAGTCCTGATGTTTGTGGATGTGCTGCACAGCTTCTGCCACTAGGTGGTGCCTTTGAGTTAATATAAATTTTGTATTAATTAATGGATTTTTGAAAATGTATATTTATTCAGACTTGTATATAATTGTAGCCATGAATGCGATGAACTCAGCAGAAAGGATGAATACCTGTGTGAACATGTCTGATGACTCCGCCTGATCCTCTGGTGTCGTAAATCAAACGCACCTTGGTGAGTTCAGACGGATGAGTAATGTGTGGATCACAGTGTGTGTCCGTATAATTTCCACAGTCGATCACCGTTACGTCCTTTTCTCTGGTTTAAACACTTCCCTTTCTTAAAAGCAGCTTTCTGTCCCTGCTAATTTTAAAGTGCTCCTCCTCACATGGATAAAATTACAGTCTAGCTCCACCACACTTAATGAACCTTATCACTCCATGCACTCCTCCACATGCTGTAACATCTCAGCAGGGAGGACTTCCCGTTATCCCACGATAAAACCCTGAGGCAGTCGAGCTTTTTCCTCCTCTGACCCCTTTTCAGTACAGTAACCTCCCAGAAGATAAAACCAGATTCGAAACCTGTTTATTCCTGTGACAGTGCATCACTTGTCTCTATAGTGCAGGAAAGTGACCGTGTAGTTGCACTTTGTGTTTCTATTGTTGTTGTTGTAACTCTCCTGAGGTTCCTCTGTCTCTTCCCTTAAATCCTAAATTTTTCTTTGAGGAGTTGTTCCCGTTCTTTACAGATACAAAGTTTTTTTTCCCACAACTGTTCAGTAGTTCATTTCACTTCTTAGGAGAGTCTCAGAATCATTTCTCCATTAAGAATAAGGCTCCAAGAAAATGACTCTGAGGCCCCGTCACAGCAGCATTTAAAACGGTGAAACGAGTTTTTACGTGTGCACCGAAATAAATCTGTGCAAACCTTTTGTGTCAAGTTCAACTTTGCTGAGTCTTGGACACGTGAATTTCCTTTGAGGGAATGAAGAGCCTGAGAGTCCGAAACACGGGAAGCTGTTACAGAAACACAGAACAGAAACAGCTGCTACGAATATGTGAATAAACTGTGTGAACTTGTTGTTTGGTTTGTGATCGTGCTCAGCAGCCACAGCACTTCGTCAGTTACCCCAGATATTTTTCCCACTGTGACAAACCAAAATGTCTTCAGAGGTCACACTGAGCACCGGGCTGCTTCAGTCTGTTACGAATCGGAGCGCCGCCACAAACCCGAGCACCACGCCCAGACTTGTCCATGTGGGCCTGGTGATGGCTCCGCCCGCCTCCAGGTGTAACGTGCAGTTACAGGTAGGGGTTAAGCTAACGTGGGTGGAGTTAGCTTGATTGGGGGTGACTTGGGTGGTGTTAGCCTGGGTGCGTTGTAACAGGAAGTCGTGTTTCATGGCGGAGAATTGATCAGGACCATACGGGACGTTCAGGGTCTCTGTCAAAACCTCGTGACCTGGATATGTCACCTGTCAGTCAAAGAGATCAGAGACCAGGGCGTTAATGTCACATGAGACTGTAACTGGAATGAGCACAGTTCAACCACTGGAGGTCAGTGTGTGTGTGTGTGTGTGTGTGTGTTTACGGTGAAGCTGTAGTTTCCAGGCAGCAGCAGTCTGTAGTATTCTCCATGTTGGTTGGTTATGAACGGACACATATTCTTACGACCTTTGACCTCCACCACGGCGTTCGGCACCGGCAGTCCAGAACCATCAATCACACGACCTTTGACCCCTGAGCACAAACACACACAGATTGTGTGAGGTGATTCTTACATATTGATCCTGGCTCAGTATCAGTTTAACGCCAGAGGAGGCAGGTACTGACCCAGGTGGACCTGCTGGATGAAGGCCAGCAGAGCCTTCTTGTTCTCCGTCCACAGAGCAGGAAGTTCGCTGGCTGGAGGAAACTTGCAGCAGGAAACCTCCAGAGTCAACTCCAAACACTGAGCCCACACATAGTTATAGTCCTGCATCCCGCCTGAAAACACACACACACACACACCAAACCACATGAAACATGAGAAAACTAAAAATTACTCTCTGATGAATTATATGACTGAATCGTATAAATCGCACAGCTGACCTGCCAGAGGATACCACTGGTATCCGTTGGTGATGCCTTCCAGGAACGACGTGCTGTCGTCGCAGCGGTCACCCAGGTGCATGGAAGCATGGCTGTGGGAGTACACCTTGGCCAGGTGAATGAACACATCGTCGTCAGGGGTGATGCTGGCTCCACCCACCAGCTCGCTGCCTGGAAAAACAGACGTGAGTCATATTTAGTGTATTTTGTCGTCTGTGTTTAGTACTCAAATCCAACAGATAGTAGTACACGTGCACTGGGAATGAACTTTAGTTAAAAAGCTGTTGCAGGTTTTGCTGAGTCATGGGACTGCTGTGGACCACCTACTTTTATCGTCTTCATCGTGACGCTGAGCTTTACTCTGCCTCAGCTTCTTCGTGTGAGTCCTGCTGCTGTTTCACAAACTGGATTTAAGTCAGAAATGACAGTTTCTGTGTGTGTGTGTTCACCTCCGTTGCTGTTGTCGTAAGGATAACTGGCCACCAGAGCTCCTCCGTGAAGGTTTGCGGAGAGGACGAAGCTCTCAGTCCTCAACCAGCCAATCACAGCCCTCACCTGTAACACATCACAGCCAGGGTGTGGGTTTGGTTCAGATGTCATATCGTGTCGGTTTGTGAAAGTGAAAAGATGTAAAAACAAACTCTGCAGCACAGAAACATAAAATGAGCCGTTCCTCAAATGTTAATGTACGAATCCAAATTTTTCTCTCCCAGTACTTTTATTTATTACTGCAGTACTTTTATTTATTACTGCAGTACTGCACCGACTGCAGTACTTTTATTTCAGACTCACCTCTGCCTCCCTCTTCTCCTCATCAAGCTGCTGTTGCCTTCGGACACCAGCAAAAGCATCGGGGAAGTTCCTGTTCAGGTCGATGCCGTTATGGTTGAACCTGAAACAGACGGGGAGAGACAGACGCTAACAGTTTGACTCCCAGGCAGTTGTACGGCTCCAGGGGCCCGTTCCACAGCACAGCAGAGTTTCTCAGGTTAGAAGTGAACAGCTTCAAACTCTGTTTCCAGCCTCTCAGTCGATTTTAAATCATTGTAAAGTGAATATCTTTGGATTCTGGGCTGAAATAAAGAAACGTGCAAACATGGCTCTGGGCTCTGGTGAACTGTGATCTTCATTTTGTAAACTAAATGATTTATTGAAAAAATAAGGTGGCGTCTCTGTAGTCAGTCCAAACGATGCAGCTGCTGCTGCTGAGGCTCCCTTGAGCAAGGCACGCATGTTGAAAATAGTTTCCCACGATCCCCCGACTGTGTCCAGGAAATGAGTGCATCGCTATTTATACAGAGGCTCTTAAGATGGAGAGCTAGAGACTCATGGAGAGTTTATGATGGTCAGTGTTAGTGAATACAACACAAAGAAAAACACACAATAAAACACAATTCACTGCTTTTAGTGTCTGAGCTGTTTAAGTTACTGACTCATATAAATACACAATATACATAAAGCTCATGTAATGATCCTATAATGAGACTGTGTGAACACATGCACGTCTCCACAATGTCATAAACACACACACACACACACACATATATATAGTAACATTAGAAGAAGTCAAAACACCTATAATTAGATACTTAGAGGCTTTTACTGTGACTGTAATCAGTGTGTGTGTGTGTGTGTGTGATACAGATCTACAGTGTGTGTCTGGTTTCCTGCTTTTTGGAGTGTTTTGGCCGCTGGACATGTTGGCTATGATTGTGTGTGTGTTGTCCTATAGTCTTTAAAGTCTTATTTTCGACTTTTGGTGTGACACACACACACAAACACACACACACACACACACGTTTTGAAAGGGACCCGTGCTTGCTAAGCCCTGGGCCCATGCACCATTTTCAGACGCTTCACATGTCAGAGCTAAAAATGCCTCAGCAGCTGCTTCTCTTGGCTTTTTAAACTCCTGACTTTCGCCTTAAATTATCCCCCAGGTAGCAAACAAGTGCTGACAATCATTCAGGTCCACAGCTTGAGGACTTTCTGCATAACTCAGCCAGCAGCTGGAGAACTGCTCACAACACTCAGCTTGATGTCTCCTGTACATATAGAATTCATACTGATGATCAGCTGTCAGTTTACAGTTTCACACACTACCAGCTCCAGAGACTAGTAAAACACAGACACTGAACAAACATGTGCCAAACTGTGTGTGTGTGTGTGTGTGTTTCTGTACCTGCCCTGGCTGTACTGGCAGTCTGTGCCCGCCTCATCGAAGCCATCGGGGTTCATCGTAGGGAGGATGTGGATGCGGGTGCTGTTCAGTAACTGCAACGACCACGTTTCATTGTTACGGTAACCACGCACCAGGTCGTCGATTAGCTGGAGCAGCAGCACTCGGCCGAGGACCTGCACAAACACACACACACACAGTCGTGTTTCCATCGCCTTGGAGGACGTTACACTGATTTCCTGGAGATTCACCATAACCCCATCCTCAAATTTAAACAAATTTAAATCCCCCATAACACACAATAATTTCTATAATTTCAAATATAAATTTAAGAGGATAAATGTGATTTCACTGGGGTTCATTTGATAAAAAATTGAATGAAGTCTGGTGCTTTAGAATGCTTTAGAACTCATTTTTTTGACATGACATGACATTTCCTCTCGATAAGCCTGCATGTTCCCTCCCGACGGAAGGAGCGGGGGAGGCGGTGATGTCGTGAGTCAGAGAGGAACTGAAACGCAATCCGGAGACGAGTCAGGGTCTGTTCGTCCCAGAGCGGCGGCTGATTGGATGGTAGGGAGAGAATGAAAAAACTTTGTGAATGAATGAGAGCCTCAGGGGGGAGAAAGAGAGAAGGGTGGGAAAAGTGAAAAGGTGTGTGTGTGTGTGTGTGTGTGTACAAAGACACTACACACACACACACACGTTCAGACTGGCTCTGCCTCCAGCCATCATTTAGTTTTCCACCATCACTCATCTACACTGCCATCACACAGAAACACCCCCCCGCCTGTACTTCTGTACTTACAGGATGAGTCTGGTGATGTTCTATTTATTTTTCTTAGTGTGAGTAAATCCAATAAAAATGAATGTATCTGTGAGCGAGTCCCGTGTGTGTAACCAAAGGGCTCCTGTCAGATTAGGCTCTGGGCACGTCGACGCTCTTCTTAACTCTCCGCTCTCTGCCTGCCAGTGAACTGAGGACGAGCTGAAGCCACCAAACTGGGCAAACCACACACACAGTCTGTTCTCACCAATGACCCGTCAGTCAGCGAGAAGCATAAACCTTAAGACGAGACAACGCACTGAACCACCGGTCGGGAGACGATCTCTCAAATCCCACGAGAACCAGCAGCTTGTACTGTTTATATTCATGACATTTGTGATGAAGAGGCAGAAGAAGCTCAGAGTTTGGTGAGATCCTGGATGGAGAGGTGTGCAGGACTGTAAAGCCGACAGAGGGAAGAGGAGCTGACTGAGAAGCCGTTACAGGTTTGTAAGGCCGTGTACAGGGTTGTGTGTTTATGAGAACGACTGACAGCGAGTGGATCTGAAGACAGAACGTCCAGTTGCAGTGCGTGTCCCTGCCTTTATTCTGTGTCTTATTCTGTAGCATTAGCCTCATTGATCATAGCACATTTCTCTCCCCTGCATGATATTAAAGTACCTGCTTCTAATAATTAAAAGTATTCTGGCTCTGGTGTTGGCTGGTATCAGATCTAACCCACGTTTTGTTTGCGTGTCACCGTTCGCTCAGTTCCCACTGGAAACAGGACGAGTCGCTTCTCCTCTAAGTTCGAGCACGTTTAGACAACAAGATGACACCAGTTCAGTGTTGTTTATGTTGCTTTGCATTAGCGGACGTGAGCTAATGTTCAGGGCTGCAGTCACTGGGATCAAACAACCCGCAGGAACAACAGTCTGAGCACAGTTTGAGCTTCCTTGGAAAACACAGGAAACCCGGCTCGCCCTCATTCCCTCTCAGCCTCACACACACAAACGCACAATATAACCCACACAATCAGTTTTCAAAAACAAGGCCGATAAAAAGAGCAGATATGCGTTGAAAGGCGACGGCTGCTTTACGTCACTGGTTTTTCCAGCTGACTCCATTTGTCACTCCACATGCCTGAGTCAGAATTTAATGCTTGACATATGAAGTTTGACAGCTGCTGGTAATTTGTTGTTGTGTGTTGTTGTGTGTGGCATAAAAGCACTCTGCATCTCAGATACAGACATAACATCGTTACAGATGTTAATGGTGAATCTCAGTGTGCAGGAAGGCCAGACGCAGCAGGCCGACTGTGACCGTTCGCTTCATGAGTTAAAGGACTGAGTTTGATCTGTGTTTACATTTAAATTACCGCTGTTCAAGCAGAGATTAAAGCTGCTGAGAGACATGTTTGATTTGACCTTACTAAACATCCCCAGGATCAGTGCTATTAGCAGATAAACGCCAACGCAAACGCAATGATTATTTTCCATGGAGCCAAACAGGATTCCTGAGATGAGCGTTTGCGTTTCTGCTCGTCTGACACCGATGACAGAAGCGTCCTCGCTCGTGCCATCTGGTTCTCTCTGAGGGTTTGATTTTCGGTCGTAGTCTGGATGCCTTTTAACATGACACCATGGGCATTAATCTGCTTGTCTACCAAACTCTGGATTAATCCTCTGGGAACTATGAATATCTGTACCAAATGTTACACTCCATCCAACAGATCTCCACATTCATGTCTTTTTCACAGTCCTAAAGAAAAAAGCAGAGGGAATCACCGGAGTCAGTGCGATTCATCCTCTGTGGATCAAAGATGTCTGAACAGAATTTTAATGGAAATCCATCCATTAAATGCACAGTGACACACACAACAGACAATGATCTCTACACGACACCTTTTCAACTTTTCCACTTGGCCTGAACATTCCTGCTGTTATAACGTGTGTGTGTGTGTGTGTGTGTGTGTGTGTGTGTGTGTGTGTAGACGCAGTGAAAAGGCCTTTTTCTGGAAGTTTCCTCTGAACCGACACACTCCACTGACTCTGTTTGCTGACTGTGTGTGTGTGTGTGTGTGTGTGTGTGTCCAGCCGTGACTTGTCTATTTAAGGACATTTCCATGGACTTTCACACACATGCAGTGTGATCAGCCGTTGGCCATCACCATGGCAACCAGACGCCGGTCAGAGGTCGCTAAGAGTTTCCTTTACACTGTTTGCAAAGGAGATTTATCCACATGTATTTCTATTTGTTTTTTTTTTGTTTTTTTGCTTTACTTGTAATTTATTAGATTGTCGAGCAGTCGTTTTGCAGAAATGGTGCCATAATATAAATTCAACGTTCTGATCTGATTAAACTTGGGACTCTTCTAACTGCTGACCCTAACCCTAACCCTTTCACAGTGATCATCTGACTCGGTGAACATGCTGTTGTTCAGCAGAGTGTGGCAGCTGTGTGAGTCTTTCCTGTCGGTTACTGCCGTTGTTTCTCCGTTGATTTGTTTTTCAGTGTCGTCTAATGTTTTAATGTTGACTCAGCGTATTGTCTATATCCATCTGAGGATAATACAGATCACACACACACAGACACACACACAGACACACAGTCTGTTGTCTGAATATAAAAGTGTGTGTGGAGTGTGTCTCACTTTGAATGGCTTTTGTTGATCTCTTTAGTCTGCTTTTATTCCGGCTTCCTGTCAACAGGGAGGGGTCCTGTTGTGTGTGTGTGTGTCTGTGTGTGTGTGTGTGTGTGTGTGTGTCTCACCTCGTTTCCATGCATGTTAGCCACATATTTGAACTCCGGGATACCAACGGTGTGACGCCGAGGACTGAGACCCAGAGCCAGCACCCACAGCTGCTGACCTGACAGACAGAGAGTAAATTATTC
>JBBMJY010000015.1:1390238-1410238 GCA_037833715.1 Toxotes lorentzi | reverse complement strand
TGTCTCTCTCTCTCTCTGTCTGTCTCTCTGTCTCTCTCTCTGTCTGTCTCTCTGTCTTTCTGTCTCTCTCTCTGTCTCTCTGTCTCTCTCTCTGTCTGTCTCTCTGTCTTTCTGTCTCTCTCTCTGTCTGTCTCTCTGTCTGTCTCTGTATCTTGACCATACAGCATTTTTCAGGGCTCTTACAGGTAAACTCCAGAAACGTTACCGGAGCATTGGAACGCTGATTCCCGATCGATTATCAGCCTCTAACAGACGCCTGAGATCAGCACCGACCGTCAGAGGTCTTACCTGGCCGCTGCCTGTCGGTCCGCCGGGTCGTGTGTCGAAGCTGAACCGAACAACAGTGGCCAACACCGGCAGAGCGACGAGCGTCCCGCTCCCACGGAGGAGAGACAGTTTAAAGAAGGAGTCTGTGTCTGTCGCTTCTCTGAATGAATGTTACTTATTCATCAGCGGGTCTCCCTGCTGTCTCCGTGAGGGGCGGGGCTTAGAGAAGTAAGTGTGTGTGTGTGTGTGTGTTGGGAGCAAACACACATTCAACAGGTTTATGAATGAAACAGAGTGATGATTCATTCAGCTCGGACAGAACAGCCTCCTATTCTGAACAAATGTGTGTTTTACCTCATTCACATTCAAGTTCATGTATGTGTCATTAGAATCTGAAACACTGATCCGAATACTATAGATACACTGATCTAAATAAGGAATCTGAATGTGAAGGAAATGTGATCATGGCCTTTGAGGACGGTGTAGGGGTCTTGAAGTGGTCGCAGGCGTGTTTTTGTTAAAGTTTTAAACTTAAATAAAGTTGTTTTTTTTAAAAATCCTGAATCTACACCAAACATTTATGTAAAAATCCAGAACATTACTAACCTTATAACAAACTGAACCACATGGTTTGTGCATTTAAACTCTCCAGTTTCCAGAATTTTAACAAACAGAGATGATTTATGTTAGTAAGACTGAGAGCAGGAACAAAGAGTCTGTGATGGAGGGAAGAGGCTTCACTCTGACAGCAGTGAACCACAGGAACCAGCTGGAAACAGGCAGGAAGCTTCAGACACCAGGGAGGTTTTTATGGTGGTTTGGCGCCATCTGCTGTCTGCAGCTACAAACAACAACGAGCAAATATCCAAACCCAAATGAAAATGAAAACTAAATAAACAAGTAAACAAGTCGTCATTTCTAAGCTTTAACTAAAACGAAATAAATGTTTACTTCTATCTAGTCACTGTAGCTGTAGGAGGTTCAGGGGTTTCTGAGAAAAATTTACGGACACTCAAAAAGGTCCTGTGGTTCCTGTGAGAGTCCAGTGGTCATTAAAGGGGTTGTAATGTCCTTGAGAGTTTTTGGGTGACACTTTAGTTCTTGAGGGTCCTGGAAGCGTTTGTGAGAGGTTGTAGGGTCCTGAAGGAAGCTTTAGGGACCTGGAGTCTGGAGAAGGTTGTAGGTCCTTAAACTGCTAAAACAATGCACACTCAGCATTAGTAGAAACATGCTAAGATACAGTCCAGTATCTGTTTTTTCTCTTCCTGGTGTATCAAAGTTAAAGTTAGTACTCGGATGCTTTCTGCGTTTTCAGCTTATGTTTGCACTAAAGTAAACCGACAGCACTGTAAGTGCTTTAATCCTCCATCTTGCACGTTGAGGTAATGATGTCAGAGTAATTGTGGCTCGGGGGGCTGGCTGGCTGACTGACAGCTCATTTAAAAAGACACGGTCGAACAGATGAGAGGCGAGGTTCAAAAACAGGAAGTTAATGAAGCTGGTGGGATGAGTGACAGGTACAACATCACTGATACGCTCATCTGTCTCCGTGTAATTGAAACCTCACTCGGTGAAACATGATGATGCTGATTCACCGGTTTCACCTGAAAACAAAGAGGGAGAGCCTCTTTGAATCCAACTCAACGGACAGCGACAGATCTAAGTGGAATATACAGAAATAATCTGTCTCAGTTGGACTCTGAGAGGGTGAAGTGGTCCTCGAGGAGGTTTTATGGCCACTGAAGTGGTTTTAGTCACCCCTGTTGTGCCAGCCGGAGGTTGCTGCTATCTGTAATTTTAGTGCACGATCATGTGCTCCTCAGGGCGAATGCCAATCATCCTGGAGACCCTCTGACGTCTTCGAGATAAATTAAGATGGTGAACATGATAAACGTTACCACAGTGCCACGCAGCACCTGAAGCCGTCCTTCCTGTGTGATGATGACACGGCTGCTTGTCTTTTACAGCCATCACCTTCCTGCAGCTGTTGGACAGTCTGAAGTTTCTGTGAGTCCACGGGCACCTGATGGACAAAACAGGACACAAAACAGCAGCAGCTTATGTGGGAATTTAAACACAGGGTGTTAGAAGGTCCACACGGATCTGTCCCCCTCTCGTGTCTTTAGTTAGTTATCTGCACTGTCATTGTGAACATGTTATTATACTGATGTTGCCCAAAGGTAAAGTATGTTTTCACACGCCAGTTAATCACAGGGCCGACACACAAACACAGGCAACCGCACACGCACACACCTAGGGGGCAATGTAGAGTACCCGGAGAGAACCCACGCAGACACAGCTCAGACCGGGGTTCGAACCTGTGAGGCCACAGTGCTAACCCCCTGCACCACCGTGCCGCCTTCCTGAGACCCAAAGGGCTTTACAATTGCAGCAGATGGATCAGTAGGACAGGATACGTAAATAAAGGGAATAAGAGATTTAAGAGAAACTGAACGAAACCAGCATTAAAATGCTGTAATAAAACAAAATAAATGAAGAATCTGAAGACACTGACAAAATCAAAAGAGGTAAAGTAAAAGGTCGGTCTTTAATTTTGACTGAAAATTTTCAGGACTTAATGTGGAACAGGAAAAGCCTGGTCACCAGTGGTTTGAAGGTGTGAGGAATCAAAAATGTATTGTGGAGCTAAACCAATAACCACTAATCATGTTTGACAGGGACAGCCATAAACAGCCTGTGAACATTCCTGCAGCTGCAGTCATATTTGGGCGTGGACGGTGAAGATTTGAACATTCGCAGGAAAAATTAAAGATGAATTTAAACTTAAATATTCAGCTGAGATCTGAATCTTCTGTTGGCTGAGACGAGCGCCACCGTTTTTACAGGCACCTTAATTATTCCTCACAGTTTGTAGCTGTAACCTGAAAATGGGATTAACATCGGAAGGCAGAAAACATTTCCTCCTCTCTCAAACACTGAACATGTAAAGTACAACAGTCTCTTAAAGCAAAGCGTCACCCAGGCACAACAAGCTCTGGCTTCGTTCACATGATGAGGTATGATGCTGTGGATTCAAAGAGGTCCAGAGTCCAGATGAGAGAGAGAAAATAAGCTGCTTTTATTTACTGCTTTCTCCAAAAAGATGCTAGAGCCGGTCATCAGTCAGAGATAATGCAGTAAAAGGCAGTGGTCTTCGTAGTATTTATTGAGCTTAAAGGTTCTTTGTTGACGTGTGGAGCCACATTTTTATTATATTTTATATAATAAAATAATATCTATTAGGACTTTATAGGTGATAATTGAATTGGTGCATCATTATGTAGCACGCTATCATGGAAACTTGTATGTTCTTCTTTTCTGAAGCACCTCGGACTTTAAGTCCTTCCACTACCAACCGAGACCTGATGACACCGCTGACACTGCACAGGAAATATAAGAGGTGGGAGGTGTGAACAGGAAGGATGATCAGTTTAATCTGTACTGACTGACAGGAGAGATGATCAGAGGGGCAGAGTTTCTGCCCCCGTCACTGGCGCCAGGACTGAAGAACGGGAAGAGTTTTTCAGTGAAGGGGCAGCCAGTGAAGGAGTAAAGAAGAGCTGCAGCATCCACATCGTAAAAGGAGACCAGACCCTCCTCGTAATCCACAAACACTCTCACCGTCTCAGGATGGCGGTTCACAGAGAGAGGGATGGGATCGCTAGCGAGCACAAAGTATCCTTCTCTGTTCCTCAGACATATAGTCCAGTAGCCATTCTCAGGGCTTAAAGTCATTTCTCCTTTCCTACTGACTGACTGCTTGGCCACTCCTAAAGTCCACCCAGTCTTCCCTTTCACCTGAACGTCATAGTGAAATCTTCCACAGGAGAAACTCTGCTTCCCCAAGACATGAAGTGCAGGCTCGAATCGTTTAGCGTTTTCTGGGAGTTTCTTCCACTCGTTGCCGCAGTGCACCTGTTTGCTATCATCCGACAGAATGAGAGCGGGATGTGCTGTGTCGGGATCCAAAGTCACGTCCACGACATTCTGCTGGACGCTTTCCAACTCAGCTTCCTGCAGCCTCTGTACCTCATTTTTGACCGTCTCCGTCAGCTGATTGACGGCTCTCACCATGGCTGTCCTCATGATTCCTCCATACACTGCTGGACAAAAGCTGATCTCTGTCCAGTCTTTGGTGGGTGGAGGAGCTTTCAGGGTGGAGAAGCTCTGGAGGAAGTGGAGGTGGTCCTCAGAGTGTAAGAGCTGATCCAGCTCAGCGTGCCTCCTCATCAGCCCGGAGATCTCCTGCTCCAGCTCTTGGATGAAAGCTCTGGCCTTTTTCTCTGTCGCTTTCTGTTTCTGTTCAATCATCCCGATGAGCTGTACTCGGGCTCCTTCCAAAGCCTGGATCAGAGTGGTGAAGACCTGAATGCCACCTGCCGTCTCTCTGTCTGCCGCTTCACTGCTGAGCGTGATCGAATGTACGACCTCCTGAATCTGCAGTTGTCTCTCCTGGATCATCTGCTGAAGCTGAGCCTCTGTTTTCCTAAGCTCTGTACTTTTTACTTCTTTTTCTTCTTCCAGAGAAACGACGTGGTGAAATCTGTGACTGGAGTCAGCGCAGGACCGACATATGGGCATTTGTTCGTTCTTGCAGTAGAGCTCCAGAGGTTTGTGATGCTCGGTGCAGGTGCCGTCTGCTGCCTTTTCAACAGAGCCAAACAGCTGATGAGTTTTCAGGCTGGACACAGTTTGATGAAGCTTAAAGTTAGTTACAAAGAAGATGGTCAGACACGTCAGGCCTAACACGGACAACAGGCAGCACATCAGGGCTGTCCGTTTAGGTCTAATGGGAACGACATAAGAACCTTTTCCTGGTTTGGCGTCATGTTGCTCTGAGCTGCTGCTGCTGGCTTTCTTCCCGACGGACTGTCTGAACTGGACAGCCATCTCAGATATGAACGTGTTGACACCCATCTTATATTTTTTTTCAACACGCTCTTTACACATGGGACACTGGCGGTGGTTATTAAAATTCAAGTGCTGTGTGATGCAGTTTTTGCAGAAGTTGTGTCCACATGGTAACGTGACCGGATCAGTGAACACGTCCAGACAGATGCAGCACAAGAGCTGCTCCTCGGTCAGCAGATAGCTGGCAGCCAACATGGCAACACCCTGCAACCAAAACAGAAAGAGAAACCTGAAGTTAAAGAACTGTTGAAGTTACTGATGGTGAAAGATGGTGAACATATTCCATTCCATGTTTGAGGTTACCTGCGGACATACACTGCCCTGGGTGATGATTCACAGAGAGATAAAGTGTGAATTTGAGTTCATTTCGATTTAAACCAGACGCTAAACGAAGCAATTTACCGCCGCGGCAAACGGAAAGGACGAAGAGCAGCAGCCCCCACCCGCTGACCCCCGGACAAACCCCGCTTCACCTGCCCAAAGTCCAGGGTCCGTGGCGGCTCTACATTGGATTACTCCCTGGGCAAGACCCCCTCCGAGTGCCCTAACCCTAACCCCTAACCCACGAACAGCCATGTTTTATTATAACAATATTCATATTATAACAATCTCCAACTCCAACATTACCAACACAATTTAGAAATTAAAGTTATCAGAAATGAAATAAATATACTCTATATACATAAAAGTGGCAAAAATATACACAATCACAACACACAACAGCAGATAGAAACTCCAGGTGCGGTCTTGTCTTTACCCTGAGGGTAGAAACTCCCCTTCTTTACAACATAAACTTCACAGTAAAGAAACATGAGTTCAGGTGGAATACAACTCAAAACACAGTCACAGATAACTAACTGTACTGACCTGTGTTCACTAAAGCTGCTGAAAATGGGACGAAACAAGTTTCATTTATCTTCAGTTAGAAACAAAAATCTGCTCCGGAGCGTCCCTGAGCGCTCGACACCTTTGGGACAGGTGCATGTCCTTTCCTCACTGCTGCTGCACCCCTCACACTTCAGCACCAGAGCAAGTCTGTTTACTTTGTGTCTGCTTTTGAAGCTGGGAGCCTGCCAGCAGCTGTCAAGCAAAACCAGCTTGACACAGCCAAACCCACTTCCACAGCAGCTATTAAATCCTCTGTAGTTTTAGTGAGTCCAGTAAGCTCCTCCTGGGCTGCTTTGTTTTCACAGAGAATTTACCATTTTAATGACAGTGCTCGCCTCCCTGCGTGCAGCCGTTCCAACCCTGCAGTGCCCCCGAGAAAACCCACGCAGGCACAGGGAGAACATGCAAACACAGAAGAGCCCAGACCAGGGTTCAAACCTGGAACCCTCAGGCCTCTGACGAAGGAGCGGTGGGGTCAGACCTAGTGAAAAATCTGCATTCTTGTGTCTTCTGATTGTTATCTGTGGGTGCATAGATAGCGCACATGGGTCAGGCTACATTTTCATGTTGAGTTTCAAAACTTCTTTCACATCTCCAACTCCAGCAGACTGACTCAGCTGTCTTTAGTTTGAGTCAAGCAACACAATCAAAAATAGACAAAAAAAAAAAAAAAAACACATTTCAGTGTCCATTGTACTCTGTATATCTGTGCATGTTACAAGTAAAGCTCATTTTATCTTCTCGTACCTAAACTGAGCCCTGATACATTTTTGTCAAAGACTAAAACTAAATAAACTCAGGTGCCAAAAACATAATTGCAGAGTAAAACAGGTACGGAATGCTGAAACAACAAGACAACACATTCTTACCTGCCTTATGAAAAGAGGACTTATGGGTGAACTGTCAGCTGACACTGAGGACATCTGGTGGACAGGTGAGGAACAGGCATAAAAATCCAAACAATATTTACTGAAACAGACCATCAGTCTGAGATTTCCAGAATAAAGGCATGATGTTTGGGGAGGGGCGAAAGCTCCTGCTGCAGCGTCTTTGCTCATAGAACTGGGGTGACGGGGTCTTTGTTACCTTTAGTTCTTGCATTGGGTTCTTATTTGCAGAACAAGCCTTGAGCGAAATATTTAGCACCACAGTGGTCTCCAGCTGTCTCACAGCCATCCACCCAGTGATTCCAGGGACTTCAGACGTCACTTTGTTCCTCAAAGACGCCACAATTTCTGTTCTACAGCCTCCAGAACAAGTGATACTGTACCAACGCTCACCTCAGTCGTACCTCCAGAGCGAGTTGATGTGTGCTCGAGAGGGTACGGCAGAGATGAAGGACGAACCAGTCATGGGACTCCTTGAGCCCTGGTTTAGGTTAGAGAAAGAATCATGTTCATGGTAAAAAAAACAAGAACAACAGAAAACATCTTGCAGTGGAAAGCTGTGGACTTTAACAGAACCCAAACTGGAAGTGATCCAATTAATCAAATATATCACCCAGAACTAAAGTAAATGAAGTAACTGAGAAACTTTTTTCTCCAGGTTCAGGAGAAACCTGATTATTCGGCCGCGTGAACCTTTAACCGGGTTTAAAAAGGCTTGATTAAGTGTGTGAAAGCCTCATGCACATTTACTTTGCTGCTGAAAGCCCAGATCCACACATACACTCAGCCTGTGCTGATAATCCCAGCTACAGAGAGCTGCTGGTGTGTGTTTGCTTTATTATGTGTGTCTGTGTTTTTGAGTGCATCTCAGTGTGTGTTTGTGTGTGTGCGCTCCGGGGTAAATAGCGTCTGATTTGTACTGTGACTCTGCAGCCTTCAATTCTATTTTCTCTCAATGTCACAGACTCTGTGTGTGTGTGTGTGTGTGTGTGTGTGTGTGTGTGTGTGTGTGTGTGTGTCTGTGTTCAGGGTTTCATGTCAGGTTATAATCCTGTCAGGCTCAGAAACCTGAACTGACATGAACAAGAGAGAGAGGAATGAATGACAGACTCGCTCTCCATCTCTCAGGGGTAACCACGGTAACGGGCCTGTCTCTGTTTCCATGGCTGCAGGTTGGAAACCGGCTGCCTCTGTGCCCCTGAGCAAAGCAGTCTCAAGGGACAAGAAAGAGTACACAGTTTTACAAAAGACAGAGGAGGAGAGGAGTCTTTCATTAATATAAAAACGATCACTCGACAGAAACGTGAAACTAAAAAAATGAACATAAATGTAAATCAAATACACATTAACTAATTAAAGACTAATTAGTCTTTAATTAGTTAAAGACTAATTAAAGACTAATTTAATAAACGTCAGACTCTAAACCCAACAGAAATATGAACACTCTTATTTACTTACAGAGAAACAAACAAACAAAAAAATAAATAAAAACCAGAGAAAATAAAGAGAAAAAATATTTGAAATAAATCCAGTGAGGAGAGACGAGAATGATGGACACAACCAACAAATCAGAGCCGAGTTAGAAAACTCTCCTCTCTCTGTCTCTAATGAGCAGGTTCAGTCTCACATTGTAATAAAAGAGACAGAAAATGAAACCTTCTGTTCTGCTGCTATCACAGGCCTGTGTGTGTGTGTGTGTGTGTGTGTGTGTGAGACAGATATTACCATATCAGTGGTTTCCTCCTGAAAGCTTCCACCCACTTCCTCTCTTCCTTTCCGCTGAGACGTAATTGTGGCTGATTATTAGAGGAGCACTATTATCAACACACACACACACACACACACACACACACACACACACACACACACACACACACACACACACACGGAGGACGTGAATCAGAGCAGGTAAATGAAGCAGCAGAGAAATTCGTCTGTCGAGGAGAGAGAGTGAATCAGTTCACCGAACAGAGTGATGAAAGAAAGAGAAAAACAATCCGACTTGCGCTGACACAGACACAGACACATCACCACCTTCTGAGCTGATGTGCTGAACTGGTTAAGAAACAGCTGTTTATTACAGAGAATCATGATCCTTCACCCGGAGACGTGTTAGAGTCCTGATGAATCCAGTCCAGAGTTCCCTCTCTATTAGCTCCGTTTTGGTCTCTACCAGCTCCTGAGGGAAATATCTGGCTCTTTAGCCGCTCAATGTGCTGCTGTGTTCAGCAGCTGGTCTCTCACCGTCGTTTTAGAGCGTCTCTCTGCAGTTATTTTGCATCTGTGTGGTTATTCTGAGCCCATTTGTAGATGCTTTGTGGGTCTCTGTGATCACGTCGTGTCCTTTAACTAAACACTAAGAGACTCAGCTGCAGATTCAGGTGATCATTTCCCACTGGTTCGTCAATATGAGCGACTCCTTTCACGCTGTCATTTCACGCACTGTTATTATTTAAGTCATGGCGCTGACGATCACTGACACAGACTACAAATGTGGTGTAACTGGTTGCCGTTACATTATGCTGAGAGCGTTCATCAGTTTGCAAAAAGTCATGAATATTCAGATTTGCCGTTGTGTAAAACAGCAGCTGGAACAGTGATTAATTCCGTGAAGCAGAGAAAGACTTTAAGCTTTCACTGGATTCTTCCATCAGAGGAAATAAAGACAGAAATTAACAAATTAACAAAACTAATTGGTTTGTTGAGAGTCTCTGTCACCTCATATGTTCATTAAATGTAATGAAGTGTTAAAATATGCTGACACCCTGCAGCCGCTCCTTGTAAACGTATTTATAGATAATGGTAGTGAATAATTACATTTTTTAATTTAATCAATCTAATGAATATTCACCTGATTAATGCAGAGGAAGAAAAAGACACAGCTGGATGAGGTGGGAAACATGATGCAAATTATTCAAAGTCAAAGATAATAATAATCAGAAACAGACAAAATCAAATATCATAAAAATGGAAAAATATCAATGACATCGACTCTGTTGTGTGTTTGACTATATATGTGAGGGACCACAGAGAAGGTCTGAGTTTCTTCGCTTCAGCAGCACACAGCCCGACCCTCACCGGACAGCTTATGTCAACATTTCATAAGAGCTCAGTTTTCTCTGTATACACTGAAACACAAAGCTGGTGCTTTAACATTTACACACCCAGCAAATCATTTCGGATAAGCTCCACTTCTGGGTGACGAAATGGCTGTTTTAGTCCGAACACAGGGTCGAAGGTGGATTTACAAACTGACCTGGTTTAGTGTGGACGTACGCGACAATCTGACCAAACATCAAACACATCAGAAATATATCATAAATATATCAAACATCAGAAATATGTGTCTCTCAGACAAACCTACTGTGATGTTTGAACAGAATCTTACACATAAATTTATTCTCATTCAAATTTCTCTTTGTAGCTTAAAGGTAAACTTCACTGGAAAACATGTTGTTACTCACAGGTGATCTCTCTGATCAGGTGAAACTCTGGAGGCCCCATGTGACAGGTGAAACCCTTCTTCTACTTCTTCTTTTTCCTCCTTTGGATTTCCAGATGGATGCTTTACTGCCACCTACTGGACTGGAGCCACTGCAGAAACCAGAAGGTGGGAAAACTCAGGGTGTAAATATATTGAACCGCAGGTAACAAGAAGACTGATGCACCTCACACTAACGAGTTAATGAATGGGTAAAAAACTACAAACACTCAGATATTTGAAAATCACTTTATACAACCTGATATTTGGTTTCACTTTTAACTATAAATGTGATCTATTATTGCTCCTTCACTGTGTTGGGATTAATGAATTAATTCTGCAAAGCACTATTTAACAAAAGTGACGTCTGAATAATATTTGTTTTGAGTCTTTCACAGGACTGCACACATTCGCTAAATTTAGTTACGATGCTGCTAAAATAAATTCCCTCTCTGTCACCTTGTCAGTCCTGTAAATGTATGGAGTGCAAAGTGTGTGTGTGAGTGTGTGTGAGTAAGTATAATTGGCTCCTGCAGGAATTTATCACAAATTCACAACTTTCGCAGCAGCAGCAGACACCGACCAATCACAGGGCCGGTGGAAGTTTTTTCCACCAACCAGCACATTCTCCACTAACGAGGCTCGTTATGAAGACAGACATGTGACAGAGAGACACACTCTCCTCCTAATTAGAGGGTAATAAACCACATCAGAGCGAGAGGTTAAAGTTTCCCGCTTCATTAGCTGGTTTTCTTTTTTGTCCAGTTATTAAATGTCAATTAGCCCCTCCCCTCTTCTTATCTGGGTCATGTGATTGGTCCAGCAAGAACTCGTTAGCAGCGCTAACATCGGTGTAATTAGGGAGGTCAGACTGGGATGAGGAGCCGCGAATAACATGAGAAGGAAAACAGATTCCTCCTCTTATCCATCCATCAAGGTGTTAACTTCTGGAACGTTTCCCCTCAGCCAATCAGATTTCTCCTCACATACGAACGTCGCCACCAATCACACAGCAGATCTGTCACTGTAATGAACACTGCTGTGTGAGAGTGAGTGGGTGTGTGTTGTTCTGCGGACGCATATTTCCTCTGCAGCTTCAGTTCATACGTCACACTTAAAACTACCAGGACAAGGACACACACACACACACACACACACACAGGGTCAGCAGACTGAGGTCGTCTGAACCTTTGGTTGTTCAAACACCAAAGTGACTGTTTAAAAAAAAAAATCCATCAGTTTTCACTCTGTTTGTTTACTCTGTTTGTTTACTCTGCTGTTCCTCTCGGGTGAAATATCATTATTTATTTGCCCACGTAAGGGGATTAAGCCTCTGCCCTCAGCCTGTTTATACTGTAAACTAATGTTAATGGCTTTAACTTCTGAGCCAAAGCATCACAATTCTGCTTCCTGTCAGACTTTACTGACTTTATTTTGCGTGATTAAGCTTTCAGCTTTCGGAGCAGCTGCTGAAAACCTAATGAAAGCATGAATTATAGCATTTTTCAAAATAAAACATATAAAGCTGTCATCCTCCTGTTGTCTGAAAGCAGATTTATTTGGTGTTTGAAGATCTAAATCAGATCAAGCCAGAGCAGACTTAGTTTCTACAAAATGGAAATCGCTTCCTTAATGTGATATTGAACTGTGAACGTCCATAAACAGTGGAGAAGTGGATCCAGGTTTTAATGAGATCTGGGTCAAAAAAACGTGAACAAAATGAAAACCACAAAGCCATGTTTCTCAGCACAGGTTAAGAAAAGCCAGGGACGCTCTGGTTACTTCACAGTAACAAAGGTGCCGTCAGGCTGACAGCTGATCCTCACTAATCACTGAGACTCTGTCAGGAGTGTTTGGGTCCATAGAGTGTGGGTTTCTGATCCTGAGGAAGGACTTCATCGGCTCAGGTTCCACAAACCTTCGCTACACAGCAGGAGGTCAGTTTATTCAGAAACGCGTCTCTTCCAGGTGTGAAGGGTTCAAAAAAGACGAATGAAACAAACTTTAAAAGTGCAGAAGAGTCCTTTTAACTTTGAGTGCGCACACACACACACACACACACACACACACACACAGAGGTTAGAGGCTGAGGCTGTGGAGAGGAAACATCATTTATTCAATATTCCATTACCTTCTCATTTAGGGCGAGAGACTCATTTATTCTCATCAGGAGAGCGAGAGGGAAACAGGATATTGTGTATTAACTCCATCAGTGTAATGATGTGGAGCTTTTATATAAAGTTTATAATGAAATGCTGCCCGTGTGTGTGTGTGTGTGTGTGTGTGTGTGTGTGCATTGTCCATGTGTGAAGACGACGTGGGCGGAGTCTGCCAAAGGGAACATGCGTGCAGCGCTCCCAGCAGCCACTGGGGGGCGCTGTACATCTGTCCATCAACCATCAACATGAAGCAGCCTCTGTCCAGGCTGTTTGATTGGCAGCAGACACAAGTGCTTCCTTTCTCCTAGCCTGCCTCCTTGTCTCCTTGCCTACCTCCTCCTTTCGTTTCTCATTTCTTCCTCTTTCACTTCTTTCTTATTGTTTCCTCCTTTCCTTTCCTGTTTCCTTCTTTTACTCCTTCTTTCTTTCACTATTGTCTCCTTTCCTAATTTTCTTCCTTACCTTACCTTACCATGTCTCCTTTCCTTATCCACAAACCTCTGTTTCCCTTCCTATCATTTCCTTTTGTATCTCCTTCATTCTCCATGACCTCCTCCTTTTCTCATTTTCTTCCCGATCCTTTCCTCCTTTCCTTATTTGCCTTTGTTTCCTTTCCAACATCCTCATTTCCTTCCCTTTCTTTTCTCCTCTTTCCCCCATCTTTAAGACACTTCATCCTTTCCTTATTTACTTAATTTCCTTTCGTACGTTCTCATTTTCCTTCTGTATCTTACTCTTTCCTTCTTTCCTTTCACCTCTCCGTTTTCTCGTTTCCTTATTTTTTTTTCTCCTTCTTTCCTCATTTTCCTTCCTGAACTCATCCTTTTCTTGTTACCTTCCCTGCATCCTCCTCTCCTTTATGACCCAGGATCAGATTTTTGGCTCTGGTTTTTCCTCCTCCTCCTCCTCCTCCTCCTCCCTCGCTCCTCTCTTTCTGTCCAGATTAAAAATCTGACTTCCAGCAGATAAACGGATGGGTCTGAGCAGATGGGTGGCCTAGTTTCAGCCTCTCTCCTCCTTCTATCGATCCCGCTGTCCCTCTATCAATAATCCATCACTCGTCCATGAGCCTCTGTAAAACGGTGCCGGGGGAGGAGACAGAACCAGACCACGTAAAGAACCTGAACCTCTGCTGGAGGTTCTGGTGTTTGTGGCAGATACTTTAAAGATGGAATATCATGGAAAACAGGAAGTGTCTCGACCGGCGGTGAATGTTGCAGATGTTATTTGAGTGCTGCTGAAGCGTGAAGCGTGCTCTCCTCACTGCCTCACCAACTTTTTGACAGGATGAAATTGCATTATCCAAAGAAGTTACCCAGAACTCCTCAGTGCAATGTCACAGCTGGAAAAACTAATGATATTCAGAATCAAACTTTTCTATTTCAGGGTCTGAATCAGGTTTGTGTACTGCCAGGAGTCTGATGTGTCCCAATTCCACGTTTGCATGTAAGTGTTTTCCACACAAAGTGTCGTACTACAGGCTGCAGGCCATGTTTGTTCCCCTGTAACTTTGATTCAGTGTCTCTCATATTCATTCTGACTTTTATGTTGTAAAACTTAAAGAGTCACCTTTTAAAGGAGACCAGGTTTATGACCGTAATCAAAGGGGCTGATGAACACTAACCTTTTTATTTGCGGTACTTTATTTTCAGGCCTGTGCAGAAAACGTCAGTGATGTGAACATTTAGCTCGGAGCTCAGCTGAGCCAAAGAACAGCAAACACCAGGCGCTGGTCAAAGTAAGAATTAGGTTTAGGTTAAAGTGACATTTAGAGGCTATGAAATAAATTATCCTAATGCACTTGTGTGACTGAGGAAGTGTGTGTCCTTACTGCGTGTGTGTGTGTGTGTGTGTACATGTAGTTCTATGGCTGCATGGAGAAATTTGAGTTTGAACCAACTGTTGTGACAACTTCAAGGGGCTGTTTGAGGGTTAGAAAGATGAGTGTGTGTACAGGTGTGTGTGTGTGTGTGTGTGTGTGTGTGTCAGACTGACACCTGGGTTTTCTGGTTTCCTCCAGCAGCAGGTGGTTTGACTGGAAAAGGTCAAAGCTCCACATCTTCAGCACTGAAACTGAAACACAGCTCACTGTGTGTGTGTGTGTGTGTGTGTGTGTGTGTGTGTTTGTTCCCGTAATGAGACCAACAGCCTCCACCTTCCAAATTACCCATCATCCCCTGCTGTAAAATACACCCACACACACACACACACCCAGCACAGAAACACACACCTCTGTGTATCTACAACAAGTTGAACCCATCGTTAGTTTATTTTATTCCACTGATTCTTTCACGTCAAAAGTTTCAGGACGTTTTTATTAAACTTTCAGCAGCTCAGGTTCAGTGTAACAGTACAAAGGTCAGTGGTAAACTGCTCGAGATAAAAACAAAAACAAAAACAAAACCGGTCAACAAAAAGAGAAGGATCCTGTAGATTTGATAGAAAAAAGGAAATGAAGCTCTGAAAGTTAAAGCAAACACTTTGTACAGGTGATGATTGTATACTGGACTGTATATACTGTGTCTCCTGTGTGGAGTGTATACAGTATATACAGTACTGTATATCCTGTATATGCTGCTGAGCTTCATCCCACAGCAAGATACTGACCCACAACATTAGAAGAACAGAACCAGACTGATGAGGACCAGCACAGTCTCCAGAACTAAACCACATGGATCTGGTTTCTGATGGACTGGACAGAAGGTGAAAGCAAAGTACAAGGGCAGCACATCTGTGTGAACGTCTGCAGCAACAGCGCTGGGACGAACAATGAAATATAAATACTTGCAGTAGATGAACAGCTGGGAAAACAGATGCATTTCTGTGCAATGATTTTTTTTTTTAGGGTAAAATAATCAACCTAAAAGAAACGAGATCACATCATTACAACATTTTCATCTGTTGTGCAGTTTGCAGATAAATCTGAAAACTTTAAACTTCACTTTCTGCAGTTTGGTGAGATGTGTGTGTGTGTGTGTGTGTGTGCTGTACACACCGTCCATCACACACGTGTCCACCGTGTTAACATGCAGCAGTGAGCCCATCATAGAGTGTGTGTTGTTTAGAACCACATTCATCACATTAACATGCAGTGCAGAGCCCGTTCACGTTTCTGAGATGGGGCTGTGTCAGTGTGTGTTTGCGTGTGTGTTTCATCACACCCTCACCTCACATCCACAGACATGAAGCTCGTCGGCCGGGGGCCCGGCAGGCGCTCTGCAGGCTGCACCTTGATTGGACCGTCATCATGTGATGTTCAAACCTCCACGTTTAGATTTTTATTCGTACTCTTACATCTTCTGCTCAGTCTGAGGGGAAAAAAACCTGCTGAGGATCTGAAAACATACGAATTCACATCAAACCACATCGATGTTTTACTGGTTTCTTGTGTTTTTGTTGTCAGCTGATGGACTTTCTGATAAGAAATGCTAACAGTCACTTACAGAGGCCCCGGTCCAGGGGCCCCTGGGCATGTGGCCGGGAAGCTTGTTGAGTGATCCATCTGTGGCTGCGACCCAAACTAAAGAATCAGGAAGAGACATAAAAAGATAAGAAGAATAGAGTTTACGGTCCAAATAACAAAGAAATATAGTTTTTATTCATTCATGGCACAGTAGGACATTGTGACACAGATTTACACACTAACAACACTCAGAGTCATTAAACCATAATAATAATAAAAAAACCAAAACCTTTCCTGTTTCAGTGCAAAGCAAATTTTCACCTTGTGTCGTTGTCACTGAACAACATGCTAACGGTACTCACACTTCAGCTGTGAGCGAGCTGGCAAAGGATGCACCAACAATGTCTGTTACTTCCCTCTGTCTCCTGTTCCCTCCATCTGTGTGTGTGTGTGTGTGAGTCAAGAGATAAGTGTGAACGTTTCACTCGAGCTGAAACATTTTCAGCTGCACGCGTCTTCGCGTCATTTGCGTCGCCTCAGGTGCATCGATACACTGGACGCCTGATTGGATGTTACCAGTCAGCTGACTCGCGGCCACACAGCCGTGACTGAGCCGGAGACTGTGGAGCATGAATGAAGCAGCTGATGCCAGTCGGCTGATGTGAGCGCCGTCTCATTTGTCCTCCACTGCTCAGAGGGAAATGTTGCTCTTCACATTATTATATCTGTATGTTCAGTAATACAACACACTGAGAGCAGCATTTACTTTTGATACTTTCAGTACATTTTGCTTTAAGTTAGGAGAAAACTTTATTTTCACTCTGCTGTGTTTCTGTTTTCACAAGTGAAAGATCAAGGCCACCTATAAAACATGCAGACTTCAGATTTCTCCTGAACATGGAAATCACCTTGCTGCTGTCTCTGATGCTTGTGTATTGATCTGAAGGATTGATTTGTTTAGATGACTAATAATCAGCCGTCTGTTTGTGGAGATTTAAGTGAAACAGGTTGAATTCTCTGCAGAGCTGCTAAAGGAGTCAGTTAAACTGCCTGACTGGGTCTGTTCCCTCAGAGAAAAAACTCAATAGTCCTGTAATATATTTCAAATATCACAGGACTGCTTCAGATCTCCTCAGCAAAATCACGACCACGAGGGTCTTAAACACATTACATGGAAGGAAGAGGGCTCCAGTCAAAGCACAGTGCAACAGATCCAACGTCTTTGTGCACATGTCTTTTATAATAATCATATTTCCTTAATGTGCAAACAAATCAAACAAAAATAAAATCGTCAATGAAGACAGGATATTTTTGGATGTGCCTCTGAGTGCAGGATGTCATTAACGATATTAAGATGAACACATGAAGAGAAAGTGTCAGTTCACCGATCTTATAAAATACTTCATATGAATTACAGCTGCCAGCCTCTCTTCTTCTGTGCAGCAGTATAAGAGATCCTCGCTCATGGCTGCCTGCAGGTGCCTGCAGTTCCCTCCAACCTCCCATTCTTCTCTCTTCCACCCTGCAGGAGGTGCATTGTTGAGTTCAGTCGGTAGAAACCGCAGCAGCAGCTTCCCTCTGATCGTCGTCTGAGTCGGCCAGATTGGATGATGCTTTTTTCTGTGTTTTATCACAGTCTCAGCCTGTGTCTGTCCTGCTGAGGGCACTGATGAACACACTGATGAGCCACACACAGCTGACGCAGCAGGGAGCCGACCAATCAGAGCAAACTCTGCTGCCACCGTCCCACTGACTGACTGATTGTGTTTCTTGCTGAAAAAGTCGGGATGTTTTTTTTTAGACTGTTCTGTTCAGTCAACGTCCCAAATAAACGAACAAACCTTTTGACCAAATGATTGCAGGGACTAAAGTCAGGGCTTAAACTCAGGAAACTAGAACCGGAGATACAGGAAGAGCTAAAACTCTAACTAAGGGCCTAAAGGTGGGAACTCAACACCTAATCTCAGAGACTTAACTCAAGAACTAAACTTCATTTTACACTAAACTCTGGAAATAAACTTCAGGGACTTTACGACCTATTTCAGAAACAATTTTAAGAACTAAACTCAGGGAATATGTTTCAGGAACTACACTCCTGAACTAACTTTACTGAAGTTACTGACCCAGCGACTAAACTGAGGTGATAAACCAAGAGGTGAAAATGAGACTCCAGCTCTGGGCCTGACCTCAGGAACCAATCACAGGAACTAATCTCAGAAACTAAAGCTGTAATTTAGGAATCAGACTCAGCTGCTACATCCAGGAGCTAATTTCACCCTGCAGGCTCCTTCAGCTCGTCTGAGCACAGAGAATAATCAAATGAAACTGATAACATGAAAACACACAGCTTCGTCAAACTGTAATGCTGAAAGGAAAATTAATTTTACAAGTTAGACATGTAGGTTCAGGTTAAGTTATAATTCTCCAAAAACTTCTACTCCTCAACTGAAAACTATTTTTTTGACGCCTGAAGTTTTAAGTTTTCACAGGTGAATTTTTCATGAACTGCTCCGGTCGTCGACCTTGGCTCGACTTCTCCTCCTCCTCCTCCTTCTTCTTCTTCTTCTTCTTCTTTTCCTCTTGCGATTATCTCTGTATCAGCGTAATTACAGCTCATTCATCTTTTCTGCCAGGACTCAAGGACGACACACACACACACACACACACACACACACACACACACACACACTCCACCCATTTCTCCATGTTACAGGAAGATAATTTGGGGAAATACTCCTTTAATTATGATTCATATCTGGGTCATTCATAACCATCACCAGCCTTAGACCTTAGTGTGTATGTGTGTGTGCAGCAACATTAGCATGAAAGTTGCCCGTTGTCAGGGCAACCATGCCAATGGATGTAATCTCTTAGGACGAGACATTTTGTGTCCTTTTATTGAATTTAACTTCCCCTAAAATGAAACGCAGGTTTTTATCCCAGCCTGCTATTTTAGCATTAATCACTTATTTAAAAGTGCAGGGATTTGAACCTGTGACCCTGCACTCAGATGGACTAATACAGTCTAACAGGATCTGACCAACACCAAGTCCAACCCGACAGAATTCAGGTTGTAGATGTGTGTCGGCTCGCTCTCGCTCGTTTCCTCTCGTATCGCCTGCTAAACCATCCATCAAATTACAGAGGCGACGCAGCATCCATCACCCCATCCATCATCGAAAGGAGACATGCGAGAGAGACGGGACAGACAGGAGAGGCTTTACAGAAGGGAGGAGAGATAACAAGAGGGAGAGGAGAGGAAACTAGGAAAGGAAACGAGAAGGAGAACAGAGGATTGAATGAGAATAAGGATGTGGAAAAAAGAAAGGAGATGAGAGAAGAGAAGAAGAAGGGGTAGGAAAGAAAGAGGTGAAAAGGAGATGAGCGGAGTGGATAAGAAAAGAGGAAAGGAAGGAAGGAAGGAGATAGGAACCAAAGGTATGACAGGAGGTGTAAAGGAGGTGAGAATGTTAAAGGAGGTGAGAAGAAGAGAGGAAGGAAAAAGGAAGTGAGGAGAAGGAGGAGGTGGTGTGAAAGATAAATAAAGAGGACGTAAGACAGGAAAGAAAGAGATGAGAATAAATGAGAAGAGGAGAGGAGACAAGGGGAGAGAGGGAAAGAAAGATGAAGGAAGAAGAGAAGGAAAGAAGACGAGGAGAAAAATGAGGGCGAGGAGGGAAGGAAGGAGGGATGAAATGAGAAATGGAGTGAAAAGGAGGAGAGAAAAAGAAAAGAGGAAGAAGAGAAAATAGAGAGAAAGATGAAATGAAATGGAGCTGTGGAGTCTTTGTGCCACAGAGGAAAGCAGAGAGCAGAATAATTCACTTTTGCTGAAGTCAAGGTGAACTTGTAAATTGTGTTGTAATTCCCAATTACACACACACACACACACACACACACACACACACACACACACACACACACACACACACACACACCCCAGATAAAAAAGAGGAGAAAAGCAAATCCACAGAGAGGAAAAACGAAAAGATCGAAAGCGCGCA
>JBBMJY010000015.1:1377394-1390138 GCA_037833715.1 Toxotes lorentzi | reverse complement strand
GCCGATCTAAGAGGGTAGAAGAGGGGAAGAGAGAGGAAAGGAAAGAGGGGGGGAGAGGGGGGGGGGGGGGTGGGGGGGGGTGTGTGTGTGTGTGTGTGTGTGTGTGTGTGTGTGTGTGTGACTGTGTGTGTGTATGTGTGTGTCTGTGTGTGTGACTGTGTGTGTATGTGTGTGTGTGTCTGTGTGTGTGTATGTGTGTGTGTGTCTGTGTGTGTGTGTGTGTGTGGCTGTGTGTGTGTCTGTGTGTGTCTGTATGTGGATGTGTGTGTGTGTGTGTGTGTGTGTGTGTGTCACTGTGTGTGTGTCTGTGTGTGTCTGTATGTGTGTCTGTGTGTGTCTGTATGTGGATGTGTGTGTGTGTGTGTGTGTGTGTGACTGTGTGTGTGTCTGTGTGTGTCTGTATGTGGATGTGTGTGTGTGTGTGTGTGTGTGTGTGTGTCTGAACATAAGAGCTCTGCTGATTTCATTTTGTTCTCTCTGCAGGTTTAAATAAAGTTTATAAAGTTTATTCTGTTATTCTGCCTTTAGAAACAGATGTTAGGTCAGTGTAGGACGAGGAAGAGGAGAAGAGAAAGAAGGGAAGGAGAGAAAGAGGAAAGAAAGGTAGGAGGCTATAGGAAGGAGGGAAGGAAGGGAGAGGAGGAGAGGGGCTTCCTAAAAACAAGGGAAGGGAAAGAGGAAAGGAAAAGCAAAAAACGTGGAGGTGAACGCTGCTCTCATCATTCCTTCCAGCTTAATGAGCCGCCAGCTTTCATCTCCCTGCCCTCATCACTCTTCTTCTCCTCTAAATGTTTGTGTTTTACACCTTCATCCCGCCTTCCTGCCACAGCAGTGCATTTCGTTTATCCTCCTCATGCTTCAACAAACCAATCTGATCGCTCCGTATCGTGTGATCACTCCTCTCTGTCCAGCTTCCACTGAAACATTTGACATTTTTATGCCCGTCGGGGTTATTCTGGTTTTATAAATGGCTCTGGACTGACATTAAAAGCCTGAAGTGACTATTATTGATTGGACTGTAAATGTGTGAATATGAAGATCCTCAATTTAGTGTTTGGAGGTGAGGAATTAAAATCATCTGCAGGGGAACAGAGCTCGTACAAGACGTTTTATTGACTTTTCATTTTAACCATGAGTCTGATATATTGTTTTGGGGCAGAATTTAATTTACTTGCACACGTGAGTGATTTCCTGAGGAGCGGGAGGACGAGGATATTGAAAGTAAGCAGAGTTACATCAGATTTCCTCAGCTCCTCGGCTCTGTGCTCGCAGGGCTGAGGGTTTCTGCTCTTACAGTAGGGCAGAGTGAGGCAGGGTGGCACGCTCTGTACTCTCTTCACTTATTTATGCCACTGCATCTATCTTTTATTTAAAGCTTCATTTTGGTTTATTTTTCGGCCACGAGGAGACAGAAGAAATCCACAAGAGCCTGGAGAACACAGATAATCACCTGTACACGCGTTCTCACCTGAAAGACTGAAAACTTAAGACCAGCATTCACTCTCCTTTTTGCTCTGGATTGGTCTCCACCAAGTCTTCTTTAGTTGCTGCATGTTCCACTTTCTTCAGCAGGTAGTGAGAGTCTGGTGTTTGGTGCTGGACAGGTTGTGTACGGTGGGTTTATCAGAAGCTGCCGCCGCTGGTGACATGGAAGCATCGTCAGTTTCAGCACGTGTTCAATAACAGAAGTTACTTAGGGTGGAAACGGGACTTGTACGATAAAATTAACAGAGAAAAGAAAACGCAAAGAAACGAACACAGCAAGACAGAAACGAAGTGGAGGATGTGACAGAGGGAAGTGAAAAATGTGAGGAAGAGAAGCAGAGCTCAAATCAGAAGTGACAGCTTCACGTCTCCGCTGTCACCTCAGTTTGCAGCTCGCTGTGTTTGTTAGTGTGTCAGGAAAAACACACTGATCAGATGTGTGAGCGAGACTTTACCTCCCTCCTCTGTCAGACCGGCCTCACTCTCTCACGCTTCATCTTCCTCTTCATGTGTCGTGTGTTCTGCAGTTTGACTGAGTGACTGTTTGATTCTTTCCCTGGTTCTGCTCGTGACTCATCCTCAGTGGCCGTGTCTTCTAACAGTCGACTCAACGTGACGTTAATGCAAACACACTGTGAATTTAAGACACGATGAGCCGCTGCTTGTGTACGAACTGAGTCACAGCGTCTTTAGAGAGTCGGACTCAGTAAATCTGAGCAGATGCTGCATGTTTTATTACTCTCAGACGCCATGTTTACACTTTTTACTTTGCCTTTCTGCACGAACAGAACCCAACCCCTGATCAGATGTGTCCGGTGACAGTTCCAATAAAGTTTATTCAAACAAGCCGACCACATCTTTATCAATGCTGACGAAAACAGAGAGAGAGGCACGTTAATCTGAACAGAAGGAAAGAGAAATAAAGAAGTCAGTTTAAAATCATGAACACAACATGAACATATTATTCCAGTCATTAAGGATAAAGATAGATACATGTGTTTAATACTGACCCCCCCCAAACTCCAGCGATTAGGCAGAAATTCAGCTGATTCTCCGATGAGCTTAATCTTCACTCCGTCTGTTCAGCTTGATAAAAATGTGTTTACAAAAGTTTTGACGAACAAATCCTCAAAGGCCAAACGAATCTCCAAACGGGCAGCACTTGGTGAACGTGGTTTCCATTAAATACTAATGAACATAAGTTTCGGAGCAGGCAGAGTCGAGCTCGTCTAACAGGCTGTGAAAACGGAGCTCGGCTTTCATCTCCAGCTGCTGCGGATGAAGATTAATCGACTGACTTTATGATGTTTCTGCACGAATGGACGACAAACAAAGAAACTGTCAGAAGAGTGAACAATGAATGACAGGATGCGCTGCTGCCTTTATTTTTACTGCTCAACGATAGCTAGGAAGAAAATACATTTAATTCACTGTGCTGCTCAAAGGCTGCCGGCATCTTTTAAGGTTCTATTCTTGCATGTTCCTCAGTGCACGAGATGGAGGAGCGTCGTTCAGGCAGCACTCCACCTTTGTGTGGGAGGCAGGCAGAGCTAACAACAGTTAAAGCTTCAGTCTGTTGTTCACTTGTCGGAAAAATATCTAATAATCAGTGTGGACTCTGATTATTGTCTGTGTTTGTGGTGTAGGTGTCTGGTGGCTGCACTGACTCTTTTAACATTCACTGTCTTCTTCCTCTTTGGTCTTTGCTTCTTCTTGTGAATGTGGAGCAGCTGTTTTCTGAGCGAGCTGCAGGGAATATGACAAAGACACAATCTCATACCAGTTCTGTGTGTGTGTTTCTGTTAGCATGCTAACAGTGCTACGGCTGAAAAGCTAAAAGCCAAATGTGTGTTTCTGATTCTTCTTATTATCCCATTGAGACAAGTGCTCACCCACAGAAAGACAAAGTCTGTGTGTGTTTAGTTCAACGACAGAAAAAAAAAAAAAACAAACCCTGGCCTTGAAATTTCAAGATAATTCTTTTTTTGCGACTGAGTAAATTTACATATTCCACCTTAAACCAAGTGGCTCATTTATATTTCACCCTTAACTTGAAACAGTCACATTTCTATTTCCCTTCAGCAAGCCAATCAGTTCCGCTGTCCGAGCCTTAGTCATGCGTATAATGAGCTGTCAGCCAATCACATTCGGCCTGGGGGCACCGGCACCTGAGTGGGTCCCGGCTGTGGATGCTGTGTGTCCCTGTGTTTAATGTCTGAAATAATATCAACCAATATGTTTTCATTTCATAATTCCTGCTCAGCCAATCAGCTGCCTGCATTTTCTCACGCCTTAGCTGGCTCTTTGGACACGGACATTATGTGGGGGTGATCTCATGTTTGAGGAGTAGACAATTACGTGTGCTCAGCATCAGATATTCTTTTTGAATATAGAGAGTACCGCTGTAACTCCTGTTGAATTATGGGTAGTGCGCAGCCTTAATATTTATTCGGACATTACCTGGTTTGACTGCTGAGCTCACAAACTTCATATTTTCCAACAGTAAATTTCCACCTTTGACTTTAAAAAGAGAAAAGCCTTTAAAGATGAGAACTAACCGATGCTGGGCGACTGTAAAAAGTCTCCATCCTGGATAATGTGTTGGTACACTCATGCCAATTAAAACATCCATTTATGAGTCACACTTGATTACTTCACTGTCATGTGTTTGCTTTGTGAGTCCAATAAGGCTTCAGTTACAACAGTAACCTGTGTGTCGCCTGAAAGGCAAAACTCAGGGTTCAGTGAGCGGGATGTCACTGACACGAGCACCGCCACGTTTCAGCCACTGAGTTCCTCTCTCGTCAGAGCGACGCTCACTGTACCGACAGTTTGTCCTGTTTACAGCTTCAGTTTTACAAACTAAAACATCAGGGACAAAAACAGGATTCTGAAAAGCTCTTAGTTCAGACGGAGGGTGGGGGACACTTCAATTCATGTGGCGTTTGCTTTCCTTCCACCTCTACATTTCACTGCGCTGTTTCTGAACGCACCATAACACAAGCATCCGGGCCGAGTGAGTCTTCTCTGTATTCGAGAATAAACAGACTGAAGAAATGATAATTAGAACAAATTAGGAACATCTGCGCTCAGAAAACACACATGCTGATTGATCTCGTCCAGCCTGTGGTGTGTGTGTGTGTGTGTGTGTGTGTGTGTGTGTGTTTTCCATCTGCAGCATCTGGTTTTTCTGTCTTCAAGCCACTAAAATCTCTCTCTCCTCCTCCTCTGTCTCTCCCTCCATCCCTCCCTCCATCCCTCCTTTCTTCTGTCACACTCCTCATTCTCTCTGAATTCGTTTCTTTCTCGCTTTCTGGTTTGAATTTATTTCCTCAGGTTTTTCTCAACACTTCACGCCTGCACACACACACACACACACACACACACACACACACACACACACACACGCACACACAGTGTGCAGTCTGCCAGGCTGTGATTAGAGAGGAAGGATGGAGGGGATGAAAAAAGAGAGGAAAAGACGTGCCGTCGCTTTGAGCAACAAACACAACTGATCGACTGCTGTGTGTGTGTGTGTGTGTGTGTGTGTGTGTGTGAGTGTGTGTGTCCACAGTTATACATGCTTTACTCTTCACCAACAACTACATAAAATACCGTGGTTTGTTTGTTTTTTTTATTTCTTTATTTCAGACAAACGGACAGAGACAGACAGAGACAGACAGAAAGACAGACACAGACAGAGACAGACAGACAGAGAGACAAACAGAGACAAACAGAGACAGACAGAGACAGACAGAGACAGACAGACACAGACAGACAGAGACAGACAGTCAGAGACAGACAGACAGAGACAGACAGAGACAGACAGAGACAGACAGACAGAGACAGACAGAGACAGACAGACAGAGACAGACAGAGACAGACAGGTCTGGTGGGTTGATTGATTTCTCTTTGCCGGAGGGAACCCCCTCCCTCCCCCCTCCCTCCCCCCTCAGCCCCGTCCTCCTCTCTTCTTGACTTTTCAGTTTACTTCCTGAAGGGAAAAACAATTTCTCTTCTCCTCGTCTTTGTTCTTCATCTTTCAACATCAGACCTTTCCGGGTGGAGGGAGTGAAATCAGGACTCAAACCAGGCCAATGGAAAGAAATGTCTCTGCAGCAAACCCGGTTTATTTTAAACCAAAACACCTGATCAGGGGAAAATGGCTTTAAGGGAGCCATTTTATATCCGTCCACAAAGGGAGACATTTTGGATCTTTTACACAGTCACAGTCATTATGTGTTTGTGCGACAAACCTCAAAACAGACCAAAACTAATGGTGCGTTCAGGTGCTGCTCATGAACTTGTAAAGTCACGGTTTTCCCAGGTTACCTTCCTGGAACTGCTAACGCAGTGGAAATCTGTCCATGAGATATCGACCTGCTTGTGATAATGTGTGTAAATGACAGACAGACATCCAGACAGACATCAGCCTGGGTCCAAGTCTCCGCTGAAGAAATTTGAACTGAAAATTACAAAAGCAGTTTTGTGCTCATCATATAAAAAGACCAAAAATTTGAATGTTGTGTCTCTTTATTTTAAATTTTGAGGAGCAGGCTCTTGAGACAGACTGACGTATGACAGACTTATTACTGCTGTCGCTCACACACACACACACACACACACACACACACACACACACACACTGGACTGTGTGGTTCTGTTGTTGTAAATCATGGCTGTGACAGATTGGTGTTGCCAGGGGAAAAATATATAGCAATTTAAACATCACATTCGCACACAGTGAGTAATGGGGAGCGGGATGAGTGACAGGAAAACAAGAACAGAGAGAGAAGAGTGAGGAACAATCACAGAGCTGAACCGTCTCTGTCTCTCACTGCTTATCTGTGTGGATTTATTTTTATTTACTTATTTGTGCGATTTCTGTGTGTCTGTGCGTGAATTCGGATTTTCACGTGTATGACACGGAGCAGAGAGGTTAGAGTTTACAGCCCGAGCTTCTCACCCTGCTGAGGTCAACATGTTAATGATCAACAGTTAAAATCTCATGTCGACTTCTGCAGAATTATGATTTTATCTAATTATATCTCAGACTTTTGCTTTTGTTTATGTGTTTATGATCCATGTGTTGATAACTTATCGTGTTTTCAGCCTCATTAGTCTGTGGTACATTAAACTTTACGAAGGTGAAAGTCTGATCCGTGGAGTGAATTAGCCTCGTAAAGCTCATCTGACAGCGGAGAGGCTTCGCCTGATAAATCGTGTCTGAGATCGAAATGAAAAGTGGGAAATTTTATCCGAATGTGATGGAAGTTTGTTTTTCTTCAGGAAAAATGTGACGATGATGATCAGGGAGAACGAGCTTGTGGAACCTTGTTCGTTTATTTCAGGAGACGCTTTAAAGCTTAAAGGCCACAACAATAAATAAAGTTAATTAATGTGTTTTAAGAAAATCTCCAGAGTTTATGACGTTTGTGGTAACCAGGTAGATTTCAGCTTGGTTTGTTTTGTTTCATGTGTTTGTGTGTGTGTTTACTGTTGTTCATATTTTTTTAATTGAACCTAATCTCTCACACACACACACACACACACACACACAGACACGCACACACACTGTGTTTGAGCGATGTGACATTTTGAAATCCTTGTTACAGTGGTTCTGCACGGCTGGATGCTTTAATAGAAACACACAGTTTCTGTTCTCTAATAAGAAGCACAACAAAGATGAAGTGTTTTATTTATAACACAGGTCTTTATTTAAAGAAGCTGCTTCCAGCTGCAGCAAATCACAGGAAGAAAAACACCTGAAGCACAACACAAAGTGCGACACACACACATGTTCAGCGAGGGGGAAATAAGTCGAGGACTGTTTCTGCTTTTCTTTTCTATTTTTCCAATAACCAGAAGGTGTCAACATCAAATGCAGCAGGAAAACGGGCTGTGAGAAGAAGCCCACAGAGAAACGGCATTAACCTTTTACCACACACTGTTCTGCCCACAGGACTCTGAGACGGAGGACGTCTGTGGTCCGATGATTCTATCAGAGGTCGCATTTATGTGAACACGTGTGAACTGGTACTTTCATTTTATCGTTCGAGGAGCCAGAAGTGAATCCACTAATGTTCCTGCTTCATGTTCAGAACGCTGAAGTCTGAAGAAGCTCGATGCTTCATGCACCTGCTGAGCAGCGTCCACCGAAATGAACGCTGTGCTCTGTGTTCGAAAATCATTCAGCCACGTTTTAGGCACAACCATTAGATCCATTACATCGTTAGCATTCAACCACAGCACATCCCATGTATGTTAGCCACAGAGGTGCAGGCTCGTGTGATACTCTGACGGCTCCGCTTCACCAGTTTTAACATTTCAGCCACTGAGTGGTTCATAAAATATGTAGAGGGAAGAACGTTGAGACTCAGCCGGTAGAATACGGTGCTCTCAGGGATTCATGAGCTGAGAAGGAAATGCAGCAGGAGTAGTAAGTAATAAGAAGCAATAAAAAATCAATTAAAAACACATGATTGACTGTGATCAGGAACAGGACAGAGTCCCTCCCCCAAAACTTTAGAAACTCAAGTTTGTCAAACATCAGTTGAGTTTGTATTTTCAAAATTCTTCCAATGGAAAATTTCACTAACCACCAATTGTAGAGAAACTGTTGACGTCGGACCTTAATAACTGTGGGGCCCGTGTAGCCCGACGGTCTTGGATCAGGTCTTTGATGATTCCTGGTGGCGTTCTGTTGGCGATCGCGTGCCACAGTTCTCCACGCGTCTCAGTAATTTGTTTAATACAACGTCCTTCAGGTGAACGTGATGTTCACACGTGGGTTTCTGACTCACGTTCTGATGTCAGGTTCATTTCTGAAGATTTCAGGCAGGATTTGGCTTCTTCATTATGCTCCCATGCTTTTATCTTCCCCCCTTCACTGTACTCTGTATGTGAGACTTTGATCTTCTCTCTCTTGCTGTATGTATAATGTATAGTGTCTGTAAAACTCTCTGCTACACCGGCCTTGTTTAAGTCCCAGAGTGAACTGCAGGAGGAGGAGGAGGAGGAGGAGGGGGAGGAGAGGGAGGAGGCTGGTATGAAAATAGACACAGAGAAGAAGAGAGGTGATAAATAAGAGGCGAACAAACAGAGGAGGAAGATGAGGAGTGGAGCAGCGAGAACAGGAGGAAGACGAAGAAGGGAGAGATAATGTGAGAGGAGAAGAAAGAAGGAGGGCGGGACAAAGAAAGAGAGACGAAGAGGGTCAAGAGAAGCTGATGATAGAGTGAGAAGCAAAATAAAAATGGAGGAAGAGTGCAGCGGTGAAAAGACGAATCACAATCTGTGGTCACCTCCATTACCCTCTCTCCTCTCTTTCTTTGATGGATGGAGGGAGAGATGGAGGTAAAGGCACATGACTTAAAGAAACTAGAGAGAGAGGGGGAGAGGGGGAGAGGGGGAGAGAGAGAGGGAGGGAGGTTCATTAAACCTGTTTTCTGTCGCTGACTGAAATGAAAATGAAGTGAAGTGAAATGTGAAAAAGTCATCAACAAACAAAAAGGAAATAAAAGGGTTAAAAAGAAAAGAGGCAGCGCTCGCGGAGCGGATGCTGTTTGTGGATGAGTGGAGGGAAACTGCAGCTCATCAGCCTGAAGAGGAGAAGAGCTAAAGAAGAATGAATCCACCCTCTCAGACACCGATCACTGAGGCTCGGTGATGATGAGTAAATCTGCCGTCACACGGTTTTTCATTTTTTATCATGATAGTGATGAAGTTATGGAAATTTAACAGAGAAGCTGTTTATAGGTAAAATAACCGGAATGAATGAAGGAACTCCTCTAAAGCCGTCGTGCTCATGAAGATACAAACATGTTTGTGTCAGAGTTGTTCTCACATTCGGTTCATTTTCAGATGTTAAACATCTGTATATCGTCATTCTGCACAAACTGGAGTAAAACCCGAGTGTGTGTGTTTCCACGTTTACGAAGATCAAACATCAGTTCTCAAAACACTGTCTCCAGACGGCGTTCGCTCTTCAGTGAAGTAACTTGTCTCCTCAGATGCTTGTGGACCCTGTTGTCTTTTTCTTAGTTGCTATGGTGACAGACTGTTGACTCACATAAGACAAAGACACCTGTCTACACCTGACGAAGGGACGCTGTGTTCGTCTCTCCCTCTCACTTTGTTTTTTTTTTTGACTTACAAATTTAAAATGTTGATAAAAACGTGAGTGGAAACAAACAGATCAGTCTCAAAGGGACAGACGGTCACACCTGAGGTGATCACATCACACCTGCACACCTGTGACAGCCTCCACGCTGCCTGTGTGTGTGTGTGTGTGTATCTGCTCCTGTACTTCTACCTTTGTGAGGACCAGGTGAATAACGAGTTCAGAGTCTTCTTTACAGGACTGTGTGTGTGTGTGTGTGTGGTCAGTGTGTGTGTGACAGATCACACACACTCTGTCACTCCAGCTAACATAAACACACACACACACACACACACTGCTGATATCATATGTGTCATCTTATTCCATTAAAGAGCTTCTTCTCTCTTTATCAGCTCCAACCCACACACACACACACACACACACACACACACACACACTGCTATCAGTAGCTAACAGATTAGAGCTCTTTCACTCCTTCAGCTGAATTCAATTTAAAAACACAGTTAGTGAGGATATTGATCTGTTTCAAAATAAAAGCCCTTTGACCCTCATTTTTTTTGGATTCACAGTAAAATGGGTTTTGATGCGTTTGCCATCACAGTTGTGTGTGTGTGGTTGTTGTGATGGACACTGCTCAGTAGTTACTGGTGTGTATTCAGTGTTTTTATCGTGGTTGGTGACGTCGGTGCAGGAGAAGATGTTCTGGCGTTGAGACGAAGAGGTTGGCAGTTTTCATCCCGCCTCAGGTTTTTTTTTTTTTTTTTGGTATTTATATCAATTTTTTTTTTTTTTGGCTCGATGCTGTTTGATTCATGTTAAAGGCTTTTCCCTCCACAAACACTGCCAGCGCAATGACAGAGCACAGTCTAGTTTAATCCCAGTAAAATTTGGTTTAATCCCAGTCGAGTGTGATTTAATCGCATTAGCGTTTGTGTCTCTGACAAGTTTATTTGTATGCAAATGCAAAATTTAGGCATTTCTGCACAACAGCAGGCACAATCCTGAGCTTTGAGTGCCTACGTGTCTTGTTCATTGACCAAAAAGAAACTGAAGGAGATGGAAGACAGTACTGATACTGGGACAAGAAGAGGATAATATGAGTGAAGAGAAAAAACTGTGACCTACATACGCATCGCCCAGGAGGGACAGGAAGAGTATTCCACCAATAAACTACCTGATAATTCACAAACAAAAGCTTTTTTTCCCCCCGTGGATCCTGTTTACGTATTCGTTAGGGACTATTTTCAGAGGTGAATTAATACAAATACAATAACTCGTTATTAGGATCAAACACGGGCAAAGAACATTCACGTGGTCAGACACCTGAGGAGCTGCAGGTGGCAAAAATAAAGAGAATGTGGCAACAGTTGGTGGAAACACCCAGCTTCATCAGTACATCATGAAAAATGCTTGATTGGTGGAATCTCTCCCGCTGGTATCCGATTGGTCTGCTGCTGCCCAGAGACTTCTGGGAAAGTTGGGAATTTTGCTGAGAAATGTCAGAGGTGGGATTCCTGCAGGAGCCAATTATATTTACTCACACACACAATCACACGAGGTGACACACACACAGAGAGAGGGAGAGAGAGAGAGAGTCTATTTTAACAGAACTAAACGAAGAAACACACCAGTCTGTAGAAAACAGCCTCATTCCCTGGGACCTTTAGCTCTTTAACACCGTAGTCGACAGAACAAGGCTCTTAAATGCCACAGAAAAACAAAACCGTGAGTCTGTTTATCATTCTGAGGCTTTTCTTCTTTCACACATCTCTCCCTCCTCCAGTGAGCCCACTGGATTGTGTGTGTGTGTGTGTGTGTGTGTGTGTGTGTGCTGATAACAGTGCTCGTCTGATAATCAGCCACAATTACATCCCAACAGAAAGAAACAGATGAAGTGGGTGGAAGGAGGAGAGAACTATTGATATGGTAATATCTGTCACACACACACACACACACACACACACACACTGGTCTCTCTATAGTTCTGAGGACACTCACTGACATAATGCACTCCCTTAACCTCAACCAAGCAAAAGCAAAATTTGTCCACACGACCTTAGAGAGACATGTACACACACACACACACACACACACACACACACTGAGGCCTGTCGCAGTGTGACAGCAGGAGAATGGAAGGTTTCATTTTCTGTCTCAAACCTTTCATTACAATACGAGACTGAACCTGCTCATTAGAGACGAAGCGAGATGCTGCATTCAAGTGAATCCGTGCAAAACGAAACCCAGTGACGATGACAAACGCCGGCTCTTTATAATTCTTATTATTTTCAGGAACACTTAGAACCTTTAAAGCCTTTTCAAATCAAACTTCCAAAAGGGGCACTTAGATTCAGAGACAGATTTCATGTATGTGTAATGAGCCTGTGCTCAAAAGAAGTTCATTCTTATTTAAATCCATCAGGTCTTCGACATTACAGGCAAAAAAAAACCCTCAAACGTATCTACATAACTGTTCTCCAGAGGAACCGAGGATCCTCAGCAACCTGTGACTACAGTGAATTCATATTCAACTGTTAGCAACAGGCTAGAAGCTGCGCTTTGTTTTAGCTTTGGCTCCTCTGGCCCCTGAAACGTCTCCAAACATTCATGAAATATAATGAGGATGATGATGATGATGATGATGAGGATGATGATGATGATGATGATGCTTTTGTGCATCAGTTTACGCCACTTACAGCCGATCTGTCTGTCTGATCACATGATCAGCTTTGTGTTTAGTGTGAACACAACTTCAGGTGAACACATGTTGGGTCACAACTCCAGTTCTGCATCAGTCAGTGAAGTTAATCTGATATTGGAGCCTTATTTAAACTGTGGTCAACATTTAACACACACACACACACACACACACACACACACACACACACACATACTCACACACACACACTCACAGTGTAGTGATGTCAGATTAACAGTGCTGTGGTGCGTTCGGGGCCTCGGGCCGCAGATAGAAGCTCAATCATCCATCAACCCTGACTGCTGATATAATTACTACACACACACACACACACACACACACACACACACACACACACACACACACCAAATATGTCTTTTTCCTTTGTTTTCTCTCCCCATCTACAGAAAGAAAACAAGCTACTCTCTATATATCGCTT